>CM052436.1:206445578-206469888 GCA_028533085.1 Varecia variegata
CTCCGCCCACATTCACGGGGGGAGCAGAGGCCCAGGGAAATTTCAATCATTCGAGTTTGCCTTTTTCTATTTACATTTTAACTCTTAAGTAGATTCCTGGGCATGTCTAATACTTTTTGTATTATTTTCTACAAGGCATAGAACATTATCTTGCCCACAATGGGAGTTCAATAGACAGGTTTTTTAAACACAAAAATTTTTTGAAACATTTTACTGATATATAATACTTACATAAAATGCAAAACTCCTCAGTGTGCAAATCAGCTAAGTGGATGTGCTGTGTAGTCTCTCATCAGAGCGGGGAACAGAACAACCCCAGTCGCCCGGAGTCCCTTCTGTGCCCCCCAGGCGCTACCACCCCAGAGAGAAACCTCTGTCTTCATCTACACTGTCCTGATTAGTTTTACTTGTTTTTGACTCTCACACAACGGGAATTGAGCAATGGAACTACTTTTGTATCTGGCTTCTTTGTTCAACATTGTATTTCCCCGATGGGTCCATGTTGCTGGGTATGGCAATATCTCATTCATTCTCTTTGCTATGTAGGATTCCGTTGTGTGAAGAACCTCAGTTTATCCATTCTGCTAAACAACAGTGTTGTTTCCAGTGTTTGTCCAGTGTGATAGTGCTGCTAGGAACCTTCGTGGACGTGCTCTTGTCTTTTGTTTCCTTCCTGGCTTGGTGAGGAGCTACTGGGCTGTATGGCTTGCGTGTGCTCCGTATCATAGATGCCATCAAACGGTTTTCCAGCGTGGTGGAGCCAGCGTCAACTCCTGCAGCAGCACGGGGGGCCCCGCTGCTCTTTAATCTCCCCCACCCTTGGTACTGCCGCTGTTGCTAAAAATTCTAGCCGTTGTGCTACATACGGAAACACATGTGGCTTAACTGGCGTTTCCTTGAGCACCGGAGAGGCTGAGCCCCCTTTCCTTCTCTCACTGGCTGTTTGAACGCCCTTTTTATGAAGCGCCTGTTCAGTTTTTCGCAAGTTTTAAAAATTGAATTCTAGGAATTAAAAAATGTATATATTATGGATATGAGCGTTTGGTTGGAGTTCCTCGGTGTGACTTGCCTTTACGTTCACTTATTCATATGATACCTTTTCAAGAAAAGAAATATTTAATTTTAACGTAAGTCAATTTATCAATATTTTCCCTTTTTCTTTCTTATTTAAGGAGTATTTTCTTACTCCTAGATGATGAAGATTTTCTCCTACACTTTCCTCTAGAAGTTTTATTGTTTTGCGCTGAAACTTGGAATCAGCATTGACTGTGTGTGTGACAGGAGGGAGGATCAAGAGTCCCCTTTCCCGCAGGGCCACTCGATGCTTCTGCCGTTTTGTTGAAAGGGTCGTCCTTTTTCCAGCACACAGGCCTGTCCCTTCTCGCAGCTCAGTCGGCGCGTCTGTGCTGGTCTGTTCCCGGACCCCGTGTCCTGTCCCGTTGATCCGTCTGCCCTCGAGCCAATGTGCACCATCACAGTTACTGTGGGTTTATGACCAGCCGGGATGTCCGATAGCGTAAATCCTACTACGTTCTTTTATCTTAGGCGTTCTTGGTCCTGGGCATTTCCATGTAAACTTTTGAACTAATTTATACACACACCCCTGTTGTGGTTTTGACTGGGGCCACACTGACTCTGCGTGCCCCTTTCCTTCCCTGCTGAAGGGTCCTGGAAGGACATTAGCAGGCAAATCACCCAAATGCAGACTAGGACTAAACCCGTCTGGCTTCATGACGCGTTATCACGCCCAGCACTGGGTACGCTGTCAGGATTGGCGGGATGGGTGAATGAATGAATGAATGAATGAAGCGTATTAACACTAAAGGAAGAGGACGTTTAAATAGAGTCATTGTAGTAAAATTATTTCAAGAAGTTATTTTATTCCTATGTTCATTTTGTTTCCATCACAAATAATAACAGAAATAATTATTTGTTTTGATGAAAAATTAAAAGGACCCTGGGGTGCTTATTCAGTGTAGCCTTTCTGGCAGGATTAATGATCTTAATAATAAAATAGCACTGGCTAACTTTTTTAATTGAAATTTTTATTGAGATAATTGTACATGTTTATGCAGTTGTAGGAAATAATATAGAGACAGCTCGCACACACTTTACCCAGTTTCCCTCAATGCAAAACCAAAATACAATAACCCAATCAGGATATTGAGTTTCATAAAATCCACTCAATTTAACACGCTGGCTAACGTTTTGTTTTGTTTTGTTTTGAGTCAGGGTCTTGCTCTGTCACTCAGGCTACAGTGCAGTGGCGTCATCATAGTTTACTGCAACTTCCAACTCCTGGGTTCAAGTGATCCTCCTGCCTCAGCCTCCCAGAGTGCTGGGACTACAGACGTGAGCCACTGTGCCTGGCCCACACTGGCTCACTTTTAATTTATATTTGATGCTATGCTGAGTGCTTTATCTCATTCGACTGTCACCACAAGCCCATAAGGCAGCTAGTATTATTTATTACTCATGTTCTAGAGCCTGGGGTGCCAGTGCTCAGAGAGGTGAACGCACTTGTCCCTGGCCTCACAGATATTCAGTAGCCGAGCTGGAATTCCCACCTGGAACCGACAGCCCATCCTGCGTTCTTTACCACGTTGACATTAGACCATGATAAATAGATCTGTTCCTTGTCAGAGATTTTTGAAGCAGAAAATCGCTTGGGTAACAAAAATAATTTTATTGTAAAGGTGTGTTTTTGAGTATTCCTCCACAATGGCATTTTCTAGAAATCTGAAGTCTAAGAAAACCTCTGGAAACATTTAGGGCACCCAAATCTCTGACAAAGCACTTGAATGCGTTCATTTGTGCTTCATATTCTTTTCGGTACACAGTTTCATGACAGACAGACTTATGTCCCCGTTGGCAGCAGCTTCACACCCTGGAACGGATCTCCCGCCCAGGTGCGGATACGTGTGAGAAGCTCGGGAAAAGCTTCTCGGTTCTCTCGAGTACCCTTAGAAGCTAGGTGGGTGGGGAACCCAGCAGTTACGTGTCAAGGTCTTTCTTCCCAAGACCTTATCACTTGGAAGATTTGAAGCAGCTCCCCCAGGCTTGGATCCTGGGCACCTGTCTCTGTGGGGACACGTTTTCCCGCTGCTGGCTGTGCGCTGCTCAGTGAATGGTGTCCAAGGCCCTGAGTCCTCTCCTGGTTGCTGTGTGCCCGTGAACGCTTCTTGCTGCCCAGCCTGATGTTTCTGGCCCGTCGGGGAGGAGGGAAGTGTGGATGCCGTGTTTGTGTTGTGACTGAGCTTCAATGGGCCCTCCAAGGCCTCTGACCCCAGGGTCAATGGTTTCACCCGCCTGGACCATCCTCAAGGATCATCCCTAGTGTGTGCACGTGCCTGGAACCAGAGGAAGGGGATGCTCAGTTACAGCATTGTGGAAGGCACGTTGCTCAAATTTTGGTATCGCCCCCCCCCCCCTTCTTCGAGATAGGGTCTTGCTCAGTCACTCAGGCTGGAGTGCAGTGGCATGATCATAACTCACTATAACCTCAAACTCCTGGGCTCAGGCAATCCTTCTGCCTCAGCCTCCCAAATATCTAGGATTACAAGCATGCCACCATGCCTGGCTAATTTTTTATATTATTTGTAGAGAGGGGTCTTGCTATGTTTCCCAGGCTGGTCTCAAACTCATGGCCTCAAGCAATCTGATCCTCTTGACTCGGCCTCCCAAAGTCCTGGGATTATAGGTGTGAGCCACCTCGCCTGGTCCTAGTATGGCCCCTTTTGATGATGCAGAAAAATCTCTCCCCAAAATGATTCTAATCATTTTCCTACCTTTGTTTATACCTCATTTTTGACTTATATTAAGTCGATCTGTGTGCAATTATCTTCTTATAGGTCAATGACAGCTGAATATTGGCAACTTTAAACACAAGTTAAATTAAATGTTGAGGAATGTGCAACTCTGCAGTTCTCGTGGCTCTGTTTTACAGAGGACGTTGACATGTTTCAGACGCGTGGAGAAGGCGGTGCATTCCCGTCCTGCGCCGTGAGCACTGCGCGTGGCGAGGTTGGTCTGGGTGGTCCGCGCGTGGGCACCTGCTGTTGCCGGAAGGCGTCTCTGCTCCTCCGAGGGGCGGCAGGCTCCTCACAGGAGCCGTTCCTCTTCCAGACAGCAACCCATCAGATCTCATGAAAATTTAATGTGGAAAAGTGTGCAGTTGTGTGTTTTTTATAATAAATTAGTTCGTGGCCCTTGCTAATACCAGATGAATAATTAGTAATGCGCGTCCCTGGGGGCTCTCGGGCTGACAAACTGCGCCAGGGCAAAAGTCCCTTTCTCGTCTTTGCAGCTTATCCCTGAGCAGAATTTCCTACCTTTTGAGAAAGTTTCAAGTTTGACAGATTCTGTGGGTTTTCAGTGGATTTGTGCTTTTGGCCTGAAGGATGCAGCCATAACCCTTCAGCCACCTTCCCCAGGGGGACGGCTGAATCAAACGTGTGCTCCCAGCCGAGCATCGTCTTTAGGGGGAGTTGAAAAGGTTTGGGGGGGATGCCTTTGGCTTGCTGAACTATCTGGTTTCAGCGACCTGTCCCCCTTGCAGTTTCAGGGAACTGGTCTGGTGTGACCAGTGTTAATGTTAGTGTCGTCACATTTTACAGGTGAGGACTCTTGAGGGACTCGGAGAGGCCCGGGACCAGCCTAGGGTCACGGGGCCAACAGGGAGCGGAGCCTGCGTGAGCGTCTGGGTCTCCTCACTCTGAAGCCCAGACTGTCCCAAGCTGTCGCCTCGGTTGCATTTTGTTTTCCAAGTGAGACTGTAGATGCCCCTGAAGCAGAGCCCTGTTTCTGCTTCCTGGTTCCCTGCCTGGCTCTCTCCTGGGAGGCGGCTTGGGGTCCAGGGTGCAGGGACCTCAGGCTGGGCAGTCTGCTAAAAGGAAAAAGGGGACCCCAACCAAAGTACCCTCTGGAGGGGCCCCCTGAAGCCCAGGATGGTCCTCTCCAGGTGGCCAGCACCTCTGGTCCGAGAGTCACCACTTGCATGGGCGGCCCAGACAGAGGGGTCTCCTGGCCTCTGGAGGCCCACGCCATGTCCACGGTCCTCTATCAATGAGCACCGAAAGCACGCGTGGTGCGTCCCTGTGCTCACGGGCACGGGAAAGCAGACGGACGGTTGCCACGGCCGCTTTTGTCTCAACTCCCATTCCCTTTGCTTACTGGGGGCACCTAACGGGTCCAGCGATTTTGTCTCTGTCAGGCCACCAAAGACACATGGCTGCCCGCGCCTGCTGAGCACGTGCTACGCTTGGCGCCGTGCTCTGCGCTGGTCTCCCTCGCGCGCCCGAGTCCTCTGCCAAAGTCGCCTTTCCAGGAGGAGCAGTCGCTGCTCACAGCCCCCCATCCTTCCCGGGATCCAAGGACGTCGGCTCTTCCAAATGCTTTTCTGCTGTGGATTTCTTTCCAGATATTTGGAAAGAATTTCAGAATCTTGCCATAGCGGCTACTTCTCCTAAAAACATCTCACTCACTCCTTGCCGATTCCATAAGATATGCGGATTTTTTTTTTTCCATTCATCTTCGATCTTTTGCTTTTGGAAGGAAATATCCATTCTGTTGAAAATTAAAACCTTGGTAAAGTGTTTGCTTTTAATGAAGCCCCTGAAAATTGTGTGATTTTGCCCAAGATCTGTGTTGCTTCTTCACTTAAACCACAAATATTTATGCAGTTCCTGCTGGGTGCCAGTGACGGAGGGACACCCAGGGTGCCTAGAAAACTGATGATGAAGGTGACGATGTATGCAGCCAGCTAACACGTACCCGGCTGTGCCATGTGCCAGACGCCAGCTGACGCCTTTCCTGTGCATGAACTCATTTAATTCTCACAGCCACTGCTTGTGGTGGACATTAATGTCATTTCCATTTTACAGATGACAGGAAACTGAGGCTCAGAGAGGTTGCGTGACCCGTCCAAGTTTCAACAGTTAGTAAGAGCTTGGTAACCGCTGTCTGTGCCGGCTCGTGGGGCCCATGCTTTGCCACGTGGCAGCATGCTGTGCAGGACGCACCTGCAGTGGGCAGTCTCCCCTCAAGAGGACCGTGCTGAGGACTTGCTCTGTGTGAGATTCCGTGCTGGTGGGCAGGAGGGGGCAAGGTGCGCCTGTCGCTCCGCCCTGAGGGAGTCAGTGCAGCAGGAAATGCAGTGAGTCCAGCAACTCCCAGGCCCCGAGTGAACTGCAATGACGGAGGATGGTGGGGGCTGTGGGGGAACAGAGCGAGGCCCAGCCCTGTCCCCCCATGTCAGCGATGGCTTTTGGGAGGGACCCAAGGGTGAGCTGCGGCCCAGGGTGGAAGCTGGCCAGGCCGGGGATGGGGACGGGGTCTAGAGGGGAAAGCGCACGTAAGGTTCTTGAAGCAACATAAGAGACCCTGAGGGACCCAGCAGGCGCTGGGCGGGCAGAGCCAGGGGCGCTGAGTAGTGTCTGGAAAGCGCCGAGGGCCAGACCGCAGGGGCCGGCCTGCTGGCCTCCCACCCTGTGGGCAGTGGAGTTTGAGCAGGGCAGGGCCTTACGTTCAAGGAGCTTGTATTCCAGTGGAAAAGAAAACAAATGCACAAGACACCAGAGAGTGGCGAGTGCCCCAAAGAAAGTGAAACAAAGTGCCGTCGCTGGTTGAGCCAAGGAAGGTTCAGGAAAGCCACCGCCGAGAGAGGTGGGCGAGGCTGGGGCCTCTGCACAGTGGACGTCTGGGGGTGAGGAGTCAGCGAGGTGACAGTGTTGGGGAAAGTGTTCCAGGCAGACAGAACGGCTGGTGCAAAGGCCCTGAGGCAGCGTTAAACCACATGCTTAAGGAGTGCTGCGAGCCAGCAGTGTGGCTAGAACGGAAGGAACGGGGGAGACGGCGCCGTGTGAACCCACAGGCTCCCCACGGAGTTTGGATCTGGTCCTCAGTGTGGGGGGAGCCGCTGGGGGGTTGAGCAGAGCATGGCAGGGCGCCATTGGTATTTCTGAGGCTCACCCTGTCTCTGTGCAGCCAGTGGGCGGGAGCAGTCTGAGTGGAAGTTGGGACGGGTGGAGGGTGGGGCTCTCCCGTCATCCACGCAGACGATGTGAATTGGCCTGAGTGGTAGCCTCGGTGGGCGAGGAGCCCAGAGGGTTTGGGACATGCTGGCTGAGTACTCGTGCGGGACAGCCTGGCTCCTGGGGTCCCACAGGCCAGCAGAGAGACTCCTACACAGAGCGGCTGGAAAGACGCCCCATGGCTCCCAGCCAGCTCAGCGTCCGACCTCACGGAGGATGTGGCCCCAAACATCTTGGTTTTCTTTTTTTTATAGCTTTACGGAGCTGTTAGTATAATTCACGTGCCATGCAATTCCCCCTTGTAGAACATACAGTTTGGTGTTCCTTACTCTATTCGTGGGTTTGTGCGCCCTGCACCACAGTCCAAGTTTAGAACATTTTCATCACCCCACAAGGAAACCGCTACCCATTAAGGGATCACCCCCATTTCCCCCTTCCCCAGCCCCTGGCCGCCACTGACCTGCTTTTTGTCTCTATGGATTGATCTATTATGGGTATATCACAGAAATAGAATCATACAACACGTGGTCTTTCATGGCCGGATGGTTCTGCTTAGCGTTTTCAGGGTTCGTGCATTTTGTAGCTGCGTCCGTGCAGTGACTGAGTGACATCCCTCAGTCACTGGATGTTCTACCTGTTACTTGTCCATTCATCAGTCGATGGACATTTGGGTTACTTTCCCACTTTTTGGCTATTATGAACAGTGCTGTTGTGAATATTCATGCACAAGTTTTTGTGTGACCCTGTTGTCAGTCCTTCAGCGTGTCCGCCCGGGAGCAGGGCTGTCTTTGGCACATGCGGTCACGCTTGCCCTGACCGTTACCCAGCTGTGCCAGGTGGCGCCCGTGCGGTGTTTACCCCAAGGCTCAGGATGCAGGCGGGGTAGGAGCCTCTCGCTCTTCCCCTCCCAAGTTCATTTCCGTCCCCTGGATGAGGTCTCGGGCTCAATTTCATTGACTTAACGGATGAGGGAGGAAATGATCTCTGAGGCCGAACCTGAGTGGTCCCCAAGGCCTCAGTTTTGACGATGCTTTTGAACCACACGTGGGGATTTGCTTGCTAGGCTGGGAGCTCTGATCAGAGACCTTCCAATATTTTATGTTCATAAAGGCAGTTGGAGAGTCATGATTTTTAAAAAGGCATCTGAGTGGGGAAGGATAGGATTGTTTTGGGGGCCACAGTCTCTTTGTCTTTGAAGTTTGCAGGAAGCAGCTGAACAAGGGACACCCGTTTGGAACTCTGGTCCGACACTCGGGGTGGTGGCCAGCAGGGCCCTGTCGGCATCTCCTTCACCTGGGAGACTTGAAGCCTGGCCTGTGTGTTCAGGGCCGTCACCCAGTGCTGTGTGATCCTGGGTGAGTCACGTAGTCTCTCTGGACTGTGTCCGTCTCTCTGCCGCATAGTTCCCGATGGGAATGCAGGCAAGACGAAGGGGCAGCGGCGAGTTTTGGGGAAAGGTGCGAATGCGACTGTTCCGAGCAGCCGTTTCCAGGTGCTCCTGCACGTCGCTGTTCCTGAGTGAAGAGGGCGGAGCCAGCTTCCCTCACCGTCCTCACCTCCTGAGGGAAGTTCCTCCAGCTCCCTTACCTCTCTCAAGCACCTCCCTTCCCCCCGTCAGAGGCTTACCTGTGCTTTCATGATGCAGCTGTTATATGTTCCATCCATTAATTGTGAGCTCAGGTGGGGTGTGTGCTCATTGGGGGTGGGGGCTATGAGCCCCGGTGGGATTGAGCCTAGGTGGGTGTGTGCCCAGGTGGGTGTGAACACAGATGGCTGTAGGCTCAGTAAGGACTGTGAGCAGGTGGGCTGTGTGCCTAGGTGAGTTTGTGCCCAGGTGGGCTATGTGCCAAGGTGGGTGTGAGCCCAGGTGAGTATGAGCCTAGGTGGGCTGTGTGCCCAGGTGGGTGTGAACCCAAGTGGGCTGTGGGCTCAGTAAGGACTGTGAGCCAGGTGGGCTGTGTGCCTAGGTGAGTTTGTGCCCAGGTGGGCTATGTGCTCACTGGGGGCAGGCACCACACCTGGTTTTGCTCATGCACATTGACCCAGAACCTGGCACAGCGTAGATGGTTGTCTTGGTTTGGGCTTTTGGAAGGACCCTGGGACAAGGATTCAAGGGAATTCCTTCCTAGGGAAGTGCTCCTGGGAGAAACCGAACCAGTGTTGGAGAAACAGCACAGGGAAGGGGAGGAGGCCAACAGGACGGTGGTCTCAGGCAAAGCCGGGGTGGGGGCGGGGGGCAGCTGCAGCCCGACCCGAGGGGACTGTGATTGTGAGTCTGTCCCTGCTGAGGCCGGGGGCTGGGCCACACTCTGGCCACCATCAGTCATTGGCTCTCGTCTCTGTGCCGGAGGGAAGAGTGGC
Organism: Varecia variegata; assembly: GCA_028533085.1. Taxonomy (NCBI): domain Eukaryota; kingdom Metazoa; phylum Chordata; class Mammalia; order Primates; family Lemuridae; genus Varecia; species Varecia variegata. The sequence continues at coordinate 206,454,971 of CM052436.1, forward strand.
TGCAGAGGGGAGCTGGGAGGGATGACAGCCACCGCAGGAGGACCGGGGGCCCGGGCAGAGCACTGACAGTGACCACTGCAGTGTCCCACCTGGATCCTCCCAGACAGGCCTTCGAGAACAGGGTGGCCACCAAGGTCAGAACTTTCAGGATTTGCCAGCTGCTCCGACACGAGGGGGAGAATGCTCCGAGTGTCAGCAAAAGTGACACATCCAGAGAGCAGCACGTGAGGCCACTTGACAGCCCCACAGCCACAGCGCCTTGACACGTGATCCTTGACACATGTCCAAGTTAGGGTGGTGGCAAGTCTGCGTATTGCACAAGACCATGTGTTTTCGTTGCTCTTTGGAACCTGCATAAATCACAGCCGTGTGTGTGTGTGGGTTGCCGTTTGGCCTCCGGGCCAGCTGTCTTCCTGACCCGGGTCCTGAGTCTGCGAGGGGACGGACGGACGCGTGCGCACAGGGGGCCAGGCCCGGAAGCCGCTGGCGTTAGGCAACGGGAAGCTGCCCTGCTAGGCGCAGACTTGCCGCTGCTGGAATAATTGCATCGTTCATTCCTGGTGACACTGGGTCTCCTCAGTACCAGGACAGGCCAAACTTAAGATGCAGGACAATGAAGAAACGCAGATCTGTTTGCTCTTCCTGCCCCTGGGAAACCCCTGCTCCTGTGGCTGGCTTTGTTTCGCCCGGCCCTGACCTCTTGACTTCACAGGGCGTTCCACTAGATCAGGATGTGCGTTTTTATTTTTAGTTGAGATAAAATACAAATAGCATCCAATTTACCAGTTTAACCATCTTAAAGGCTACAATTCATTTGTGCCAATCCTGGTGGATGTCATTTGCATTTTCCTGAATATTAATTAGGTTGAACATCTTTTTTTATATGCCCATTGACCATTTGGATGTCTGCTTTTGGAAAGCGTTCCAGAACTTTGCATATTTTCTATTGGGTTATTGGACTTGATTAATTTTCAGGAGTTCTTGATATATTACGGGAGCTAGAGTGTGTCAGTTAAATATACTACAAACATCTTTTCCTGCACTGTGTCCTGTCTTCATTTTATGATGTCTTTTGATTAAATTCTTAAAAACTGAAAGGTATAATTCAGTGGCATTAAGTGCAGTCACATTGTTGCAAAACTGTCACCACTATCTAATTCCAGAATTTCTTCACCACCTAAAAGGAGACTCTATCCTGTATTCCTCATCTCCCCTCTTCCCAGCCTCTGACAACTTCCCATCCGTGTTCTATCTCCATGTATCACATACTTGTCTGTTGTGGACGTTTCATAAAATCGTACCGTGCACGGCCTTTTGTGCCTGGCCACTTTCCCTCGGCGTCGCGTTTCCGAGGCTGATCGTGCCGGAGCAGGTATCAGGGATTCACTCTCTGTTACTGCTGAGTAATTCCCATTATGAGGACGCGCCACATTTTGCTGGTCCACTCATTGGCGACGGACATGGGCTGTTGCTCCTTTAGGTCATACCTTCTGCCTGACGTGGCAGTGCCCGTGGTCTGTGAGCACCACCGTGTTGGAGGAGGAATGCGGGACCTGCCACGTTGTCAGAGGGGCAACTCTTGCCCCTCAGATTTTCCCTGTCATGGAGGAGGAGTAACAGTGTCGGGTGGGTTTGAATCTTCAGAATTAACCGTACCTGGGTTTGAGCTGGTGCTGTGCCACTTGGATGCTGTGTGACTTTGGGCAAGTCACTTCTGTCTCTGAGCCTGATTTTCTCACTTGTCAAATAAGGGAGTTATACAGGTTGAGGATCCCTCATTCTAAATCTGAAATGCTCCAAAATTTGGAACTTTTTGAGCACTAATCTGATGCTCAAAGAAAACGTTCATCGGAGCATCTCGGATTTTGGATTTTCGGATTAGGGATGCTGGACCAGCAATGCGGGGATTCTGGAATCTGGAACAGTCTGGAATCTGAACCACTTCTGGGCCCAAGCATTTGGATAAGGGATGCTCAACTGTAATACCTACCTCCTGGGTGGTGTCACGAAGATTAAGTGCGATGGTGCGTGGAAAGGGCGTGGAAATAGTCACCTGCTTATTTCGTTGCTGCTGAGGGGAAATTCCCATAACACGAGAGTACCCATTTAGAGAGTGCAGTTCGGTGGCATTTGGTACATTCTCAATGTTGTGCAACCATCACCTGTATCTAGTTCCAGAACGTTTTCGTCACACCCAGAGGAGACCCCATATGCACTCTGCCCTCCCCGGTCCCCTGGCAACCACTAATCTGCTTTCTGCCTGTGTGGATTTACCTATTCTGGGTATTTCATGGTACAATATGTGGTCTTTTGTGACTAGCTTCTTTCAGTTAGCATCGTGACTTTGAGTTAATCCGTGTTGTAGCGCTGTGTGTGCTTCATTGCTGGTGGGAATGTAAAATGGTGCAGACATTGTGGAAAAGTTTGGTGGTTCCTCGAAAAGCTAAACATAGACTTACCATATGACCCAGCAATTCCACTCCTAGGTTTGTACCTAAAAGAATTGAAAACGGGCATTGGAGAGACGAACCCGTGCACGAATGCTCGTGGCAGCACCGTCCGCGATGCCACAGCTGGTGTGTGCAGACGCCCTGGACGCCACCGGCAGACGAGCGGACTGACGAGCCATGGTGCATCCACACAATCCACTGTCATCATCACTGTCATCACCACAACTTGCTGAACCCCCACTGACCTTTCAGAACTGACCTCAGGTGCCCTCCCTTTCCCAGGCAGTCTTACCTGAGTGTGGAGACCAATCCTTTTCCGACCACAGAGCCCCGTCTTAATGTCTGCAACGCCTGTTCCATTTGTAGCTCGTGCCCTCCCAAGTACTCCTCAGCGCCTGCTGTGGGCAAGGTCATTGCAGGGGGGAGGGACAGGCAACTAAGTCGGCGGGATGAGAGCACCTTGGGGGGAGTGTGTGCCGTGCAGAGAATCTCGTGCAGCACCAGGGTGCTGGGGTATCTCACCGTGGCTCGGACGGAGGAGGAGGGGATGTTTGCACCAGGAACTGAGTGAGGAGAGGAGGCTGCTTTGCAAAGGTGCGGGGAGAGACTTCCTCGAGGGGGTGACGATCCAGGATCCTGGGGTAGGGCTGAGCCTGCAGCTGCTGGGGGAGGGCAGGGGTCACAGGGGTCTCAAGGCTCAGGGACAGGACATGCTGCAGGCTCCTTCTGACAGAAGCCTGGGAGCGATGAGGGTGACCTGGGCAGGGGGACCCTGGGGGTGGGCACAGTGAAGTTGCCCCATCCTCACTGCCCGTTCTCTCGTCCGTCCGTGCTCCAGGGACCGCGAGGGCAGGGGCTGGGTCTCAGGCCCAGAGAAGATGCTCCTGAAAAGGGGCCCGGGGCACGTGTGGGTCAGTGCAGTGTGTGGCTGCAAATGGGCAGGGGACAGAGCCGGCTGCACCTCCCAGATTATTGCTGAAGGCCAGGGTGACCCCTCGATGGCGGAGAACCACAGGCTGGGCCGGGAATCAGCCGTGCGTCTGCACGGCCGGGAGGGCCCTCCCTGGGGGTGCAGGGCCGTCCATCCCCAACAGCGGGTGACCCTTAAGGAAGCCGGAGCAGGCAGTGCCGCCCGGGGCGGGGAGGGCAGGCTCCCAGAAGGACTGGCCCTGTCGCCGGCTGTCGGCTGCTCCCGGAAAGCCTGTGCCGCGTGACGTGCAGGTTTGTTGGACTGTTCCCCTCCTGCTGTGTCGCTTCTGTGACAGTCAGAGGAATCAGGGCCAGAGAGAGTAGCCACGATAACACCAAGGACCTCAGAAGCCAGACAGTTCCAACATTCAAGCATGATGACCTAGGCTCTTGGGGGAAAGTTCTCCTCCGTGTGGTGGAAAAACTTGTCAAATTCATGAAAGACCTGAACTTGAGTATGGAGGATGGGACCATGAGAGTTAAATAGGAGTTCACCAGGGAAAAGCAGAGGGAACGGCATGGGAGGCAGCCGTGTGGTGGGAAAGCACTTAATGAGTGAGGAGAATAAACAACAACTGGAGCGTGGGGTGAGGAGGGGCACGGCGCTAGACAAGCTTAAGAAAGGGGGGCCAGGACTCCAGGGTCACAGTTGGGGTTTTGTATTTCATCCCCAAAGCCACTGTGATGTTAAACAGGTAAAGGATGCAAGGCCCTGTTTTCTTGAGGGGTGGGCAGCAGTGGAAGCCAGGAAACTGGGGCAGTGATGCTGGCCCGCACCACGGGGGTTAGGAGTGGGAGTGAAGATAAGGGAATCGGATCTGAAACCGCATCTTCCGTCCCTCTTTCTTCTCAGGGCATCCAGTAGTACTTTCCCCTCAAGACGTTTCCAAAAAGACCACTGAAGGCGGGGGTTGTCGGACCCACGAACCAAGTCCACTTGCCACCATGTTTGGGAATGTGTTTTGTTGCAACATAGTCACACCCGTTAATTACAAATTATCTGTGGCTGTTTCGGCCACAGCCGCAGAGCTGAGTGGTTGCAACAGAGATTGTCCGGCTGGCACAGCCACAAATATTTATAATCTAGCCCTTCGCAGGAGACGTTTGCCAGTTCCTGACCTAAGCAAAGTGAGGGAGCAACACATTTTCAAAACAGAAATCTGTTGGCTCAGAATCTTCCCAGTACTTAAATGTGTTTAATACCTCTAAAAAATGCTAAAGTACACATGTTTTGAAAATTGACTTTTGTTTGTCTTTAAGCTGTCGCTGACACTACAGAGCACCTCAGCTTGTGCTTCAGGTGTAGGGAGTTGGGGTTGGAACTCAGTCTGTGAAAATGTTGAGCAGTATTACTTGTCTATTACTTTTTGTCCTTTCTCTGAAATGCGCATGTTTTCTCTTCTCTGTAAAATACGATCTTAGGAGGATGCCTCAGAAGCAGCTTTTAGCCTTTGCAGAGACACAGGCGGGTTTCTTGCACAAGGATTTTTGCAAGGTTTTGCTTATGTACAGATACAGAAGCATCCCGCTAAGTCAAATAACAAAAAAGGGAGATGAGATGCCAGGGAAGCCAGTTTTCCAGATCCCTCCTTCCTCCTTTTCCATCATCTCTGTGTTTGAACTCGCGCTGCCAAACTCGGTGCAGAACTTTCAGATTCACTTGATTTACAGAGCTGAGCTGATTTTCACTCGGGGAACTGGCCATATGTCTGGCAGGCACCAGCGACCATTGGCAGAATTATGGGGTTGATACTAAACAGATGGGCTCTCCAGTTAGATGTGCTGTTTTTTCCACAATACATATCAGGAAAAAAAGAAGCCACTTTAATAACGTCTTGGTTTTTCCACGGGTGTCAGAAACATCCATGATGCCCATTTATCTAGTCTTAATTTCAGCGTCAATGCTGCACAGCGAGCCTTGGATGGCTGGAAGAAGCTTAGTGACTTGGGAAATTTTGAGGCCCAACGTCCGCTAAGATCTTAGAGAATCCTGTTATCTTTGGAACACAGATATTGGAGAAAAGACTTTTATATTCCCAAAATAAATTGTCATTAGTACTACTTAGTGGAAATACCTTCAAACTGCTTAATCCTGGGTTTATTGCTCAAACTTTGTTTGATAGCGTTTGTAGGGTTATTGGTGGCTAGACAGCAAGGTATAAACAGGGGTTGCCTGATCAGTCTGTTTAGGAAAAGCTGGCTAAACAGCTGAATAGGATTGCTTCCTGCAGGACTTCTCAGAGCCTTTACTAGGCTAACATGGAGTGGGGCTCTTCCAGAGAGGCTTTTATCGTAGACAGTATTTTCCCAACTACCTTCATCCACAGAGTGTCTCCCCATGCCAGGGTTCCATGGAATGTACTTTGGGAAACACTGGTGTGGCGCCCAGATGGTTAACTTTGGATCAGAAAGCCTGGGCCAGACCTGCCACTCACCTGTCGTGTGACGTTGAACATCTGCTTCCCAAACGTAATGTGGAGCTGATAACACAGTCCCTGCCTCCTAGGGCTGTTTGCCTGGAATGAACATGTAAAGTAACTTGGTGGCCTCCCTTGGACACTCAAAAATACGTTCTCCTACGTTCGAGTGTTCCCTCGGTCCACTCGAGCTTAGCCAGGCTTTTGTGCTGTCTTTGCCGTGTTTCTCCACTTCCCGAACCAGCAAGGGAGAGGAAGGAGAGGCTTTGAGTTAAGGGCGACTAGGGGCAGCCTGGACAGTGCTGAGCCAACATGAGGCCTGGGGTGGCTTAGGAATTGCAGTGTCCCCGCTGCCAGGGGTGCTGGGGGGGCTCCAGGCCATTGTTAACAGCCGTGGCCTGTGTGAGAAGCTGCTTCCATCTTTGTGTCACACCATGAATCTCTTTCATGCATTCATTCACCCATTCAACCCCCAGGCCAGGCCCCGTGCTAGGCGCCGGAGGAGGGAGAGGCCCGACGTCTAGGAACGGCCTTTTGCTGTTGCTGAGGTTACTGGAGAAGGCAGCAGTTATTCCCTCAAAAAAGGCCCATATCTGGATCGCAGGTTCTGCCGGATAAGGTCGCAGAGCTGTGGGAAAATGCCTGCGAAGGTTCTGGGAATGGAGCTACAGGCATTTAGGAGTGTGTTCTCCACCCCACCCGCTGTTTCGGTAAACCCACCCTTTCGTGCATCCCTCCTGCCCTCCTCCACCCCGGAAACCAGGTCCTTCCCCGGCATAAGCCGTGGATTACGTGGCGCTTGTTGAGGGTCTCGTTTTGTTCTTGGAAGGTGTGACTGTGCTCTGTTTTTATTGACCGTCACAACCAAAATGTCACACTCTTCAGTCATTGCTCTCGAATTTTTCAGGGGTAGAGGAGGTCAAACCAGGAATACTTTTCAGTCTGGAAGACCTAAAGTGTATTTTTAAAATTCTGTTTTGGAAGTTCAGATCCATCCTGGTGGCCGGTCTGTTGAAACGCCCGGCACTGTTTGTAGGCGGCTTTCAAGCCACAGCTCTTGCAGCCTGGCCACAGCAGGTGGTCTCGTGACGCTTGGCGCGTCCCCGTGGTTCTGTTACATGTCGGTTTCATGGTCGGCTCCTCCCCGGTCGGCTCCTCCGTCCTCCACCCGTGTTTCCGAAAGCAGCGCTGTCATCTGTTCTGTGCCTCCAACACGGGGGTTGAGGGAAGGCTCTTGGACAGATGACCGGACTTCTCGGCCCCTCTGTCACTGACGAGCACGTGACCAGGAAGACTATTTCACATCTCTATGCCTCCGCTGTCCTCATCTGTCACACAGGTGATGAGATGGTTCTCTGCTAGGGCCATGATGGGGATGGAACGAGCGAGTTCACGGCAGCTGCTCAGGACGGAGCCTGGTGCACAGCAGGTGCTGGACGGCTGCTGCTGTTGCTGATGACAATGACGACAGAGCACACCTTGGTTTTCCTTGTCTCTCCCATGTGTGTTGGTGCCCCCGCGGCCGTCCTGCCTCCAGTCCTGCTCCCCCTGCAGTCTGCTGTTCACACTGAGATTCCGTGTGGTCTCGTCACCAGGCTGAGTGTACTCCAGGTCCCTCGGTGACTTTACGTTGTCCTCAAGACTCTTCTTGCGGCCACACAGCTCTTCTTGGTCCCCACCCACCTTCCCAAATTCACTCTGTCTCCTCCAGCCCACAGACCATCAGCTCCACCTAAGGGTTCTTAAGTTCAAGTGCACAGACACGGACTGGGAAATTAAGAACAGTAAGGACAATGCAGTTAGTTTTTCATTTATTATCATATAGCTAATTTTTTTATTTTGAGATGTGTTCTTCATATTATTAGTGGTGATGATCACAGAGGATGGTTTTGTGTGTGTGTATTTGCATGTGTGCTGGTCACTATTGGCAGGAGGGACATCAGCATCTCTCTGTGGATCCCAATTTTATTATATGTGGAAATTTTACTGGACTTTTGAGCCTGAGAGCCTGAGGACCTCAGATCTAGCTTGCTGTACTGTTGCGCATCCCCCAATTACCATGTACCGCTGTGATTTTATTAACCTGCGCCTTTTATTCAACTCCTACTCAACCTCCAATACCCAACTCAAATATCCCACTCCCCCAGTATCCTTTCCCCAGGCAGGAAAACCTGCTTCCTCTGTGTCGCAGTCCCGTCTCGATCTCTCTGGTGGTTCCAGGCACCTTAGTTTCCTCTGTGGCCAGCGAGCCCCCAGGCAGAGAGGGTTCCCAGCATCTCTTTGTCCCCTCTGGCCTAGCCCTGTGTTTCATCCAAAGACGACAGTCACCAGGTATGGGCAATGGCTTCTCTGGGGTGGAGAAGGGCTCAAAGAAGAAACAGAAGCCGCCGCTGCGGCCCGTATCTCGGCATACTCGCCTCCTCTGTTGCCCTGTCACACCGTGAAGCCACCTCACTCTTTCATGTTAGCTTTTTTCTCCCTCTGGAAACACGTGACGTCACACGGAGACAGTGTGCTGACGGAGTTTACTGCTGTGTCGAAACTCAGAGCCCATGGCCCGCAGCGGGTCCTCAACTGATGCTCGATGGAGTCTGTGAACAAGTGAACGAAACAAACAAGGAAAGACTCGTTCTCCGAGATCGTCTTCTCCAGGAGGCCAGCCGCTCTGCGCAGGGCACCGGGCTCCTCACTCCCCAGGGACGTGGGCCTGCCCTCTGCTGCATTCTGGGGAAGGACGAGACGGGGAAAGACTGGCGATGGAAGGTGAGGAAGCAGAAATACCCGACGTCACTGAGGGGTGGACGTCGGAGTCGGATGGGCAGGCATGGACCCCGGCTCCAGCATCTGGCAAGCCCTGCGCCCAGATTCAAGGTCGAGCAGGTGTTTATTTGAGCACCTCCTACGTGCCAGGGACCCGGCCATCAACACGACCGTTATGGTTCTTGTTGCCGTGGAGCTGTCATGGTGTTCTTGTGAAATGCAAATGACAGTCACTAAACAGTGAATCTTGGGGTACTATGCGCGAGTGACCAGGGCTGGGGTGGCAGGGGTTATGAGCAGAGGGATCCGCCCTGCTCCAGGCGTGGGAATTAGCCCGTGAGCTCGGCGAGGGCAGCTACCGTGTCTGTCCTGGAACAGTTCTTACCTCGTGGGTTTGTAGGACCTGTTGCTGGGGGGGTGGGGGAGGCTGGGTCAGGAACAGGGGACAAAGTTCATCGACCGCCCTGAGCCTGTGAGGGGACCTGGGGACAGTTGGAGCTGTCTCAGAAGCTGGAGCCTGCCCTGGGAGCCGCAGGTATCCAGTGTGGGCAGGGCCGCCTGTCCCATCTGTCATGTGGGGACCTCAGAGGCCTCCAGCTCGGGGCTGCATGTGGTACCAGCTCCCACAGGTGCCAGGTGTGGGAAACATCTTCTGTTAATTAGCTACTAATGTCTCCGAGGTGGCAGAGGTGCCGTGGAACTTGGCGCTGCCGTGTTACTCAAGGATAGCAGGGACCTGCTAATGTGTTTGCACCTCCCAGAGTCTCCCCGGAGTGAGAAGGTGGTTTCTCAGCCACCTCAGGGAGTGACACAGAGGGTCCTCCCTGCCATCCTCCCCTCTCTGGATGCACGTGCACAGGCCACGCACTCCCACCCGCACATGGACACCCCCACCCACGTGGTGCACAGTCACACATGCACCTACATGCCTGGGCATGCAAGTCTGCACCCGCCCACCCTGGGGTACCCCCCATGAACGTATACACTCACCCACTAGGGCGTGAGGGCACACTGTGCTCAGGGCAACCATGTCCACCCCTTGCTCACGCGGCCCCAGAGCACGCCCACAGTCATGCGCTGTCCTCTGTCCTCGGGTGGCTTGTGAGCGATTCCTGCACCGGGCGCAGGACGTCTATTTTGAAGTCTCTGTTCGTGGGTGGGGAGCACAGCCCTCGAGAGCCCTCACCTGGCCTGGCCCTGGGCGTGAGCACCTCAGGGAGGCGAGCGGGGGATGCTTCCTCCCAAGGTGGGTGCCGAGTGGTGCCACGAGTCTCCCTGGGTGTGAGGCCTTTACTCCCCCGATGACACCAGGGCCCTTGAGGAGCAGCTGCTCAAGGCATCTGCCCTGGTGACACACTGGAAATTTGGTAAATGAGCAAATCAGACCTTTTGAGCTAAAGACCCTCCAACAGCTCCTGCTGAGTCTTCGGTCAAGCTCAAGCCCCTGCAGCGACCCCTCCCCACTCCTTAGTGCCTCCACCCCCCACCGGAGTTTCCAGCCTCCAGGGAAGGCCCCTTCCTGGCCACGCCCCGTCCCAGCCGGCTCCTGCTCACCTCCAGGCTTCCCAGCCCCGCTGCAGCTGCCTTCCCGGGCCCTCCCCGTTCCTGTGGGGCTGCACCCACCTTGCGGCTGGCCCAGGCAGGCCCTAGGTTTCGTGGTCCTGTCCTTCCTCATGGCTGTAAGTCCCCGTTCAGGATCCTCATTCAGGATCACGCGGGGAGAGGAGAGGTATAAGCAGTGATGGGAGTGCTCCACGTCTCCCCTGCTCACCCCTGGAGATCTTGGTCTTCATCTTCCAGCGAGCCCAGAGGCCTGGGCAGGCCTGGCCCACCCTTTCCCTGTTGTGCCAAGAAAGCTTCAGGACAGCCGCTTTCCCGGGCCATGTGGACTAGCGGTTCTGCTCCCATCTGGTGTCTGTAGGCGGAGGAAGGAAAGGCGGGATAAGAACTCGGAAGAAATTGCCTCTGGGAAGAGAAGGACCCGTCTGCATCCTGCGCTCGCGGGGCACGGCCTTGGGGCGGTGCTGGCGACGGATCTGTGATCGATGGTGCCCTGGTTCGCGGCATTTCCTGGCCCCTCTGGGCGCCAGGCGCTGAGCACTGGGATCAGCTCAAAGACACAGCGGAGAATGTCACCGTAGCTTCCCTGACGGTTGCCAAGCCCACAGGGAGGATCCTCGAACAAGACACCCCGCGCTCCTCTGAACAGAACGACCTGCAGGGGGCTGCTTCGTGGACCGTCTGTGAACACAGCACCTGGCGCAGGTAGCGCTCAGTTATTGGGACCGTGGCCACACCCCTGACTGGCCTGGGTTGGCCCTGGCTGAGGCCTCTTGTCTTGGTGTCACATTGCGTTGTGTCCTGGTTTGGGTGATACATTTATACCGTCCCCTGGATGCAGCTTAGGAATGTGAGCCGGGTCTCTGGAGTCAGGAAGCTGCGGTCCTGCCCGGCCACCAGCATCTCCCCACTTCGCGACTGACAACTGGATGGCCGGCTGCTCTGAACCTCAGTCTGCTCACCTGTAAAGTGGATGCAAAAATAATGGACCTCTGGCTCGTCGATTTATTGTGAGAGTCAAGTATGATGATGCCTCAGGACAGTGCCTAGCTCAGCACACACGGTGACCAACTATCACTCTGTAATAATTGTCATATACTGATGTGATGCAATTTATTACAGTGAAAACATTTCTCCAGAATCACCCGCGCTGGCCCGGTATGGGAATCAGAGTGGCCATGACGTCTAGACGTGTGCGACTGCACGTGGATTACAGTGCATGGTGGTCCAGGCTCACGTGCCGGCAGCTGTGCTGGGGACATCACAGCTCTGTGACCTTCCACCCATGTGACGTCAGGAGGTCAAATCTGAGAGCCTGAGTGCAACTCAGGTCCGCGTCGCTGCCAGAAGAATTGTCCCTTCCCTGTCTCAGGAGGGGCTTGGGGCACTGGGCATGTATCTTTGGTCCTGATACAGCGATGACCGAACTCTGGTCTATGCGGCGACTGTGGAGGTGACACCAGTCTATGTCATGTGTTTCTCCAATGTCACTGATTTGCTTTCCATTCTGACTACTCTTCTTTCTTACAAAATAATTCACGCCATAGGCTGCAAAACGGCCTGTGGTGGACTACGTGTGCCCCCTCCCGGCCCCGACAGCCAGCGTCCCCCACAGACGTGTTCTTGGCACACCCCAGCGTGCACCTGGACATGGCCCCTTCATGCTCCAGTGGCATGTGCTGTGTGTTTTATGTTTTTTTACCTGGCAGTTGACCCCAGATCGGTTTCCTGTCTGAACACGCAGGTCTGTTTTACTCTTTCCCACGTCTGCACGCAGGTTGCTGGAGGGGAGGGCAGTTGCCTACTGACGGGTGTGTAGGTTGCTACCGTCTCTTATGACACACAACACTGCCATGAGCTCCCGGGTTGTCCATCTCACGCATCCCGGAGTCTGCACACGACCTGGCTTCATGGACAAGCTGCTTCCCTGTGTGCGTTCACAGACTTGCTTGTTCTGCAGCTGTCCACGGAGGAGTCCCCCACGGGCCCACCCTGCGCTGGGGTCCTGGGCTCTTCCCCTAGAGAGCTGCCAGCCTGGCGGGAGGGCAGGTATACGGGGTCTTTGTAGCTCCTTGGTGCCCGCATATGACAAAAGATCGAGCCTGTCTGGCACAGGAGGAAGGCGGAGACTTCCCTGAGGAAGTGATACTTAGCTGAGAAGCTGAGGTTTACAAGGCAAAGGGGCAGCTGGAAGGGAAATGAGCATGGGTGGGGTAGAAGCATAAGCAAAGGTCCTGGGGCAGAGAATGTTCCATCATGGAAGACCTCAGGTCTTGGTGGCGGAAGGCAGAGCTGGCGAGGGCTTCCAGTGGGCTGCGGGAGGGAAGTGGACACGCAGCCCCCTGAGCTGGTGTGTGTGCCCCGCGGGTGCACCCCAGCCAGAGTGAGCCCCGGAGGGTCTCGCTTTGGGGTCAATCACTGGTGACCCCTTGGGCTGAGGGAAGTCACCTCGGCTTCCCCGGGAGTCTTGTACGTTTGGTGGCCACGTGATGACCTTGGTGTTGGTCTTGGTTTTGGTCTTCCAGATGAGATGGACCAAACCCCCCCCGTGCGTTCCGAGTATCTGGTCTCAGGGATCCGAACCCCCCCTGTGAGGAGGAACAGCAAACTGGCCACCCTGGGCAGGATCTTCAAACCCTGGAAATGGAGGAAAAAGAAAAACGAGAAGCTGAAGCAGACGACATCAGGTAAGCCCCGGCTCTGCCCAGGACTAGCGTCTGTCGCGGTGCTGTTGCCTCTGCTGGTCTGTGTCTGCCCAGCCCCGCGCGGCAGGCAGACCGTGCTCCGTGGCCTTGAGAACTAGGAGCTCCGCAACCTCCCTCTGGTCACTGGGGACCCCTTGGGGTGGGGGAGTCCCCTCGGCTTCCCCAGGAGTCTCGCAAGTTTGCTGGTCACATGACGGCCTTGGTTTGGTCTTAGCTTCGGCGTTCCAGATGAGACGGACCACCTGGCTGTCCCAGGCCTGGGGTGAGCACCTGGCACCCCACGTGGGGCCCTGGGCCTGACCCCAAGGTGCCTAGTCACCCGGACCTGACCGGGCCGGGGCCAAGACGCTGGCTTTGGAGCAGGTTCTCACTTGCTGACCACACTGAGTAGTGAGCACCCGGCCCACGCAAACTCCTACCATGGCCTCGCCCTCCAACGCTGGGGGTCTCCCTCTGAGCACGCGGGGGCCCAGGTCCCACCCCACAGATTCCGGTTTAGTTGACTGGGTTGGGGCCTGGGTCTTGCCCCAACAGGCACTGACTATGGAATTATTTCATTTATTGACAAGTGTTTGCTGAACACCTACTACATACCAAGTACTAGGCTAGGTGCTGGGAGTCACCGGGGAACAAAACCAGTTCAGCCCCCAACTTCATGGGACGCAGCAGGGAGCAGGCAATGATGACAAGGTAGTCAATAGATGGAAACTAATCACACATCTATTGAGCACCTACTGTGTGCCAGGCTCTGTGTCAGGCACAGTGGATACAGCCATGAGCAGGACAGGCACACAGCCTCTGCTTGAGGCCAGTGTATCTGGCGAGGACAATGACACGCTCTGCAACTGGCCAGTGGGGTGAATGGAACCAGAGGGCACTGGGCAGGGCTCGTCTGCAGAACCAGCCCACCCTGGACCACTCGGTTCCTGAGTGCCCTGGGGGATTCAGAAGGTCAAGACCCTCAGCGTGGCCTTGACACCTTAGGCCTCTCCTCACCGGGAGGCAGAGCGAGCCTGCTCCCTGCCCCCACGCTCTACCTGGGCACACCTGTCCCTGCGCGCTCCCACCTCAACACCCAGAAGCTTCCCCCGCTCACTGCCGGCTGCGTCCTCATGTCCTGCCAGTCCCAGCTCTGCGGAAGTGGGGTTGTGACAGGTTGCATCCTTGTCCCTGCCTCCTCGGAATCCACCCTGGGAACTGCAGCCATGAGACTGAACCACAGATGTGGGGACACATATAGTGATGACAAGGACACGAGTGGCCACAAGCGGATAGCAGCAGAGCATGTCCCACCATCTGGCACAGATGCGCCAACCCAACCCTCAGAGCCACCCTGCTAGGCCTGCACGTTTGCTTCATTCTGCACGTCTTAGGGGTTGGGAAACAGGTTCAGAGAGGGGAAGTCGCCCACCCGGGGTCACACAGCCAGCAGGGGTGAGGCTGGGGCTTGGTCTGGCCTGACACCCTGGGCTCTGCGGTGGCAGTGTCCCGACAAGCAAACCCCGGAGGAAACAGCATCTCAACCCCCACGGCCCTGCGCTGAGCCGCACACCTATTAGCTGTGGCTGGAAACAATTAGTGAGGAGCTGCTCCGCTGAATAGCGCTGGGCCTTGGGGACCAGCCCTGCTAAGTGCCCGTCTCAGGCTGTTGGCTCTGGAGGTCCCCAGGGTCCCTGTTCTAGTCCCAGCTCTGAAGAGGCGCAGACTCCAGGGCTCCAGGGACGGCAGAGACAGAGCCTGAGCCGTGCCGCACACAGGGGTGTGGTGGGGGAGAGGGATTCCTGCCAACAGCGGGTCCTGCATTCACGCTTTTTTGCAAGCTTTACAAAATTATTTTTTCACTCACTCAAGAAGTTGATTGACAAAATTCTTCTTGTCAAAGCAAAAACAGAACAGGCATCATTATTCAGCGAATCTTGAGCATCTCCTGTGTGCCAGGCACCAAATGCACAGGAGGGACCAGGCCCTGCCCATCCAGAGCTTTCTGCAGAGCGGGGAGTCGAGTGACAAAGTGAGCAGGTGACCCAGCACGAGAGAGTCAGCGACAGACTCCAGCT
>CM052436.1:206469988-206483817 GCA_028533085.1 Varecia variegata
AGGATGCTCTGGGGACCCTGCAAGGGCACTGAGGGGCTTGAGGTTAACACCTGCACTGTTCCCAGCTTCAGGTGCCTCCCTCAGGCCCTTGGAAGTCTGGGGAACAGCACTGTGTGTTGGTACTTGTTCCGAACCACTCCCTCCCCTGCAAGTGTGGGTGTCACTCATTTCAGCATTTCAAATCCCCGGTTTCACAGGACCAGATAAAGTAAGAACTAGGATGATTTGAAGAGACATGTGGCGTGAACAGTGAGTTGGGCAGGCAGCGGGTGGGGCCCACACCGAGGAGGACAGCTCTTGGGGGCTGCAGGTGGGCAGGGGCGTCTTGGTACCTGCCCTGGCCGGGTGGATCCGGCTCTGCACTTGCCAGCTGCACGGCCCGTCCAGGACTGACACCCTCGCCCGAGAGGGGGCAGTAGACCCTGGCAGCTGCCTCTCTGGGTCACAGGAGGACCTGGGGTCAGTGCAGCCGGAGTCCTGCACCCACCCGGCCCCAGCTCCCCGGCGCTGGTCAGGGCTGGGCCTCACTTACCTCCCAGAGCTTCGCCCTGTTCTTACCGTCATTTCGTTAGCCGGGACGGCAGCCTCTTCTCTTACACCTCCCCAAGGCAGCGTTCAGTTTGTCAGTTGTATCCACAGTTCTGGCATCTGAAAATTGGTTTGGAAATTGGGACGACAGAGAGGAAATTACACTCTCTTTGCCCAAAAGTGCCTACTCCCTGCTGTGTTTGGGTTTTCCCTTTCATCCTTCAGCGATAGCATAAACACCCTCGGGGAAGCCGCCTAGAGGTCCAGGGCGGGCTGGTTCCTCCCTGCCCGGCGCCCTCCAGTTCCCATTCATCCCACTCTCGGGCTGCAGAACGTGTCATCGTCCTGCCCAGATGTGCTGGTCTCGGGCAGAGGCTGTGCCTGTCCTGCTCACAGTTGCATCCGCTGTGCCTGACACAGTGCCTGGCACACAGTAGGTGCTTAATAAATGTGTGATTAGTTTACGTGGGTTGAATGCCTTGTCATCACTGCCTGCTCCCCTGCTGACCCACGCACGCCATGAAGGTGGGGCCTGAACTGGTTTTGTTCCCCAGTGACTCCCAGCACCTTGCCCAGTCCTAGGCACGTAGTAGGTGCTCAGTGGACACTTGTGAATAAATGAAATAATTCTGTCATCACTGCCTGTTTGTCATCTGTACAGCGAGCTCTGACAGGTGGCCCGGCGCTGCGTGTTCTCCGTGACCTGGCACGGGGTGGCGCACTTGCAGGTGCCGAGAACCGACGGGCCCTTTGTGACCCAGGCCTGGCAGGAGGCGATTTGTCCTCATCTTTCAAAGAGAGAGTCTGAGCTTATATTTAGAAATCGGGGCTCAGCTCCTGGCCGCTAGTTTCCTGGGCAGTTGGAGAAAAGGAGGTGACCGTGGGGCTGGGTGCGCACGGGGGCGGGGAAAACAGGAGGGCGTGGGGCTGAGTGGCCGGAGCGCTTTGCCCCGGGATGGGGAGGCAGGAAGGGCTATTCCGGAGGAGGAATTCGTGAGATTTGGCAAACTGGGTTGGTGGAAGGGGCGCGGGGAGCTGGCCTCCTCCCTCCCTGTCCATCTGGTGGATTCTTCGAAATCTGTTAACCGGTGGTTTATTGGAAGAACCTCCAGTGGGAGGGTCGCGCAGGAGACTCTGGTCTGTGCATAGACGTGAGTAGCGGTCAGGACGCATTTAGCAAAGGCTCACACGGACCGAGAAAAGCACCCGAGGGTGTTGGGGCAGAGAGAGGCCGCGCTCCTTGGCTGGTAAGTGAAGAGGCATTTGGAGGGCAGCCAGGGCGGGGACAGGCAGCGTACAGAAGGGCCTTATATGTGGAGGTGCTTTTCAGATAAGCCGCAGAAAGTGCTGCTGTGAAAAGCCCACGGCTGCTTCCCACTGGCTGTGCTTTGGGTACCTCGCTGGGCAGACGGCTGGCTGAGAGAGTGGGGGGCTGCGAGCAAATCTGCCCCCCGCCCCCGGGCACCAGGCCCTCACCCCTCCGCACCTGCTCGCTCACTTGTTCTGTCAACCCGAGACCGGCGTCGGCTGTGGCCGGGCAGGGCCTCACGGGGATGTCTGTGTCGTGCAGCGCTGGAGAAGAAGATGGCGGGCAGGCAAGGCCGCGAGGAGCTCATCAAGAAGGGGCTGCTGGAGATGATGGACCAAGGTGAGTGGGCCGCCCGGCGCGTGCGGGGCCGCGAACCCGTCAGAGACAGGCAACCAAAGGGGTCCGCTGTCCAGGTGCGGGGCTGGACCCGAATGAAGCCTGCAAGGCTAGCCAAGTGCCCCAGGGTCAGGAGCCGTCTGCTCAGCACCCGGGGCCATCCCCCATGGGCTGCAGGGCTCCTCCTCAAGGGGTGCGAGCAGTGCTCCTCCCTGGGGTTGTCTGGCAGAGCCAGGTGCAGGTGAAGCTCCTGGTTCGTCCCAGTTGCTCTAAAGTCACAGCAATGGCTTTTGTTTTTGTCAGTCTGTGCCATGCTGGGGCTGTGCTGGCCGTTCCGCACACCCTCTCTGGTCTTCACAGCATCCCTGTGAACGGGGTGCGCTTGTTACTCCCAGTTTACAGACGAGGAGTCTGAGGGTCCGGGTGGTGCCTGCCTAGGTCGTTGCAGCATGAAGCAGAGACGCAGAATAAATCCTGGTCTCTCGGTCTCACAGTTGTCTTTGGTCTGGAGAGTTTGACCTCGGTGTTGTCTACGTGATCATCCGTGTTTGCGTCTTTCAGAAAGGCTGGTTCCTGTCATTTGTGCAATTAGCTGAGCAAGTCTTCCTCCTCCCTGGTGGATTCCTGCAGTTGTGATGCACAGGACTTGGGTCACGGTGCTGACTAGTCCTTGGTGCTTTCCAGTCTCTGAGACTCTAAATCTCGGTTAGGAGGTTTCACAAAACCTCACTGCCACTTAGTCTCTCTGGAGCTGGGCTGAGCTCTGGTCCCCTGATTTAAGGAACCCGGCCGTGCGGAGCCAATTCCCGAGGCTGCATGAATATATCGAGTGCCTGCCTCCCCCTTTCAGCCTCAAAATACTACTGGTGTCTTTGAGATTTGGCCCGAGTACCAGGAATGAGGAAGATGCTCACGAATCCAGATGCTGTACAGCCAGTTGTGGGCTGACGCCTTTGTTACCATTTCCTTTCTTTAGGTTCAAAGGGTATTTTGATGATGCTATTTTCAAGGGAAAGCTACATGGAGGTTGCTTAATACTAATAATGAAATCTTACACGTACAAGGAAAGCCTGGTACCGAGTGCTGCGGCATTCAGACATTTAACGCTCTGTTCTGACTCTCAGGTGTGGCGGGATGTCGTCACTGAGGTGGACATCTGGACTATTTTAATGTGGACGGCACAAAAAGGTGCCAAACTCTGGCATTTTGAACACGGTGCCAATGAGCATTACCTTGGATCTTGGGGAAGGAGAAGGGAAAAATAAAAACAGGCTAAGTCCTTTTTATCTATGATAATAAATGTTCTTTTTGGTGAACAAAGAGTAAGTAAAGATATAGATCAGATTCCTGTCAAAAACGAAGTTACAGTTTGAATCATTAAAGAGGAAAACTTCTAGGAGAAGTGCAGGTTGGCTGTTTTCAATGCTGAATTTGTGTGAGATGATCTTGTCTGAAGACGTCAGATCAGAGACCCCGAGACAAGCGGTCGGCCGGCCCAGGCTGGCCAGGTGAACTTGGCCTTGCCGCCGTAGGAGCTCCTCTCTGGCCTCCGTGTCTGGCGGCAGATCACAGAGCAACACAGCACTGCCTTAGCTCAGGGCCGCAAACGTCCTCTGGAAAGGTCAGGTGGGAAATATTTCAGGCTTCGGGGCCACACAGTTTCTGTGGCAAGCGCTCACTCTGCTGTTGTGGGGCGAAAGCAGTCACAGGTGATGCCTAGATGAGTGGGCAGGACCGTGTCCCGATAAAACGTTATGGACACTGAAATCTGAATTTTGTATTATTTTCATGTGTCATGAACTATTATTTTTCTTTTTTTTTTGGTCAACCATTTAAAGATGTAAACTCCATTCTTAGCCTGGCGCTGTATGAAGCAGGCGGGGGGCTGGGTTGGCCCCCAGACTGCAGTTCGCCAGTCTCTACCTTATGTCTCTGTCTCTCTTGCCAAGTGATTGTGGTCCAGGAACTAGGGTGGCCTGAAACAGTCTCTTTCCCTGAGAGCTGAGCATGCGCTCACTGATCACTGCTACGTTTTATTGAGAGCCTGCTAGGCCCAGGGTCTGTGCTAGCTGCCTAGGACACAGGTGAGCAAATCACTCTTCTTCCAGCACAAACAGTGCAGCGGGGCACAAACGTTAGATAACCCCACAGATAAATGGCAAATCATAACTGAGATGAGTGTGGGAAGGCAGGCACGTAGCACCCTAAGACCATGAGGTGGCACCGGCCTGGTCGGGGGCTGGGAGAGGTTTGAGTGGGGTCCCGGGGTGGGCAGGAGGAGCAACATGGGGATCACCTGGGAGCTTTAAAACCCTGATGCTCAGCAGCTGTTCAATGAGACGCTGGGGGAGGGACCTGGGCATGGGTGCTTTGCAAACTCCCCAGCTGATGCCAACTTTGATGCAGCGAAGGTTGAGGAGGTCGAGAAGCCAGAAAGGCAGGGACGCTGGGAGCAACTTCCAGCCGAGGGAGCAGCGACTGTGGGGTTCCACAGTGGACCCAGAGAAGGTGGGTGGGGAGGGACCCAGGAAGCAGGAGGGCCTGGGCCCAAGCACGCCGCCCATCCTGCCTGCCCCACGAGGCGGCGGGGGCGGCAGAGGCAGGTCCAGGCTGCTGTGGGAGCCCGAGGCCGCCCCAGGTGAGTGGCCGGGGGCTGGCGTGGGCCAGGTGTCTCTGGAGGGAAACCGCAGGACCGGGGAGGCAGGGCTTGTCTCCGGGAGGGGCTTGCTTGTCGCCGTGGACTCTCGTGCTGCTTAAACCCTGCCCTGTGCGCGCGGCCTGTAACCAGTGCACGGTACTAATACGACACACACGTTCGACCACAGCGCCTGGGAACCCCTCCCCGCACTTGCTTGGACAACGCCTTTGCTGGTGGGGCCAGGCGGACTTCAGGTCCCACCCGTGTGTGACTCCCGCGGGTGCGGGGCTCACCGAGCCTCCGGGGGGTCGAAGCCGCCCCTGCCCAGCTCCAGGGAGGCCCAGAGGGGGCAAGGGAGGACGATGCTCGGGTGCGGGTGCAGCGCCACCTCCTTTCCCGAGGGTGGGAGGACTCCCACATGGGGGCAGCGGCGTTTTCCCAGTTTGGGTGAGGAATCCGCTGGGCCGCCACCACCTGCCGCTGGCGAGGTGGGGACGACTCTGCGGCCGTGGGCGCCCCCCTGTGGCCCCTTCAGGAGGGACGGGCCCTGGGACCTCCAGAGCTGCCGGGGTCCTTCGCAGCCCCAAACTCGCATTGTGGCCTCCTTGGCCAGGACAGCCCCCAGGAGTGACCCCTGCCCTGCACACGCGTGTGTGTCAGTCATCCTGGCGTTTGCCCATGACACAGGCAGCCTGGCAGGGCGTGGTCTCTGGACAGCGCCTGCATGACAGAGCCTGCTGGTGCCCAGGCAGGTGGGGCTGTGTCCAGGCACGAGCTTGTCCTGGGTACCGTTCACACCTGTGCTTCGTGGACCACCGTGCCCTCCGCCCTCGTTGCGCCAGTTCTGGCTGCCTCCCGGGACGCAGGAAGCCCTTGCCTGCGGGGGCCCTGGGGAGGGAGGTGACCCCACGCCCTCTTGACTGCTCTGTCCACCCTTCTTGGGACGACTAAGTGGGGCAGAGTGAAGGGTGCCCATCCCCCTCCCTGGTCCCCAGCGCAAGCGTGGTGTGGAAGAGAGGGGCCTGCACGTGTCTCTCTGCCAGAGGCCGTGTATGTTCCTGAATGACTTGACTCCGTCTCCCTGCGTGAGTTGACTTGGCATTTTCTTAAATAATTTAAGGCCCTTTCATACCCCATCACTGGATATAAAAAGAGAGCTAGTGCCTGGTGCTGCGTGCTGTGACCTGAGATTGACTGGGCACACTTTCCTCAGGGAATTGGACAGTGACAAGTCAAGTGTGTCTGGTTCCCACGTGGTAGGAGTGCTGGGGGATGTGTGTGTGTGTGTGCATGCACACACGTGCACATATGTGAACCCACGTGTGCTTTTCGTGTCCATGCATGCGCTCTCCCCGTGTGCGCATGTCTGTGGCGCATCCCCCCTCCCTGCAGCTGCTCCGTGGGGCGTGCAGCCCTGGCTGGGGGAGAGGGCATCGGACCAGGGCCGGAGGGCGGCCACGCACAGTGAGAGGAGTGGGTGACAGCCCCACAGCTGCCCCCGCCCCCACTGGTGTTTCTTAGCAACGCCCTGCCACCGGCACTATTTTGGGAACTGCAACTTTTCAGTGAACGTGATTACGAGCTGGAGCCCTGAGCACAGCCCAGACGGGCCCTGCGAGGGCTGCCGAGCACAGCCCAGGTGGAGCAGCTCTGGGACCGCAGGTGGGCGCAGGCCTGGAGTCCTCTGGGCCTTCCACATTCAATGTTCTGACCACGTTACCCTTGTTTTTATGATGACGATGAGGGGGACGTCATTAGCATCATGTAAACAGCAGTGATGGTCGTGGCGGCAGTCGCCTGTGCATTCTGAGATTTGGTGGCCGAGCTGTAAGCAGCAGGTGGCAGCCTCACCTAGCACAGGAGGTGTGACTCTGGCCGAGCTCACCTGCTGCCTGGTGCTGGCGCTCATGTGCCCTCTCTGTCACCTGGGGCCAGGTAAGCTGGTGGTGGAGGCTGTCACTGTTGTGTGACAGGTACAAGTAAACCAGTCATAAGACAGGGGCCGGGAAACTTTAGTTTTGAGCCCTGTGATGTCTAGTTTTGGTGAGTTCTCTTGGCCCTGACCTGGGCCTGGTTAACAGTTGCAGCCGAGTGTAGAATCTGGCCTGGGATCTGTTTCTATGTGACCTTGGAGCTAAGAATGCTTTTCAAACTTAAAGGCCTTTCATAAAAACTGAAAATCAGGGAAGAATATGCAACACAGGTGATGCGGCACGTGGCCCACAAGTCTTAGATACTCGCCACCTGCTCCTTTATGGGAAGGTCTCCGGCCTGCCCGGGCAGGTGCCGTGGCTGCACAGATGAGATCTCCGCAGCCCCAGCCTCCAGGCTTCTGGGAAGGCCGACCTTTGCCCTCTCCCCCGAGGAGACAGGTGCGCAGCAGGGAGGACGTGGCCAGCAGGGATTGAAGCTCAGGCCCCTCCGAGGGCGCGGGAAGGAGGTGGGCCTGGCTGGAGTGCACACGTGGGTGCTTGCTGTGTGCCAGACACGTTCCATACGTGAAATCGGCTGATTCTCACAGTAACGCCACAAAGCAAGTAGCAATGTTACCCCTGTTTTATAGATGGGGAAATTGAGGCCCAGAGGAATTTGTCGTGTGGGCATAAGAAACCCTGTTTGCAGCAGGTGGGATACATGGGCAGGGTGATGATGTCCTGTTTGTCTGATCAGGACACTTTTGGCAGTGAGAGGGACACTGAAGGGTGTGGGACAATAGGTAGGAATCAGGACTGACCAGGCAAGCAGGGACCCTGACTCTGAAATAAATCTCTCCACGATAGGAGGAGGTCAGAGCAGGCCAGCGTCCCCACGCTGTGACCCCGTGGCCGTGTCAGTGTGGGCAGGTCATGCTGCCACTCTGCACCGTGGTGTCTGCCTCTGTGAAATGGCTGTGGTGACTGAGGGGGCCCTGAAGGGGCCGTGTGGGGGCTCTGTGCATTGGGCTGTGACATGTGCCCAGAAGACGTGGCTGTAACCAGCTGGCTGAGGGGCACTTGGATGGGTCTTTCACTCCCTGAGAGCTGAGCCCCCCTGTTAAGGTACGGCCCTGGGGATGCCCAGTCCAGGGCCAGACCCTCCGAGGCTGCAGCAGCCCAGCCCCGGGAGAGGGGAGGCACGGGGTCCTTCCTCGAGCCCTGCTGGGAAGGCTGCCTGTCTGGCCCTGGGGGCTCCCTGCTCTGGGCCCCATTCCTGGGCTCAGGATGCCATGTGTGGTCATCCGCATGGCTGCCATAGACCGTGAGCCACCCGAGGGCAAGGACCGTGTCCTGGTAACCTCTGCCTTGCCAGCAACTGTCACAGTGCTAGATGCATCGTGGGTGATGGATAAACGTTTGCTTAGTGGGTGACTGAAGGTCACATGGTGGGTGCAGAGGGGTGAACTGGGTCTCTCCGGCCACAATAAATGCCCCCTAAGAAACAGCCCCAGCGCCTCAGGGGCACTGCAGTGACCGCTTGTTCTCACCTGTCTGGGTTGACCCCCCCAGGGCATGTCCTTGGGGCGTGGCCAAGGGGCACAGGCAGGAGTGAGTTGTGCCAGCGTTTCGGAAGCTGCTGCTGGGTCAAACCCGCTGATGTCCGTTGGCCAGAGAGAGCCACCAGAGTGGGGGCACTGCAGGGGCACGTGGCAAGGATGTGAATGTGGGTGGGGGTGTCGTCCAGTCTCCCCAGGTGTGGAGTACGAGGACCCGGCAGAGAGGGCTGTGCAGGAGCAGAAAGCAGGGGGGGTGTGCGTGAAGCCGGCTCACCTGGGAGGGAGGTCAGGGGGTGCGGGGGCAGTGTGGGGGCACCCCAGGGCCTGGGCGGGCACACTTCCCAGGGAGGCACTTGGTACAAAGGAAAGGATTGGGGAAGGCAGGTGCAGGCCGGGCTCACAGCTAGATTTCCTTGCAGATGCCGAAAGCAAAACATGCAACCCCGACGGGGGCCCCCGGTCTGCGCAGAGCGAGCCCTCCACACCCAAGCAGGAGACGCCGACCTCGGAGGACGCCCAGCCGGGAAGCCCCTTGGCCACGGGCACAGACCAGGCTTCCCTGGATGAGCCGCTGTCCTCGGCCACCCATTTGGACGACGCAGGTACTGGCCGGAGACCGTGCGGGGTGGAGTTGCTCCCAGGATGGTCGTCCGCCTGGGGTGGCAGCTGGGGGCCCCGACTAGGGCGTGGGCATGTAGCCCTCGGGGAACGTTGTCCTCAGGACAGCCAGTCCCTGCTCCAAACCTGCCATGCTCTGCCGCCGGGCTGGGCTTAAACATTCCCTGGAGCGTTTTTCTGGACTGTCTCTTCCCGAGTCTGGCACAGCTAATAAACGAAGGTGCTTAAAGATGTTCACCTTCCTCCCGGGACGTCTTTGCCCCCTCACGGGGACCTTCTGGGCAGGAAAGTGCCCTCCAGAGGGTGAGTGTCCACTGGGGCCATTTCAGCCGACCCAGAGACGACAGGATCGACGTGGGATTTAGGGCCCTTCCTGGTGGCCGGTGTCAGCAGGTGACGGTGACGGAGGCTCTGCGTGCTGCTCCTTGGCAGGGCTGCCAGGCCCTGAGTGCGGTTCCCTCCTTGTGAAATGGGAGAGAGAGCGACCCTCGAGGGGTGGGTCGGCGGTGGGAAGAGCAGGGCACGGTTTCTGCCGCACGGAGTAGTGACCGGAGGTGACGGTGGTGTTGATGGAGCAGACGGAGCACTTGCCGGGGCACGGGAGAGAAGGGAAGGGCGGAGAGAAGGGGAGCATGAACCCACCCAGGAAGCCTGTGAGAGCTTTGAAAGACCCTCCCAGTAGAGCGATTCTATAGCTGTCTTCTGGGAGACCCCACTATGGAGCTGGAATCCTGTTTCCTCATAAAATTTCAAGCTAAAACATGTCACGCATGGTTTGGGGGCTGGAAGGTGAACTCTGAGTCTCCCCACGAGCATGGGAGGTCTGAGACCCAGGCTGTGGGATGGGCCCACTGGGCTGCTGCTTCAGAGCCAGGTGGGCATCTGTTCCCTGGCATCCTGCCACACAAGGGTGACACCTGCACTCTCCACCCGCCCATCCACCACATTCCCGCAGTGCTGACAGGCACCTGCCCGGAAGCGTGCTCTGTCTTCCTTGGGGGTCTGTGTTTCTCTAGTGTCACTTGGCTTGGGGACACAATAGGAATGTGGGGTCTGAAGAGTTGTAGTGCCGGCGAGGGGGGGGGGTCCCAGCTCTCATGCAGAGACCCCTGGACACTCCTGTGTCCCCACATCTCCCAGGCTTCTGACGCCGGTAGCAGGGTAGCAGTGACTGGAGTGATTCTGGTGGCTGGGGCGGCCCTGGCCTTCGTCCCATGGTCCCTGCAGTCGAGCTCTTGCACGTGGCCTGAGCCTCCCACCTGCTGGAGCTGCTGCTCCCAGCCTCCTGCTGGGGTGGGTCACACTCCTCCTTGGCAGGTGGTTTCTGTTAGCGCTGGAGGAACGTGCCGCTCCCATCAGCAACCTCTTCTGACCTCGGGCCTCTCTCTCCCAATGCTTGGTGTGGGGTTGGAGTCCTGAGGGTAGAGCTGGTTTGTTAAGACATAAACTTGTATTGAGGATGTCCTCTGGGCCGGACATGCTGTGGGGTCCTGAGGGGTGAGTAGGAGTCCGCCAGGCAGAGAGTGAGGGGCAGAGCATCCCGGAAAGGGGAAGGACATGTGCGAAGACTGAGGACAGGGCCACAGGCTTTCTCTATGCAGGGCTAGAGGGTAAACAGAGTCAGCTTTGTTGGCCAGAGCTACCTGGTGCAATTGTTCAACTCTGCCCTTATCTCACAAAAGCAGCCCCAGGTGACATGGAAATAAAAGGGCGTGGCTTGTGCCCGTACAATTTTATTTGCATAAACAGCTGGAGAGAGGCAGCTGGGCAGGCCCCTGAGGGCAGTGGGAGCCCCGGGAATGGAGTGACAGGGGCTTTGCTTTGCAGGAAGAGGCTTGGCTGCAGAGAGTGACCCCCGTGTGTGGGTCCGGGGGGGTTTGTCTCCTTCCCCAGGGCAGGTCTCGTGACCCTGCGGCACGTGAGATGACTGCGTCAGCGGCACGTGGAGAACAATTAGAACACGTTTCTCTTGTGTTTTTTTATGAATTAGAGCGAGTGGTGTGGGTCTCTCATTCAGGGTCATGGTAGAGATTACCTTTTTCTTACAAATAAATCAGAATAAAAGTGTGGGCTCACTAAAAAGTAGCAAAGAAAAATATGGAAGGTGAAAAGGAATGTCCCAAATCTCTCAGGCAGGACCCAGAAGCCTGGTTTGAGAAAGTCTGCTCCATTCCTCACGGATGCAGCGGCTTCTCCGCAGTCAGTGGCATTTGTCATGACGCTGGTGATAACAGGAGCAGACACGGCTGGCCGCTTGCGAGCAGGGTGGCTCAGAGTGCTCTTTCTAAGTGCTGCGCACACGTGAGCGCGTTTAACCCTGGAGACGGCCCCGGGTCAGCACACCCGGGACGAGACGGAGGCACCCAGGTTGGCTGTGTCCAGGGCACAGTCAGGGAATAAAGGACAACGCCTTTGACGTCAGCTGACTTGGGTCTGAGACGTGGCTGCACTCCTTACTGAGCTGCGTGACCATGGGCAAGTGACTTAACCTCTCTGAGCCTGTTTAATCAGCTACAAAATGAGGATAATAGTCCCGCTGACCTCTCAGGTTTGCTGAAATTAGGTGATCTGAGGAAACACATTGCTCAGTCTTAATATACGCCGAGTCCGTGGTGTTTGCCGTGCCGTCGTATCATTACCGTCGTCATTGTCAGACACGCCCCTTGGAGAGTGACGCAGTAATTCACAGTATTTGCCTGCAGATGCTCCCTGACAATCTTGCCTCTAGTAGCACGTGTGTTTTGGGGTGTGGGCCACCTGCAATTTGCTGTTAAGCTGGGACAACCCCAAGTTCTGGTCCAGCCTGCAGGTCGGAGACCCTGCACCAGGAGCGTTCCTCACTGTGGCTCCAGGCCCATGTGTAGAGGGTTGAACTTAAACCCCTTCAAGGAGGGAGCGGATTGTAATTTAGCACAGGGGCATTCAACGCATTGCTTAACAAATCGCAAACTAATGTTTAAAAATTAGAAGCATTCACAAAAATCCAGATGTGCAGCTTCTTTTCAACGATCAAAGTTCAGGCCCCCCGGGCCCCATTCCCACCCAGCCACTGCCGCCAGGGCTGAGCCGGGGCTGTCCCTGCAGGTAGCCCTGGCCTTTGGGGGTGTGAGTTTGCAACCCTTTCCATGAGGTTAAGAGCCTGGTCTTTGGAGCCAGCCCTTGTGTGGCTACATTTTGATCTTCTTAGGTCTCGTTATTATGGGATGGAATAGTCATTACCCGGCGAATAGCTAAAGCTTAGGTCACTGCGAGGCTTTGAGACCCTCGGTCTGCAGTTTCTGCTGCAGAGCTTGGAGAAGACCAGCCGATCGTCTGATGCTGTCTTCGTTCTCTTCCCCACCCAGGGGAGCTGCCCACAGCTGGGCCCAGTCCCTCTGTGCTCTAGATGATTTCACGACAGACAGATGTCATCTAAGAGTGAGCGAACCAGATTCTCTGGAGGCCAGTGCGTCCTGTGAGTGCTCTATCCTGGACCTGGCTGCTCTCCTTGGCCTGGGGCAAGGCCCAGGAAACCTCACAGGGGCTGGAACGTGATGCCCTGTGGGTGGTCTGCACCTGGGGCAGCCCCCGGGCTCTGCAGTGGTGCTCCCTGCTGTCCTGCACATCAGCTGCCGTCTCTTGCAAAGCAAACCTCCCACGCACTTTGCAGGCGTAGGAGAAGGGGTGCCTAGAGAGCAGGAGGGGCTGCCCTGCGTGGCCCTGGTGTCTAGGCACATCCCTTGTTGGCCCGGCGGTAACGTCCTGGGCTGTGGCTGCTGCTTCACCTGCCCCAGACTGTGGTGTGTGGGTCTGATACAGTCGAATATTGCAACCGTCTCAGGAAGAGAATTGTCAGTGACTTTGGCCGTTACCTTCCTTGACCCTTTGGTTTGGTGATTTGGTTTGACTTTGGGCTCTTGTGTTAAGGGCGATTTTGTTTTTCCCTCTCTCCATCTGGATGGGCTACACGAGCAGCAGAGCATTCCCTGCAAAGTCCAGAGCAGTGTTTTAACGTTAGTGGAGCAGGATCGTGTTTGGTGGCAGGAGCTAAGCTTTGGCGTTCCCATGAGTGCACCGATTAAAAAGAAGAGTGACATGTGGGGAGCATGTTCTGTGTTCACTGTATTATCTTGTAACAGCCTCGTCTTTTTAGACAAGAAAACAGAGACTCAGAGAGGTTAAGTCACTTTCCCAAAGATGCATAGCATGTAAGTGGCAGAATTGGCATTTGATCTTAACTGCAACACTTTACAGCCTAAACTCTAGAGTCAAGCAGAAGATAAACCTTTGTTCTGTTTCTGGAATGTTCTGGAATATAAGTTGCTTCTCAAGTCTGGTCCTCTGGCTTTGGAATCGATCCCCTTTCTCTGTGGACCCCTGACTGTTCTCTGAGCTCCGGGCTCACACGTTATAGGCTACTTTGACACTCCGTCTGGAGGCCAAGCAGCCATCATAAAACACATCCAAACCCGGCTCTGTCCCCACCACAAACCTCCCCAGCCCCCCTTCTCTCTCAGTCATCCACCTGTCAGTCCATCTGCAGGCTACAGGTGAGATGCCACCCACTGCCTGTTTGAGGGGCTGGCACATGAGCCAGGAGACCACGCTGAGCTGTCCCCTCCCTGCGCCCAGCTGATGCCACCTGCGCTTGTCAAGTGCTCAGGGACCACGAGTGGCTAGTGGCTACACGTACGGGCAGGGAGGAAATGTTTCTGCATCTCAGAAAGCTCTACTGGGCAGCACTGAGGGTCAGAGGTGAGAGGTGGCCACGTGTCCACTTTGGTGCAAAACCAGGAGGGATTTTGTGATTTGGATTGGCCTTCTGGAGTTTTCCACATCAACAGGGAGTGTAATAGCAACAAAAGACCACGTGGCCTGAGCTGAAACTATTTCCCACTGGCCCTCTTTGGAAAACGTTTGCTGACCCTGGTCTGGGCGTGGGTTGGGGC
>CM052436.1:206484317-206503933 GCA_028533085.1 Varecia variegata
TCCATCCATCCATCCATCCATCCATCCGTCCATCCACCCGTACCGTCAGCTGGGCTCGCTCGGACACCTCCGCCCTTTGCTTCTGTGTCTGCAGCTCCGGGCAAGCCCAGGCAACTGTTCTCAGCAAGGCGCTTGGTTGTCAGGAGCAGACTGCTCAGCCTGCCCCAGGCAAGCAGGGTGGTCTCTCTGCAGGAGTCACGGGGGGGATGTCGTCCAGAGCCTGAACACCCGGGGCACAGCCAGCCCCAGGATGGGGCCTTTCTCTCCCTCTGTCTGGAAGTTCACGTGTCTGTCTGTCCTCTTTGTGCTTCTCTCTGAGTCGGTCAGTCTCCTGCCCCTGCACTCGCCCGCCCTCTCCTGGTCTCTCCTGATTGGCTTTCCACCCAGCTCTGTCCAGCCAGCAGAGCCAGCAGTGAACAGCAGCCTTCGGGTGGGGAGCACTGCCGAACAGAGACCCCCAGAGTCACGCGCTTCTGTAGTTTGGCCTCACTGGCTGAGTAATCCCAGGAAGAATAGAGATTTCATTTTCAAGCTTGGGTGTTTCTTGTCCTGCTACCGCTGGAAACGTTCTTCCTCCTTGCTCCATGCGGCAACTTGGAACCTCAGCCCAAGCTGTTCCTCCTTCAGGGAGCCTGCCCTGCCCTCCAGCCTCACGGCACCATGCGCCTCCTTTTCCTGGCATCCACCATGTCATTTTTCCTTGTGCAGTGGGCTGAATTAGTGTCCCCCCAAATTCACGGCTGCCTGGAGCCGCAGAATGTGACCTTATCTGGAATAAAGGTCTTTTTAGATTTCACTAAGTTAAAGAGGAGATGAGCTCATGCTGGTTAGAGTGTGCCCTAAATCCAGTGAGAATGTCATCGTAAGAGCCACAGAAGGACACGAGGCGATGTGGAGACAGAGGCAGGGGTTGGGGTGAGGCAGCCACAGGCCGAGGAGCACCAGGGACCGCCTGGCCGCCAGCAGAGGCTGGGAGAGGCCTGGGGCGGTTTCTGCCCCAGAGGGAACCAGCCCTGCTCACGTTTTGGTTTCCACTTTGGCCTCTAGAACCGGACAGTTCTGTTGTTTTAAGCTGCCCAGTTTGTGGTCATTTGTTAGAGCAGCCCAAGGAAGCAAATACACCCATCTGTAGGATTACTTGCCTACCCCTGTGACCGTACGGTAGCCCCATGACAGCTGGCCACATCCGAGTTCACCAAATCCAAGTGCGGGCGGAGTATCCAGCACACAGCAGGTGCTCAGCCAGTGCGAGCGACTGTGTGATGGAATGAATGAAGGAGTGAAGGAAGGAATGTTCCGAACCCTCTATCTGCATCCTTCTACATCTCTGGAGATGAGTCAACTCAGTTTTTGGGTGACATGAATGACCACACAGATTAGAGGAAAAGTTTTGAGGCAAAACTATACCATTTTGCATTTTGTTACTATCATTGTGATAATTCCCATTTTCATCTATTGAAACCTGGAACAATTTAAAATCCGTTTCATTAGTCAACATCCGCCCCATTTTATTCTGGCTGATGTATAATTTGTTCCTGACCCCCAATAACCAAGTAGCCTGGAGATTTTTCCATGTCCCCTGTGCTTGGAAAGGTCAGACCTCGGACTGCACAGATCTTTGCTGTGACTCCGCTCTTTGCTCGCCTCAAATTCTGGTGCTCTGTCCCCAGACTACCCGTCAGCACCTCTGACTGCCACCCTGCCCTCGGTGGCGAGGACATCAGGGGACATTCTGGCACCAATGAACATGGAGACTGACCTGGGAGGGGGTGGGAGGGGGGTGGTCATGACCTTGGCCTGGATTTCTTACTGCTGAGACCATATTTTGGTGACTTTGTCTTAATTTTCTCTGGTCGTCTTTTTCCTTTTCTTCTGGGGAAAATGATTTCTTCTGCATGTGAACACCAGATGGCAGCAGAGAGGGCAAAGTCCCCTGCCCCGCCCCCTTACCTGGGCTGCAGGCGGAGACACAGGTGCACAAGTGAGTCTCCACCACGAGGCCTTTCTTGCCTGAGACGGGGCCGTGCGTGTCTTCCTCCACCTGGGCTGCTACAACAAAATACCGCGGACCGGGGGGCTTGTAAACCACAGGAATCTATTTTTCACAGTTCTGAAGGCTGGAAGTCCAGATTAGGGTGCAGGCAGATTTGGTGTCTGGTGAGGGCCCGTTTCCTGGTTCACAGGCCAAATTTCTAGCCTTTCCTGAAGTGTCTGTTTCTGACGACCCTCTGAGGGAAGATGCTGGTGTTGCTGTGGGGTGGGCGAGTGGAACTGGACAGGGACGCGCCCTGGTCTCCTCTCCCTGGGAGCAGGGACCGTGGCCTGGCATCTCGTGTTAGTTAGGGACATCTGGCCAGGGGTGGGGGCACGGGGGTGGGACGTCCTCTCTGCCCAGGGGCCTGTGTCTCGGGGAGGCCCTTGGTCCCTGCTCCTGAGAGTGACGTTCCTGTCGGATCCTCCCGCGCCCAGGCCAAGCCGCGCTCTTCCAAGGCTCCGGCGTGAAGGGCACCGACCCTCCGCTCCGCGGACAGCTCTCCACACCCACGGGGTCTCCGCATCTCACCACCGTCCACCGGCCGTTGCCCCCCAGCCGCGTCATCGAGGAGCTGCACAGGGCGCTGGCCACCAAGCACCGCCAGGACAGGTGAGGCCCTGCCCCGAGGGGGACACCGGTACCTCCAGTCCCCCAGGGCTGACCTGAGGGTGTGACACCCCTGCAGCCGCCCAGGGCTCGGCCGGCTTTCCCGCTCTGCTGTCTCCACCTTGAAATTGTTAATGATCTTTGAACAAGGAACCCCACGTTTCATTTTGCACCGGCTCTGCAGATTACATGGCTGGCCTTGGTGCCCACGTTCCGGGCACCAAGAGAGAAGCGGCTGTTCTGCCGAGTGCCGGGACTCGGGCTTCCCGTCTTTCCCCGGGCGAGAGTGCCAGGTGGCCATGCCCGCAGCGGCTCTTTCGTTCTGGGTCCCGTGGGGCTCAGTTCTGTGAGGGAACAGTGGATTGGAGGCAAAGCGGGTGACAAGGCGCGTAGGACTGGCGGAATATCGGACACAGCGCCGAGTGGTTCCCGCGGAGGCCGTGGTCGGAGGTGGCCGGAGCAGGGTCGCGCTGGCACCGCCTTGGGCAGGTTTATCGAGAGTTGTGCTTCCAGCTCCTTCCAACAGCCACGTGCCGGTGCCCCTTCCCGCTCGGCCGGGACAGAGCCGAGAAGCCTCGCGTCCTCGGGGCACCTTCGCGACATTCGTCATGAGCCCCGAGGTCAGCGTTGCGGGTTTCTGGGTGAGGGGTCGCGTCTGACCTGAACCCTCTTTCCCATCCAGTTTCCAGGGCCGGGAAAGCAGAGCGTCTCCGAAGAAGCGGGCGGACGTCCGTCTGTCCCGAACGTCCAGCATGGAGCGCGGCCGGGAGCGGGAGGAGGCCTGGGGCGCCGACG
Source organism: Varecia variegata (assembly GCA_028533085.1). Lineage (NCBI taxonomy): Eukaryota > Metazoa > Chordata > Mammalia > Primates > Lemuridae > Varecia > Varecia variegata. The sequence goes on from CM052436.1 coordinate 206,487,754, forward strand.
GGGCCCCGGAGAGCAAGCGGACGGCGGCCAAGGAGTCCGAGGAGAACAAGGAGAACCTGATCGGGAATTCCGAGCTCAAGGACGACTTGCTCTTGTACCAGGACGAGGAGGCGCTGAACGACTCCATCATCTCTGGTGAGGAAGGGGCGGATCCGCACCCAGGACTCCTCGAGGAGGGCTGGCGTCCCCAGGGCCTCACATCTGAGCTGTGGCTTCTGCCACCAGCACAGGAGGGACGGGACGAGGGCTGCCTGGAGAACACAGGCGGGAGACTGATCCCCTGAAAAGCACTCTGGGGGTGCACGTGGCCGGCTCTCCATGTGGCTGGAGGAGGTACCCGAGTGAACTCGTTTTATATGTGAGTTTTCACATGTATTTGAAAAAAAAACATAGAAGTGGTACAGCAAGTGTCTTGGGAATGTCACCCCTGAGGACATGTGACGAAGTATGTAGGTGGTATGCAGATGCCCGGTGTTTGGAAGGTGTGGCAGAAAATTCTCATTTAAAAAAAGCGAGATGAGGAGACAGGGGAGGGGAGACTGCCTGATGCACCGGTCCCAAGTGGCCATCCCAGAAGCGTGTGAAGGAGACACAGTGCGAGCGTGTTCGGGACCAGACGTCCACAAGGCCCTTGGAGTCCAGCTCCACGTTTGTCCTCGTGTGTCATCCAGGTCAGAGTAGTGGCTCTGTCCTGGCCTCAAGTCTTGGGGAGAGGGAGGGCTGCAGACCTCCTCCTGGGCTCAAGTGATCCTCCCGCCTCAGCCTCCTAAGTAGCTGGGACTACAGCCATGCGCCACTATGCCCTGATGATTTTTCTATTTTTGGTAGAGATGGGGGTCTTGCTACGTTGCTTAGGCTGGTCTCGAACTCCTGGCCTCAAGTGATCTTCCTGCCTCTGCCTCCCAAAGTGTGGGGACCATAGGCTTGAGCCACCGCGCCTGGGGTGTCCCACCCTTCGGGCTGCCGTGGCAAAATGCCATCGACTGGCTGCCTTATGACAGCCGAGACTTATCTCTGCCAGTTCTAGAGACAGGGAAATCCCGTGTCAGACAGTAGATGCAGCCCTGGCGAGGGCCCATCCCTGGGTCACAGATGGCGCCTTCTCGTGGCCACCCGCGTGGCAGGAGGGGAGATGGAGCTCTCTGGGGCCCTTTGACGCGGCACTAATCCCATTGAAGACGGCTCTACCCTCACGACCTCAGCAGCTCCCAGGGCCCCACCTCCAAACACATCACACTGGGGGTCAGGCTTCAACATGGGAATTCCGGGGGGGACACACATTCGGTCCATGGCATTGGCGTTCTCGGGTGAGGGCTGTCTGTGCACCCACGTGGGCCTTCCTCTCTGGGCTCACAGTGTAGAGATTTTCTGTAGGGTCTGACCACCCCGCTTGCCCTCACACATTCCTTTCTAGCTCTGTGACCTTGGACACATTTCTTAACCTCTCTGTGCCTCGGTTATACCATTTGTAAAAGGCTGTTTATCGTAGTCCCTTCTGTGCTCAGCACGCGCCCTCACTGTCATGGTGTTGGTACCCCCGCCTCTTCGGCACCCTTGTTGGGAGCAGGCAGGGACAGGAAGAGCCAGGCAGCTGCCACAGGTCAGCAGACAGACACCTCCCGGGGTCCAAGTGGGCTGTGGCTCCAGTCTGTGGACAGTCCACAGCCGATTCGTGGTGTTCCTCGTTCCCTCTGCCAGTTCGTCCATTAGCAAGTGCCGATGCCCCTTCAGCCCACGGGCACATCTGTTCTCTGTCTGTACGTGCAATCCGTATGTTTGGGTGACTGGCCCCGGTTTTGCTTTGCCCGCTTAGCGAGGAACGGGCACAAGAACTAATCGCTTGGTGCCCTGTGTGCCAGGACAGGCTGATGGTGTCCTTCACATTGGTCAGGAAAGAAAAGCCTTGGGAAGGCCGCTGGCGGGCACCTGCCATGGGCCACCTGTCCCAGACCAGGTGTGTTGTGCTCCAGGGCGACCAGGGGTGTGCACGCTCGTACACGTGGGCGTAGCTGCAAACCGACAGCTGTCCAGGTTTTCAGTGTATGTGCTCCGCTCAGCAGCTTTGCTTCCAGGACCGTGCCCCAGGTACCTAGCACTCGTGTGTAACAGTTTATACGCACTAGGGTGGCTCAGTCTTGCTATGATTAATGTTTGGGGCCAGAAAACTAATCGCTGTGGGTGCTGTTCTGTAGAATGTTTAGCAGCGTCCCTGGCCCCCACCCACTAGATGCTACTAGCACCTCCACACCCCCGTCATACGACCCAAATGTCTTCGGACATTGCTCAGTGTCCCTGGGGAGAGACTGCCTGTGGCTGGGAAGCGGAGTCCAGGATGTTCACTGTGTTACTCGTGGTAGGAAAACTGGAAACGTTTTGAGCAGCGATCAGCGAGGGGCTGGTGGAGCCGGCCGTGGTCTGCGTCTGCGGTGGAGCCTTGTGCGGGCATTGCACTGAGCGTGCGAGCTCTTGGGCGTGAAATGCAGCCAGGGTATGTTGCAAGGTGGCAAAGAGAACTTGAGAATGATCCCACTTTTGTTATCTTTTTAAAATAAATCCACACAGAAACACTCCTACCCGATAGTACTCTGTGAGGAAGAAGAACGGATGTGTAAGAGAAGGTTGAAATTCTCTCACCTGGTGTGATGAGGGCCAACCGATTAAAGCTTGGAACATAAAAGTGATATATACGCGATTAAACATTTTGTTTCAACTTAAATATGAATGCAAAAAGTGAAAAACTAATGCACGTTTATGTGCCCCTTTGGGCAAGGATGGGAGTCCCAGATCCTGGAATAAACCGCACCTGCTGTGCATCTGATGTCTAAGTGACTTTTAAGGATTACGTTTACTTTGCACTCTTTACAAAGTAAGAGTGCACAGGTGCTGCTGGCCGAAGCAGGTCTGGGAAGAGACAAGCGACTGTGGGTGAGCGCACAGGGCACCGGGGAGAGGAGGCGCCCGAGTGTGCGGACGGAGCCCTCAGAGGGGTGGGGAGCAAAGGCCAGCGCAGCCCCCGGCCCAGAGCATCTGCGGCAGGTGTGCCTGGCTGCCGGGTAGGGTGCGTGTGTGGGGAGAGAGCTCTGCGTGTGTGCCTGCGATGTTGCACCCAGACACACGATGCCACATCTGTCTAGCCTGCTTTGCGTCAGACACGTGTGATTGCGTCTCTGGGATAAAATCCTGGAAATAACGCAGCACATTTACACGCCTTCTACGTGCTGACTGCGTGAGCAATGCCGTCCTGATTCCCCTCCCCTCCGCGTTCTCCGCAGGACCTGTCTGTCCCTTGATGGGAGGGGGAGGAGAGGATGCCCAGGGGAAATCCTCCCAACCCTTTACGACAGAAGGGATTGTGGGCAATCTGTGATGTTTAGAGAATGTTCTATCGCTACCTCTCTGTGCTGTTAGAGGGTTTACGGTGAGCACGTCTTACCTCATCCCTAGAGAGACATGGGGACAGGCATTTTTGACAAGATCCCATTCCTGCGTTGGGGGAGTTCTCGGGCTTCCAGGCAGGAGCAGGTGGGAAGGACACCAGTTGACACGGCCTGCAGGTGGTCAAGGGCAGGGCAGGAGGGGTTTTAAGGAATGAGTAAGAGTTTGCCGGGTGGGTGAAGCCATAGAGACACTCAGAGTTGGCACTCACAGGGAGGGACAGCTGCGTGGAGCCCCTGGTGCCCCTGGGGTGTGCAGGGAGGGACCTGACACTGAGCAGTTTTGGTGGCACAGCCAAAGGGGCCACATGAGGCTCTGACTGTCCAGTACTTTTCAGATGCCAGGTGACCTGAGAAGGCTAAGGATACTAACCCTATCACTTGCCACTGTTGCCACTAGCAAAAGGATGGCACCTCTGGGCAAATTGTATCTGCTTTGGGGACACCTATAAGTGAGCAGTAAACACCTGGAAGGCTGTCAGCCCAGCCTGGGGAACTGCTCCAGGAGGCGGTGATCTCCATGCCTCCCACACCTGCCTGACCCTGCCACCTGCGCTGTGGTACCTGGCGGGGACAGCTCTGTGACCTGCTGCAAGGACTTGCCCAGGGCTGCCCTGTGACAGCAGTGTCTGCACACGTCCTATGTCAGATCCCGTGCACAATGGTCTTGAGAGTTGGAATGTTCACTTGAACCTAAGAAGAAACCCCATGGTGTGTTCTGCCTTTGGTGACGCTCAGGAGCTGGGCTTTATGTAGAGGACTCCAGGGAGGGTGTGTGACCACATGGGTTTTAAAAACAATCTAAAGAGAAGTTCACAAAGTTTTCTGATGGTGCATCCCAGTAGTAGGGAAAAAAAAAAAAAAAAAAAAAAAAGAACACCCCCCCCCCAGTATTTGTACATTGTTTACTTATAAATATACCCGAGAGGTATATTGCGTACACTATGAAATAGACATGAAATAGTAAGGAAGAAAGCGCAACATGGAGTAGCGACTGTGCGTGTTAATATTTTCCACCACAGCCTGACCGCCTGGGGGGCCCAGGAACGTGCATTCTGGCAGGCACAGCAGGGCGCTAGTGCAGCCTATAAAAGCTGGACTGAGGGGATTTAAGGTGGAGGAGGAATTTTAGTGCTTTATAGATTTTTTTTTAAAGCTTTTTACAAAATGACTTTGCTATTTATTCGATAAGTACTGTATGTCCCAGCTCCAGACCTCAAGGATTCTAAGAAAAACCGAGACCCAGTCTCCACCCTCGAGGAGCTCATGACTAACTGTAAAAGTCGACTTTCGCCATAAAGTTGACGAGACAAAAGTGGGCCCTGTCTGGAATCCAACGCCAGGGACGTGGTGACTCAGGGTTTGATGACACAGTAGCTGTGGCATGGGGGGAGGCGGTGCTGGGCCGTGCCGGGTGTTGCCCACGTTTAAAGAAAGGGGGACCCTCTCGCAGGCTCCAGGGTCCTTTTCCCAGTGGACACACTTGTGAAAAGAGAAAGCTAAACTGTGTCGTGTTATTTGAGTCCCATGGGGACAGTGGCTTGCAATGTGTGCTTCAGTGAAGGGAGGAGCGGCCTGTGGAGAGGGGAGGACTCCCCAGAAGTCGTCACCGTGGTGAATTCACGGAACGTCAGGCGGTCACAGACTTTTATTTTATTTCAGCTTATTATGGGGGTACAAAAGTTCAGGTTATATATATTGCCCATGTCCCTCCATCCCCCGAGTCAGAGCTTCAAGCGTGACCATTCCCCAGACAGTGCGTTGGAACCCATTCTATTAAGTGAAGTATTCCAAGAATGGTCACACTTTTCCCTTGGAAGTTGGGGCTCTGGGATTTGCTGTCATTCAGACTCCCAGCCATTTCGCCCGTGGACACCAGGTGGCGCTGTGGGCACTCACTGGGACGCGGGATGCGCTGGAGGACCGGTGTGCGGGCGCCCGGGCGCTCGTGGCGCTGGAGTGCCAGGCTCTGGCCCTTCCTGCCGGGCACCGAGCAGCATGTCGGCTGGCACTCGGCAGGCCCAGCGATGACCACGGCCAAGCTGGGCTGCTCTTTTTGTTAAAGCTACTTCACGTCGGGTACCTTAGCAAGCACCTCTCACGCCTTCTGTTGCCTGGTCCCCACGACTACCTGGGGCGGGCAGGTGCTGTCATTGCCCTTTTTTTTTTTTTTTAAACAGTTGAGGAAACCAAGGCAAAGAGGGGAAGGAATTTGCCCCTTTTGGATCCAGACCTATCTAGCTTTGCAGCCCATGCGTCACCCACCATTCTCCTGACGCTCCCGAGCGCTGCTGCGCAGGTGCCAGGCTGTGCAAAGTCACATCGTTGTTACAGGACAGCGTGAGACCCAGGGGGAGTGGCCAGGGAGAGATGCTTGCTCACCTCGTGAAGACAGCTGGGGTCCAGAAGGCACCAAGATGCAAAGCCTCGTGGGGGCAGTCCCAACTCCTTTGCCTGCTGGCTGTGTGGCCTTGGGCGAGGACTTGGTGTCTCTGTGCAACAGTCGTCATCTGCAAATGGGAAAGATGAACGCGAGCACCTGCCTCAAAGGGCTTAACCCTGTGCCTGGCACATAGCAGGGGCTCGTTAAGTGTGGGCTGCTCTCGCTGTCATCGGTGGGCAACAGCACAGGAGCTACTGTGGCCAAAGGGACCTAGAATGGTCTGGAAAGAGCACAGGTGTGATGAGAGAGGGGCATGAGGGGCCCTGGCCCGGCCCAGGGAGAGGGGACAGGTCCTGCAGGGATGTCCTAGTACCACGCAGTGGGCGCCTGAAGTGACAGTCATTTATGTGCTCGCAGTCCTGGAGGCCACGATCGAGGTGTTGGCAAGTCGGTTTCCGGTGAGGCCTCTCAGCTTGGCTCAGAGATGCCGTCGTCTCGTGTCCTCGTGTGGCCGAGTCTGCGTGCGGGGTGTGGGGAGAGCATCTCTACACATCCCTGCTCCTGTCAGAGCAGGGCCACCCTCACGGCCTCCTTTAACTCTGTTACCTCCTCACAGCCCTGCGTCCAAGTGCAGTCACCCTGGGGGCCAGGGCGTGGACTGTGCACTCTGGGGTGGGGGACACAGTTCAGGCATGACACGGGGACTGGGCAGGGTCTGGTGCGTGGGGCGCCAGGGCCCCTGGCTGGAAGAGAAAACGCAGAGGAGGGAAGGGCCGGGGGCTCGTGCCGTGCTCTGGGCTCACCAAGGCCCTGCCCAGCTCAGGGTCAACCAGGGACCATGTAGCCATTCGAGAGTATTTATCGAGCACCACCTGTGTGCCTGGAGAGCCAAGCCTGCTCACGTCTGCAGAGGGACACTAGTCAGCGGCCAAGTGTCCGTCAGGTGAACGTGCACCTGGTGTGTCGTGCTGGCGTCATGCGTGAGGCTGATCCGCAAGGCCACTTTGATTTGTTTTACAACATCCTGTCTATCCCCTGCTCCCGATGAAACCCGGTGGCACCTGGCTCTTCTGTTCACTTGTAGGTAACGCAACATCATGTAGTCTCCGGGTCGTCCACACTGTTTGGATGCAGAAATCAGAACATCCTTCCCCTGTGGCCATCAAACTACCAGGTCGAGTCAGTGTTTTGCCAGCTCTGCCCCCCGTCCCTCCCACTGCCGAGACCCTCTGCAGCTGGGGAGGGTGTGCTCTCCCCCGCCCTGCGCACTCCCCGGCGTGGGGGTGCGTGTTCCCCGAGGAGTGGAGGCTGCTGGGCTCTGACTGGCCACTTGGAGTTTGCCCACTTGGGTCTCCATGTGCGTGGTCCTAACCCTAACCCTAACCCTAACCCTGGAGCCCGTTTCCCCTCAGAAAAGGACGTGGCATTCTTCTCTTCAAGAATCACTTTGAGAACCTGACGACTCAGTTAAGTGAGGTCACCCCAAGGCACTTCTGGGGAGAGGGCAAGGGCTGCTGCTGGCTTCCTCCTCCCGTCTGTCCTCACGATGAGCAGGTCCCCCCGCAGGTCCCAGGAAGCCACCCTAGGAGCAGAAGCCTTGCAGGACCCAATGGAGCCACCGTCAGGGTTCAACAGGACAAGGCGGCCAGTGTGGCTGGCGTGGTGCTTGGCACTGCCGAGCAGTTGACAGTGTCTGTGGAGGTCCCTCTGTGCAGTTGACAGTGTCTGTGGAGCTCTCTGGACAGTGGATGGGTGTTTATGGAGCTCTGTGTGGTTAACAGGTGTTCACGGAGGTCCCTCTGTGCAGTTGACAGGTGTCTCTGTGCTGCACGTAGCCACCCTTGACAATGGCAGCCCTCACTGTGATCACCCTCTATATTTTGTAGTCAGCGTGCAGGACATTTATAATCTGACGCACGTGTGTTATTTTGAAACTCGTGGTCATGATGGCAGCGGTGCCAGGGCAGGAGAAACTCCATAGAGTGAAAGTGAGAGGAGGCAGGTAGGTCCCCCACTGTCACTCGCACCCTATTCTTCGGACAAAACCAGATCCCAGGCTGGCCCTGATTCAAGGGGTGAGAAAACCTTTTTGTACGAAGAACGGACACTAGTGGCCATGTGCAATTGATCTGCCACAGAGTTGATGTTAAGGAACTTCACAGCGAGCGTGTAAATTACACGGGTGGGCACACGCCTTTCTCGAGGCTGCGTGGATGTGGCTACCTCCAGTTCTTTGGTGTCGAGGACGGACTTGCTTTCTGTCTGTCAGATTCCTAGTCCCCGTGCGCCAGGTGCGGTGGCCTATTTCTGTATCTTTCTCAGCACGGCGCCTGGCACTTAGTCTTCTGTGATGACACAGTTGATGAAGCTCAGAAGAAACTCGGAGGTGACGTGACCTGGACTCCACGTCCCCATTTCACAGACTGTGAAACTGATTTACCCAGGAGGTGAAATGCTGGTTTGGGCTCCGTGGCCAGTGCGTGGTGGATCTGGGCTCGAACTCGGGTCCCAGACGAACCCTGACATTTTCGCACCCGCTTCCTCCTGGCTTACAGCTACTGGACGAAGCCAGACTCCCTCATTCTTCTCTTTGTGACAGACAGCAGCGCTTTTTACAGAAACCAGACTCCGGGAGCCCTGGAGGTGTGTGATTATAGAGTTCCACAGGATTATTTGCTGCAATTGTAATGCTCACTCGCGTTTGAAGTACACACCAAAAGGTGCGTTCTTCCCTGGAGAAAGGTGGCCAGCCTGGAGGGTCTGACCCGGCTCCCCTTTCTGGTCGAGAATGACAGACAGTGACACCTCCTTCCCTCGGGACCCCTCACAGGGGAATCTCCTCCCCTCCCGGCCCCTCTGCGCAGGTGCCCCAGACCTGCCCTCTCCTGGGCGCCCACGGCACAGCACCTGCCTCCTCCCTGCCGTCCTGGCTCCTCCCGGACCTGCCCCTAAGGTGGACGTGCCTGGGCTCCTTCCCCGCTGGCTTTGTGCTCTCTCCGCCGGCCTCACATCCTTTCCTGCATGTGGTGTCGCAGGTGTTCTCCCCTGGCTGCGGCACTCCCTGACGCTGAAGCCACGCGTGTCCATTTGTCTACCTGTGTGTCTCTGCTGAGGCCCCGACTGCCCCTGAGCTCAGCAGAGCCGAAGGCAGCCTTGTCCCCTCCCCGCGACACCGGCTGCACTTCCCAGGGCCCATTCACAGTTCACTGCTCACCGTGTCCCGACCTTCACGCCAGGCCATCTCCTCCTCCCCATCCCCACCCCATCCAACATCACCGTCTTGTTTATTCATTCAGAGAGTACACACCGTGCACTACGTGTCAGGCACAGCGGGGAGAGTCTGCCCTGGAGACCCTCGGAGTCTGGCGGCAGCCTTGTTTTCAGAAGGGGCCGGGCCCTACTGCCTCTGGCCATGGCGGAGTGCTAGGAGCTGCCCTCCCGCTGAAACCACATATGAAACTGGACAGTGTGTGCGAGACTGTCTGGAGGCATTGAAGCAGGCAGTGTGGTTCTGTTATCCTCAAAGGAGGCCCTGGGTGAGCCCACAGGTGATTGCCCGCTGTTCCCCGGGACATCTTCCCGTGGGGCGCAGCAAGGTGGCCTCCAGGCAGAGAGGGAGCCTCACCGAGATGAGAAGGCGGAGACTGGAGTCTGGGCTGCTGAAGTGGCTGCAGCTTGTAGGTTATCTCTGCCACTTCCCCTCTGTCCTGGGACCTGTTCCTCCTCCTCCATTCAAATGCCAAAGCCTTGTGCACATCAGCTACGTGGCCTGGGCCTTCCAGGTTCCAGAATTGCCGGTCTAGACTTGCAGTTTGGCTGAGAAATGACGCATTAGCAACATGGGGATACGCATCCTTGTAGCTATGACTTTGTGCATCTCTGTGATTATGGCCTTCGGATGAATTTCAACATTCAACATGCAGACTAATTGAGAAAAAGATGCCTCATGGAGAATGTATTTTAACTCCAGAGCTTCTTAGCCTATGTCCTCATTTATACATAACCCCTTTTACATTCCATCTTTCTTCCCAAGAAAGCACCTGAGGCCGTGGTTCCGGAAGCAGTAGCCTGTGATACTGGGCAGAGTAGCACAAGGAGCTCCTGGAAAAACCTGCAGTAATCAGAAACTTTGACTTAGGAATCCTTCCCTTTCTAGGGATTGGCGTGGGGCTGGCACCCCAGGGTGAGGGCCGTGCCAACTTCATCCTCACTGTCCTCCAGAGCAGCCTGATAGGAATATTCGTGTGTGCGCAGGGAAACACAGGAATGAGGACATTTCCTGCAGCTTTGGTTAAAAGTGCAAAAACAAGCACTAACCTAGATGTCCATTCATGGTGGCCCAGCTCAATAGATGACAGGATTATGTGACAGTCACACTGTGGGGTCATTTACAGCTACTGAGGGGAAAGAGCTAGATTAGCACTCCCTGCTTTGGAACCGTGGCCAGCCGTGGAGTGGAGACGGCACGCTGTGGAGTGCTGTGTACGGTATGATTCCGCTTTGGTGAAACAGTGAAGTGGGAGTCTGTAAATTGTTAATTGTATAGAAATAGGTCTGGAAGTAGATACTGCAAAGTGTCAGCAGTAGCTTTTTTTGGAGGCGAGATGTGGGCAAGGATGTGGGAGACTCTTTTTCCTCTTAATACTACTGTTAGGTGTGAGCCGTTGCAGTGAGCATGCGTCATGTCTGTAGCTGAGCCAGAGAACATCCTTCTCCGGGCTGGGCTGGGCTGGGCTGGATGGCAGCCGGCTCACTGCTCTCAGCTGCGACCTGGGGGGCACTCACAGCTCAATGAACTTCATTTGCTCTTTCATTAATTTACCAAGGAGGTGGAGGTGAGGGGAGAGCCCAGTAGGCTCCTTTGGTTTGAATGTGTGTCACCTCCAAAACTCACGTTGAAATTGAATTGCCATTGTAACAGAATTGGAGCCTTTAAGAGGTGATTAGACCATGAGGGCTCTGCCTTTAGATGTGGGATCAATGCTAGTATAAAAGGACCGTGTGCCCCCCACCCTCTCTTTGCCCTCCTGCCATGTGATGCCTTCTGCCCTGCTACCACACAGTAAGAAGGCCCTTGCCAGATGCCAGCATCTTGCTCTTGGCCTTTCTGGCCTCCAGAACTGTGAGCCAATACGTTCCTGTTCATTGTAAATTACCCCATCCCACGTATTCTGTTATAGCAGCGTGAAATGGACTAAGACAAGCTCTAGTTCTTTGGTTGGAGCAAGCACCTGGGAGGTCAGAGGGTGGTTCTGTCTGCACCTCCCTTGGGGAGCTAATCACCTAACAGCCCTGTCCTGGGGAGCCCTGACCTCACGGAGCATTGCCTGGAGGCAGGGAGGCTAAAAGGCTACACTGGAGAAGCAGAAGCACTTTCTGTACTGATTTTGTTTATTTTTATGAACAGGTAATACAGTCACATGGCATAAATTGAAAAGGAACTAAAGACTGTGCTATAGAAAGTCTCTCCCAACGTTACCGGTTTCTCATGTGTCCTGTGCGTTTTATGCGTATACAAGCACAGGTGCGTATATTAAGGTTTCACACCTTGGAGACCAGGTACCAGGGAGCAGCCCAGTGCGAGACCCGCCACCACCTCCTCCTCCTCTTTGTCCCTCCCCTGCTTCCTGCCCACCTAGACTGGAAGGGAGGAGTTTTATTCTGGTGACTGGTGTTAGAACCAAGGGCCTGTACTTTCCTTTGATGGAAGACATTTTATTACTGATTGTTTCCTCACTCAGTATTGGTCTGTTCAGATTTTTTATTTCTTCATAATTCAACCTTGGTCGGTTGGATGTGCCCAGGTGTTTATCCATGTCTTCTAGGTTATCCAATTAGTTGGCAGATAATAGTTCACAGTAGTCTCTTATGACCCTCTGCGTCTCCGTGGTATCGGCTGCAAGGTCTCTTTTTACATCTGTGATTTCATTTATTTGAGTCTTCTCTCTTTTTGGTCTAGCTAAAGAGTTGCCAATTTTGTTTATTTTCAAAAAAAGCAACTCTTTGTTTTGCTGATCTTTTGCATTGTTTTTCTAGTCTCTATTTCATTTATTTCTACTCTATTATTTTCTTCCTTCTAATTTTGGGCTGAGTTTGTGCTTATTTTTCTAGTTCCTTGAAGTGTAACACAGGGTTTTCGAGATCATCATTTTTTTTTTTTTTTTTTTTGAAACAGAGTCTCACTCTGTTGCCCGGGCTAGAGTGAGTGCCGTGGCGTCAGCCTAGCTCACAGCAACCTCAAACTCCTGGGCTCAAGCGATCCTCCTGCCTCAGGCTCCCAAGTAGCTGGGACTACAGGCATGCGCCACCATGCCCGGCTAATTTTTTCTATGTATATTTTTAGTTGGCCAGATAATTTGTTTCTATTTTTTAGTAGAGACGGGGTCTCGCTCTTGCTCAGGCTGGTCTCGAATTCCGGACCTTGAGCGATCCTCCTGCCTCGGCCTCCCAGAGTGCTAGGATTACAGGCGTGAGCCACCTCGCCCGGCCAAGAGATCATCTTTTTTGATGTAGGCATTTATTGCTATAAACTTCTTTCTTACAATTGCCTTGACTGTATCCCATAGGTTTTAATATGCCGTGTTTCCATTTTCTCTTGTCTCAAAAATTTTTTAAAATTCCCTTTTTATTTCTTTGTTGACCCGTTGTTTATTCAGGAGCATGTTTCATTTGCACATATTTGTAACATTTCTGAAGTTCTTCCTGTTACTGATATCTATTAATAGTTTTATACCATTGTCCTGAGAAAAGATACTTGATATGATTTAAGTCTTCTCAGATTTGTTAAGACTTGTTTTGTGGCTTTCACATGTTATCTGCCCTAGAGAATGTTCCATGTGCAGTTGAGAAAAATGTGTATTCTGCAGTGGTTGGTGGAGCATTCTGCAAATGTCTGGTAGGTCCATGAAAGTTCTGTTTATCCAGTGTTGCTTTCTGTCTGGGTGATCTGCCCACTGCTCAAGTGAGGAGCTGAAGTCCCTACTGTTACTGCATTGTAGTCTACCTCTCCCTTTAAACCTAATTGTGTTGTCTTTATATATTTAGGTGCTCCACTGTTGGATCCATATATTTCTACAATTGTTATGTCTCTTGCTGAATTGACCCCTTTATCGTTATTTAATGACCTTTTTTGTCTCGCTTTACATGTTTTTGTCTTAAAGTCTATTTTATCTGATATAAGTGTAGCTACTCCTGCTCTCTTTTGGTTTTATTTGCATGGACTCTCTTTCTATGCATGGACAGGTGAAATGATCCTCTTGTAGGCAGCATAGAGTTGGGTCTTATTTTTTTTTTTTTAATCCATTCAGCCACTGTATATCTTTTAATTGGAGAATTTCATCCATTTACATTCAAGGTTATTATTGATAAGAAAGGACTTATTCCTGCCATTTTGTTCATTGTTTTCTAATTGTTTTGTATGTCTTTTGTGCCTTTCTTCCTCTGTCATTGTTTACCTTTGTGGCTGTTGGTTTTCTGTACTGTTAAGCTTTGATTCCTTTTTCTTTCTCATTTCAGTATCTGCTATAATTTTTTCTTTGTGGTTACCACGGGCCTTACATTAAAAAATTATATACAGACTATTTTAATCAAATAACAACTTACATCCAAATACTCTAGACTTGTATCCTCCCTCCCACAATTTATAATTGTTGCTTAATTTACATCTTTTTGTATTGTATGTTTATTATCAACTTATTGTAGCTATGGCTATTCTTAACCATTTTGATTTTTAACCTTCATACTAGAGATTTGAAAGATTTGCATACCATGGCTTGTCTTAAATTCTGTTTTATCTAAGTATAGCTACTTATATAGTTTTTTATATAGCTGTAGGTGGTTTTTCTTTCAGCACTTTGAATATAACATCCCATTTTCTCCTGGCTTTCGGGGTTTCTGCTGAGAAGTCTTCTGATATCTAGGGGGAGGATTCCCTAATATGTGACTTAATGCTTTTTTTCCTCAGTCCTTTTAGAATCTCTCTTTATCTTTGACTTTCAATAGTTTGATCTTAATGCACATCAGAGAGGACTTCTTTGGGCTGAATTTATTTGGGGCCTTTTGAGCTTCATGATTCTGGATGTCCATATTTCTCCTAAGACTTGGGAAGTTTTCAGCTATTTTGTTAAATAAGCTTTCTATACATATCTCTATCTCTCCTTCCTCTGTAAATCCCATAAAGCGAATATTTGTTACTTTAATCATGTCCTATAAGTCCCGTAAGCTTTCTTCACTCTTTTTTATCCTTTTTCCTTTTTTTTCCCTGGCTTGGTTATATCAAGCTCAGAAATTGTTTCTTTTTGATCTAATCTGCTGTTGAAACTCTCAATTGTGATTTTTATTTCATTCATTGAATTCTTCAGCTCTAAGATTTGTTTGGTTCTTTATGATGTCTCTTTATTGAATCTCATTCAGATAATGAATTGTTTTCCTGATTTCAGGAATTGTCTGTATTCTCTTATATCTCACTAAGTTTCCTTAAGATCATCATTTTGAATTCTTTCTAGGACATTATATAAATTCCATTTCTTTGGAGAATTGTGTTTCTTTGGTGGTATCATGTTTCCTTGCCTTTTCATGTTTCTTGTGTCCCTGTGTTGATATCTGCACATCTGGTGAAACAGTTGCCTCTTCAGATTTTATAGAGTGGCTTTCATAGGCAAAGACTTTCACCTGCAGATGGGTTGTAGGGTGTCATTTGGGTAGAATGTGTTGGCTTTGATTCTGGGTGGGTGCAGTAGTATAGTCTGTGTTCAGTTTGTGATCAACATCAATACCTGCGTGTGCCTCTATGGCCTAGGCTGCAGGAGGTTGTTGGGATGGTGGTGACAAGGTAGATTGTTAGTGTTTTTGTTGGCTGACAAATACCTTTTCTATGTGCATAGAGGTAATTATGAGGTTTCGATTTTTTTTTTTTAGTTTATCAATTTGGTGAATTACATTGTTGATTTTTGAATAATAAACCTATATTGCCTTCCTGGGTTAAAGACCTCATGTGGTCAGGATGTGTTAGCAGTTTTATAAGTTGTTGGAGTGCTAATGTTTTGCTTAGAATTTTACATCACTGTTCTTGGGGGATATTGGTCTTTAGTTTTCTTGAACTATTTTCTGCTTTTGCCATTATTGTAAATTCTGGCTTCACAGAGTTGTAAAGTATTCCCTTTTTCTTAGTTTGTGCTGCTGTAATAAAATACCACAGACTGCTATTTTATAAACAAGATTTATAAATAATATTTATTTCTTAAAGTTCTGGGGCTTGAGAAGTCCAAAATGAAGATGCTGGCATGTTCAGTGTCTGGTGAGACTCCATTCTTCATAGATGGCACTATCTAGGTGTCTTCACATGGCAAAAGGTAGAATGGCAAAAAGATGTGAACCATTGTAACCTCTTTTATTAGGTTATTAAGTATGAAATATCCAATTTCCTTAAGTACTAAGTTTGACAGTTAATATTTGTGACATTTCACTTCTTGTTTTATTTTTATTGTAAAGATACATCCTTGTTCTTTGAAATGCATATTTTGACTTGTGAATATCTTTCAAATTTTTTTAGAACAATTTTTGTACAATCATAGATAAGTCAAAAGTTTGTATTATTTTCAAATATGAGTTCTGTCATAAAACCAGTACAATACAGACAGTTCAAAATATCAACAAAGTGTTTAGAAAGGATGTGGATAAAGTTCCATTCTGGTAAGTTTAATCTTAAAAATGAACCAAGTGGACAACCTGAGGCTGAAGTGGATAATGATAAACTTTTAATATAAGGGCCTTAACCCCATTCATGAGGGAGAAGTCCTCGTGACTGAATCATCTCGTAAAGGCCTCTTTTAATCCTCCATAAGTTTCAACAAAAATTTTGGAGAGGACCCAGACATTCAAACTCTGGTGTTTGATTTTCTGAAATTATTTATATAAATTGGTATCATTTATTCCATAAATGTTTTGTAGAAATCATCAATGCATCTATCTGGGTCTGAAGGGTGTGTGCACATGTGTGTGTGTGTGTGTGTGTGTGTGTGTGAAGGATTTTAGCTAGAAATTCTATTTCTCTAATATATACATCTATTCTGGTTATATATATTTTCTTGAGTAAGTTTTGGTAGTTTGTGCTTTTTCAAGAAATGTGTTCAGTTTATTTCAGTTGTCAAATTTATTAGCAAAAAGTGGTTCATAATATTCCCTTATATCTTTTTTAATATTTGTAGAGTCAGATGATGTCAGTTTCACCTCTCCACTTCCTGATATTGGTAATTTGTGTGTTACCTTGATTTCATTTTTTTCTTCCTGATCAGTTTGGCTAGAGTGTTCACCAGTTTTATTGATCTTCTCAGTGAGCCAGGTTTTGTTTTCATTGATTTTCTTT
>CM052436.1:206504433-206528281 GCA_028533085.1 Varecia variegata
AGTTGCATAGTTACATGAATGACCAGGTGGATGGAGAGATGGATGGATGGATGAGTGTAGGGTAGTTGCGTAGTTACATGGATGACAAGGGTGGATGGAGAGATGCTTAGATGAATGCATAAGTGGGAGGATAAGTGATTGGGCGGTTGTGTAGTTAAATGGCTGAGTAGGTGGGTGGATGGATGGACAGGGGGTTGTGTAGTTAGACGGATGACGAAGTGGATGGAGAGACAGATGAATGGACAGGGGGAGAGTGAGTGGTTCGTGGTTGTGTAGTTAATGGCTGGGTAGGTGGATGGGTGGATGTTCAGAGCTCACCCCACAGAGGTGAAGTCACAAATCCCAGCACTCCGTGTGTGACATGGCCAGGCACGAGCATGACAGATGGGAGTGTGTGCTCTTGCTGAAGAGGGCAGATGCCAGGCAGGTCCTGCGGGGGTCACCGCAGGGACTGCCAGACCAGTGTGGGCCAGAATTTCCAAGAGAAACTGCAAATCTGACATTTATGTGAAATATCCTACATTTAAGTGTTGAATGCCTACTCATGTTTTAAAAAGCAATGTGTGGACCCCATAAAACACATGTGTGGATCACATATGGCCCGGGGCCACCCATGTGCCACCTCTGACATGAAGTCACTTACATACTTGTTTTTGAGGACCTCGTTCTTGTTGTGCTGAGGTTGAAGGGATTTTTGACTATTGAGTTGATGTGGGGAGAACAAATGCAACTAAACTGTGGGCAGCAGGGTCACCCAGGCGCAGGACTGCCAGGCCCCCGCGGGCCCGTCCAGCTGTTCTCTTCCTCTCGCAGGGCTGGGGCGGGGGCGGGGCGGTGCTGGAAGGGCTTGTGTGCGGCCCTCTCGGCTCCACCCTTGGCTGGAGGAAGCTTCTTGGTGCGGGGCTGAGAAGCGTGAACTCCGCACAGAAGGCCTCAGTTTCCACCCTGCTCTGCCACTTTCCAGCACACGACCACGGGGAAGTTATCTTCTAGGCTGCACCTCAGTCCCCTCGTCTGTAAAATGGGTGCGATGACAACAGAGCCCGTGCCGTGTAGGGCGGCGGGTGGAATGCAGTGGGACTCAACGTACGATGCCTGGAATTGCGCTGGGGCTGGGAGTGCTCAGGGCCTAAGATGAATGAGTCTGAGCTCCACGAGGACAGGAATCCCTCCCTTTTAACAGCTTTATGGAGACGTCATGCACACATGTAAGGCTCACCCGCCATATGTGGCTCCATGTCTCTGGCATGTTCCTGGAGTCGTGTCCTCACTGCAGTCTTTCTCAGGACACTTCCTCACCCCCAGCAGAAGCGTCTCACCCCTCAGCTGTATCCGCAGTGCCTGGAACGTGTCTGGGCATGTGGACATGTCAGAATTTGGCAGTTATCACCGCACGGGTTGAGGGAGATGCGTGTGAGGGCCTGTCCTCAGCGTCACCAGCACTGGCGTCACCACCGTCTTCACCATCTTCAGCGCCTTTCACTGTCTTCGTTGTCATCTTCATCACCGTCTCCACCATCTTGTTCATCTTCATCGCTTTTACCAGAGTCTTCTGCATCTTTACCGACATGTTTGCCATTTTCATCTTCCTCTTCCTCATTCTCTTCATCTTCACCATCATCTTCAGCAATAACTTCATTAGCATTTTTATCATCTTCCTCATCATCATCATTGTCACTGTCTTCACCGTCTTCACCTGCCCCATGGTGGACTCGTGTCCCCCGGCCTCGGCTTCCTAGCAGCCACTCTGGGGACCTCGGCCCTCCACCCCGACGTCCGGGCTCTGCCTGTCGGGGGAGTGAAGCCCCCGCCCAGAGCCCTGCGGGGGCCTGGTGCCGGGTCCCGCCAGGACAGGGTCACTGACAGTGGTGGGACGTGGCAGACCCCCAGGCCACCAGCCCCGTGCAGCGGCCAGGCTGGGGCTGCTGGGCCTTGCTCACTATGATCATCCTTGGACTTTAGGGTCCCAGGTACAGAGGCGTTTTGTGTTTAGAAATTTATATGATTTTTCTTTCCTTTTTGCTTGAGCAGACTCGTCTGCCTAGCTTCCCTGGCCCTCCGTGGAGCATCAAGTGTGCTGCGGGGCTCCCAGTCTCTCTCTGCTGAGAAATCTTACGTGAACTGGGGTGTGGTCCGCTCCATGCGGGCACGCCCTCCTGGCGCTGGACGTGGCACCAGCCTCTGCTTCTCCCTGTGGTCAGGGGCCTGCGTGACTGTGACCTAGCCCCCGAGGTCACGAGGAGCGCCAGGATGTGTTGGACGTGGTCAAAGGGACTCGAGAGGCAGGGCTGAGCTCGGGCTCTGCAGGATGCGGGGTTTGGGGGCGCATATCGCCCTCAGCCCCACAGGGGGGCTTGGCTGTCCCACAGAGGTGGGGTAGGGGCAGGTGAGGCCAGCGTGGATTGGGCGACGCACTGGCTATAAACTATGCATCTCGCCTGTTCTGCTTTTAGATGAGTAGCTAAGCAACAGAACACAGAGTTTCCAAATCAGGGAAAGTTTAATTGGCAAAACCTAAGCCTCAGAGGACATGAATATGAAGCTCCGTCTTTTTGGGTAGCAGTTACGGTGTTCAGAGGGGGGGGCCAGTCTGGGTGTGGGGCCGAATCCCGTCCTGTGCAGGGGAGAGGCTCCAGCTTCCTGGTCAGTATCCCTGGGGAGTGACCTTGTTCCTTTTGGGTCTTGGGGGAGGTTAGCTGCTGCTCGTTTGCTTTTGTTACTTAGGAATCTGTAGAAGATGGTATAGCATGTTGGCTAAGAAAATGCAAGACAACATCAACCCCCATTCATTATCAATCAGACGCGATTCTCAACCCCGGGAGCAGGTGGCCTGGTGGGTTTGGACGTTGCCTGGCTGAAGTCGCGGACTGAGAGAGCCCAGGGAGTCTCTTGGCTTGGTGGTGCCTGCAAAATGGGTGTGAGACACCAGCCTGCTCGGGTACTTGCAGGGACACTGCACCACCCTGCTCTACTCATTATTGGGACTTGTCATGTTCGAGTAGCAGTTGTTATAACAGCACAACGATAGGTAGTTAATGCTTACTAAACCTGTGTCACGTGTCAGGGGTTGTGCTGTGCCTGCATTCACTCCAGCCTCAGATGTAAATGCCGTTATTAGCGGTCCTTAGCAGCTGAGGAAGTGGCTCAGAGCGATTAGGTAAGATGTCAGGGTCGCACAGCTAGTGTGCAGTGGGGCTGAGATTTGACCCAGGCAGGCTGAACTCCAGACCCTGTGCTTGGAGCCACCCTGCTCTGTGGAATAGTTGCAGACAGGCAGTTGGGTTGTTTGTGCTGCGTTTGTCCTCCATAGTCCAGGGTGGCTGCAGGAGCACCAGCCACTGTCCTCACGTCCCAAAGGAGCAAACATCTCATTGTGTCCAGAGGACTTTTCCCACACACACCCACCTGGTTGGAGCTCCATGCCCAGGATCTCTTCACCTGGCCGTGCTTAGCTGGAAAAGAAACTGCCCTGAATAGAATTTGAGTTCTGAGATAAGGGCAGAACAGAGACTGGGTAGGAACTGGCCGTTTCTGCGACTGTCGGTGTTCAAATTGACTTTGTTAGACAGACTAAAGGAGAAAGGGGATGGACGAGCAGATGGACGAGTGAACGCAGAGCACCCCATCTGTCAGGTAGCCTCGGTTTCTGAAGCAGCCTGGTCCGGGGAGTCCCTGCAGAGTCCCGTGGGCTTGGACAGAGCTGCAGGGAATTCGTCAATGGCTCCGGGGCATGGTGAGCCGCAAGAAGTCGGGAATGGGGACTCTGGGGCCCTGGGGTGACCTGGACAAACACTGCTACCCCATCCCCCACACCCCGGACATTTTAGTTCAACCACAAATGTTTCCGGAACAACCTGTGTGTGCCACTCTCTGCACTGAACGTGGGTGGAGGGAGGAACAGAGCAGAGGCAGGTGCTGCCTCTGGAAGCTTCCATTTTACCAGCAAGTGTGGGGGGAGGAGGTCAAGTGAGAACATGAGTGGTGAGTGTGGGATGTGCAGCCTGGGTGCGGGAGGGCATAGCGTGAAGCGCACACAGCTAGGACAGTCCCCCATCCCACCTGCTGCTCCAGACGCCTGCCCTGTGCTGGTGGGGTCAGGTGCCCCACGGTGGCACCGAGTCTGGGGGAAATGTGCCGTGTGGGTGGCAGCCTTGTCTGTTTGAAATCAAGGGCAGTTCTAAGTGGCGTTCTGTTTCTGCTGGTTTTCCCCAACTAGCCTTGCTGGGCACCCACCTGGGCCCCAGCCCTGAGCCGGGCAAGGCCCTTCCTCCAGCTCCCGGGAGGGAGCGGCTATTCAGGATGGCGAGTCTGCAGGGGCCGGCCCTGGAAGCCGGGGAGGTAGGGAGGGATGAGCGGGGCCTGGAGGGGCAACAGCCCAGGCGGAAGCTCAGAGGCAGGAAACGCAGTGTCTGGGAGCGAGGCTGAGCCTGTCACCTGCGGTAGGTCCTTCATGCTGCCTCAGTCTCTCCTCAAGGCTCAGCCCTGCGCGATTAATCAAAACGCTGCTGAAAGAGGAAATCATAAACATGATGTGTTCGTGCCTTAAACACTTTATTTCAGCCTAAATTGTGCAGATGTGCATTTACGTGGCCACTGTTTTTTTGAGGTAGGAACAAGGACATTTCTTTGAGGAAGGATCTACTATGGGCAGAGTGCACCTCCCGCACATTCTCCGGTCGCTCTCCGAGAGGAGGGAGCATCGGAAGACACTAAGTGCCAACTCCTTCCCGGGTGTTGAGACCCGCCCCCCCCACGCGTTGCACTTCTCTCTCCCACGCGAACTTGTCGGTGGTGTTTTTAGCAACTTGCCTTAACTGACTCCAAAGCCTTCAATGTAGTTTTCACAGAAATAACATTTTCATTTTATCTCCGTATGAGATCATTGAATCAATGTGCATAAAGCTTAATTAAATTACCTAATTACGGAAACAAGTACACCTGGTACAAGTAGTTTTGGGAACAAAAGCAGTGGGTTCCGGACAGATGTACAACTTGGCTGGTGGGAACAGAGCGTGTGGGGTCGAGCTGGGCAAGTCCGGAATGTGCGGGGCAGGCCTGGGGACAGGCGGGGTCCTGGGCGCGGCCCAGGCTGCATCCACAGGAGGGGTTTCTTCTCCTCCAGGGGCCCTCAGCCCGGCTCTAAGGCCTTTCCCCTGGTGGGACCAGGCCCACCCAGGTCACGTAGGGCCACCTCCCTCACTTGCAGTCGGATGACTGTGGTCTTTAATCACATCCACAAAACGCTGTCACAGCAGTCCCCTGGGTGGCTGTTTGGCTGCGCACTGAGGACTGTAGCTTTGCCAGGTTGGTGAGTCAAACTGACCGTCCCAGACTCAAGGGTGGCCAGAAGTGGATGCGCAGATCTCAGACTCCACAGCTGATCCCTGGGAAGCCAGCATGCAAGCCCAGGCTGGTCGGGGGCCCAGACGACTGACCGCGACACGAGTTCGCAGTTTCTGCGTCCACGCTTGTGCGCTCGCGTCCTCTCCGGGGTCCGCCGGGCCCGCCTTCCCCACGAAGGCCGGTGGGGCGGTGCCCGGCGCTGTTCGGCAGCGGCGCTGAACCCATCGCCGGGTTGGCCAGTTTCTTTCCCCGGGCCCTAACTGGGCATTGAGGCTTTGCCCTGCGTTTGCTGTGACAAACATCCGTCCACGCCTGTCTGCAGGAGGCCCTTGGGTACCAGCACCGCAGAGAACCTGTTCTCGGGATTGGAAGCTGCGGGTCGGAGAGTCCGTGCATTTGTAAGTTTTGATGGATTTTAGCACCTTATCGCCAGGCAGCCCCCACGTCAGTGCCCTGGTTGACAGTCCTGGCACAGTGGTGGAGGGGCTCTGCCTACACTCCTGCCAACACAGTGGGTTTCCCAGCTTTTGTCCTCTGCCAGTCGGCAGGTGGCACCATGACATGCTGTTTGGGGTCGTGGTTACTTACACTGGGGTCTGTGAGTGACGTTGGGCTTTGGACCCTACAAAACTCCCACAGCTTAGTCCAGTTGCACAGCTTAGGGTTAGCTGTGTCCCGTGTGCCCACGACCACGCTCCCTGCAGCCAGGCCCCCGGTGACGCCTCTGCCCGTTTGGCTGTGCCAGCTTGAGTGCCCAGCACTGTGCAAGGGGATAGGGATGTGGCAGTGACTAGGCCAAGTCCCTGCCCCCGTGGGTCTCAAGTCCCTAAATGGCCAGTTCAGTGCCTTGTCCAGGGGTTGCGAGCACACGGCTGCCCTCACACTGGGAGCGTGGGGTCCTTCACGGGCCTGAGGGGCGGCTGGCCCGCAGCTGCCCTGCTGCTGTGCCACAGCCAGGCTTTGGGTTCAGGTCTCTTGGTAAAAACCCAGTGGTCTCGCCTTGATGCTTCACGCATGCATTCCTGCACTCATTCATTCTGAGTTTCCTGTGTGCATTTGTTCACTCATTCACTCATTCATTCTGTGTTCCGTGCATGCTTCACGTATGCATTCCTTCACTCATTCATTGAGTTTCCTGTGTGCATTTGTTCACTCATTCACTCATTCATTGTGTTCCGTGCATGCTTCACGCATGCATTCCTTCACTCATTCATTCTGAGTTTCCTGTGTGCATTTGTTCACTCATTCACTCATTCATTCTGTGTTCCGTGCATGCTTCACGCATGCATTCCTTCACTCATTCATTGAGTTTCCTGTGTGCATTTGTTCACTCATTCACTCATTCATTCTGTGTTCCGTGCATGCTTCACGCATGCATTCCTTCACTCATTCATTGAGTTTCCTGTGTGCATTTGTTCACTCATTCGCTCATTCATTCTGTGTTCCGTGCATGCTTCACGCATGCATTCCTTCACTCATTCATTCTGAGTTTCCTATGTGCATTTGTTCACTCATTCACTCATTCAGTGTTCCGTGCATGCTTCACGCATGCATTCCTTCACTCATTCATTCTGAGTTTCCTGTGTGCATTTGTTCACTCATTCGCTCATTCATTCTGTGTTCAGTGCATGCATTTGTTCACTCATTCATTCGTGTTTTGTGCATTCATCACTTGCTCATTCATTCGTCAGTGCTTACCGTGGTTCCAGGCCTGGCTCTAGGCTCCGAGCACTGGCTGCCGCTGGTAAGATTCTCACCATCAGGGTGATCGTGGGAGGGGCGGAGAATAGACATGTATGTAGTAAATTCTGGTCACGAAGGCCACAACACACACAGTGCCCTGGAGACACCTGGCACGGAAGGGAGCTGGTCACTGCACGGAGGAGTCAGGGCAGGTTCCTGGAAGAGGAAGCATAAGGTGAACCGTGGACGGATCTGGGCCAACGGCCTTCCGGACCGAGCGGCTGGCTCGTATGGAAGCCTGGGGTGGGAATGAGCCTGGCATGTGCCGTGGTGGGAATGTCTGTGTCCCCCCGAGACTTCACGTGTGAAGCCGAACCCCCAATGTGATGGATGGCGTTGGGAAGGGGGCCTTTGGGAGGTGACGAGGTCATGAGGTGCAGCCCCCGGGAACAGAGAGGCCTGGAGAGCTGCCTGCCCCTTCCACCTCGGGGGACCGGTGGGAAGGTGCTGTCCGTGGGGAAGGGGCTGTCACCAGACCTGAGTCTGCTGGCACCTTGATCTTGGACTTCCAGCCCCCAGAACTGTGAGAATGAATTTCTGTAGGTATTTTAGCAGCCTGGGACTCAGCGTGTCAGCAAGACAAAAAGAAGACAAGGACGGGAAGGGGGAGGCAGGCCAGGCCGGGAGCCTTGGGCAGAGGGCATGCTGTCTGTACCCCCGTGTGCCCGTCACTGCTGGGCACAGGAGGTGTGGACGTGGGACGCCTTCCCAGACGTCAAGAACCCTTCACCGCTAAGCAGGGAGGCTTCCCAGAGTGGGTGAAGTTGGCGCCCGAGGGCACAGGAGTCAGGCCAGCTGTTCTCCGTGGCCTTTTGGAAACTTGGGGCGGCGTCTTGGGCTGTCACAGCAACTGGGGCTTCCCCTGTGTTTCCGGGACGGTCCCAGGAGGCCCGGTGTCCTGCAGGCAGGGGGCACTTCCTAAGCAGCAAAGACTCGCCCCCCACCCCGTTCTACTTGACTTTTGAATGTCCCTCGGACACCCGTGAGGGTCCAAAGCCTGTTTATGATGACCTGAGCCTGCAGCCTGAGCGCGTCTGGGGCGAGCACGGGGTGTTTGGGTGGAGTCTGATCACAGGCCGAGTGTCCCAGGACGCAAACGCCTCGGAAGTCGAGGGAAGAGTGTATTTTGTTCCGTTCAGAACTTTCTGGAGAATTGTTCCTCGCTTCAGGAAACAGCTTCCCCAGTGGCAGCGGCTCTCTGGGCATGTGAGTGGCCAGTCTGGCACCTCTGGGGCTGTCTGCCTTTGTCACCAACGCCGTCATGGCGATGTGTATACACGCAGCTTCGCCGTGGTCACCACGCTACCTGCCGTGGGCCTGAGGTCGTGTCTGAACACAAATTGAAATATGTGTCATTTGATTAAAACTTAATGTCCTTTCCCCTCCTTTGTGTTGCAGACAGGGCGTTCCATGTTTTTAATCACGTGTGGGGCTAAGGGGCCCTGCCAAGCAGGACGCTTGCTGGGTGGGGTGCGGTGCGGTGCGAGGCCTGGGAGCTCCTGAGCCGGGAGGCAGCGGCCTGTGCCCCGGGGGCCCGTGTGAGGCTGGTGGCCTGGGTCAGGGTGGTGGCCGCACAGCGGAACCCAGCGGACTCGGAGATCCCGGGGTGGTGGGAGTGAGGAGCGAGTGGAACCGGGAGCATGTGTGGGGGCTGGTGGCTGCCTGGGTACTGGCCGGAGCCAGCCTCCGAGCTGGGGACACTGGACACTGAGCAAGTGGGGGGACGTGGTGTGAGGAGGTCAGCTGTGGCCGTGTGATCTTGAGGTCCTGGGGTCACATCTCCCTGCTGTCCCTGGGGCGGGGCTGGCCCCTCGGCACGCTGACCGCCTGCTTGCCGGGTGGTGGCCAGGATGGGGCTGGTGTTTCCCAGGTGGACACGCTCCGTCCCCTCTGCCTGGTGCCTGTCCCTGGTCCAGGCCTCGTCCTACAGGACACCTGCCCTCAACACGTCCCCTCTCCTCCCTCACCCTGGGGGCCTGAGGCTAACAGTCCACGTGCTTGTCCCCACCCGCCCCGACAGTGAGCGCACACAGGGCCCGTACCCCGCTGGGGACCTGCCCGTCTGGCACAGGCGTCCTGTTGAACTAGACGATGCTGCCTCGCTGGGGAATCCCGTCCCCAGGCGGGGGCCGCCAGAGATCCTCAGTGACTCAAGCTGGGCTGCGGGCAGGACTGGTGTTCCCGGGAAGGAGCCTCCCGAAATAGTCCCGGCGTCCCCGTGGGCGTGGAGCTGCCTGTTCTCCAGCTGCGGCTTCTCTCTGCAGGAAGCTTTCTGCCTTGTTTGGAGGGAATTGCTTCTCAGCTCCTGCTCAACGCTGACGTGACTTTAGACGTTGATTTAATGACCTCTGGTGTGACGTCGGGACTGGCAGGAGATGGAGATTGGGGATGTGCATTTAGTGGGGCAGTCTGGCCGCGTGGGGAGGACACCCCGGCAGTCAGCGGAGCAGCATGTGCAGGGACGGTTTGGAAACTGCATTTCCTAGGGGCAGAGCCACGTGCTGGGCTTGGTGCTTCCGTGCTGTCCCTGAGAGCTTCACCCCAACTTGAGAGGTGGGTACTGGCATCACTACCCACCGGTAACGGGTGTCTGGGGGGATTTCCTCTCCTTCCTTTTTCGGGAGAAAAACTGAAGATCCGGGGGACAGAGTAACCTGCCTGTGCCGACGGTGGCCGGCCAGGGCTGACGATCTTGAGTGACCTACGCTGATGAGCTCGCTCTCTCCTCTGCGACGATGGCCTTGCTACCAAAGCGCCTTTCTAGGCACGGCGGGGAGTCAGCTTGGCCCCCCCTCGGGAAGTTGTGAGTCTCGGAAAAGAGATGAGAATGCCCCACAGCCGCTGTGCCTGGGCCGTGTTTTGCCAGGACGGTCTTTCGCCCAATCTCGCACGGATCTCAAAACCACACCCACAAAACCAACTCCCTCCTCCCCGCACTTCAGGCTCTCATTTCAGGGGCTTGGTCCAAGCTCAGCTCACCCCCAAAAACAGGTCCCCAGATACGCAAGCAACGTTCTGTTTGCAAGCAACAAAACTCAACCCAAACGGCCATAAGCAAAACCAAAAACATGTTTGTCAACGTGACTGAAGTGCAAGGGAGGGGGGCAGCGGCGGATCTGGGTGGGTTCGGGGCTGAACCTGCGTTGCCGGGACCCAGGTTGTGTCCTTGCTCCACCTGCTTCGCGCATCGGCCTCCATCCCCGCCTCTCTCCTGGAGGCTCTGCCTTCACGACTGCAGTTAGCCCGTCACCTGGCTGGCAGGTAGCTGAGTTGGGGCCTGAATTCAAACAGTGCGTCAGTGCTGTGGGCTGCAGCGCTGATCCGGAAGGAACAGAAATCCGACAGCCTTCCACAGACCTGACACACGGGCCGTGCACCTGTGACATCGTTTCTGGAGCCCAGTCAGGGCATCCTGAGCACCCAGCGTGCTGCCCCGTTGGCTGCACCTCCAGGCGAGGTTCTGTGTCCACCCTCTCTCTCCATCGCTCTGCACCCCTCCCTGTGTCTCCTCTGCCGTGTTCACAGCACAGGGCTGGGGTGCAGGTGACCACTGCAGATCTGTCACAGGGAGAGCGCAGTCCCCACGGGGTTACTCGCTGGGCTGTTGTTCATGTCCCGACAGTCCCCAAGGCCCCCATGATGACTCGCAGCCCCTTTCCCGGGTGTGCAGTGCTAATGCCTTCGACGCCTAAGTCCCCAGGGCCTGTTCAGCCCCTTCCCGGTCCCCGGCCAGCCCCATCCTCGTCTCCCCCCACCTCTCCCGGTGCACAGGCGGGGCCGGGTGGGGAGATGGGCAGATACTCCTCTCTGTCCCTGGCGTTTCTTTTCTTGGTGTCGCTCCCACACCCACGCGGTGCTGTAATTAACCGCCACGCTTGGGCTTCTCAGCCGGAGAGTCAGAAATAGACGGCGGCTTCCCCGGCTCCGGCAGCGCCAGCACATCACGGCGCGTTTGTGAATCGGGAGACGGGAGTAGCTGCGGGGGGTGGGAGAGTCGGGGACGCCCGTGGGGGATCTGGACCCCACCCGCCCCGCCCCTTGTGGCTTCCTCAGTTCCCAAAGCTCTGCGGGGGCTGTTTCCAGACGGTCCTCTGAGAGCACCTTGGTCGTGAGGCTGCGAGCGCAGGAGGCTCTGGCAGGGCCTCCCCTGCGCAGCTCCGTAGTGCGGGGAAAGGGACCGGCATCCGCTGACTTGTGCCCCCAGTGGCCCGCTGGCCGTCACCAGGAGCCTACCATGTGGCCCCCAGGCCGGGCTCTGCCTGTGCACGAGCGTGTGCGTGTGGGCGTGTCTGATGGACACTCAGGGTGGACCAGGCAGAGACCAGGGCTGGGGAGGACGTCGGTGCACCAGTGATGCAGGCGAGGGGAGGATTATGAGAGGCCGGGTGTGCGGAGTGAAGGGTTTGATTTGGTTTAATCTATGTAGAGTATGGTGCAGCCCAAGACCCAAAGCCGCTGGTCGGGGAAGAGGAGGAAGAATTGGCTCTCAGGCCAAGGGAGCAGAGACAGGTACAAGGAGGTGACGGCGTCCCCAGGACAGCCCCAGCCACCTCCTCCTGCCTCCCTCAGCTCACAGCCAGGGAGTCCTGGTGGCCTCGGTTTACTTCCCACGATCTGCCCTTGGCCAGAGGAGACGTACAAAGGAAGTGCCATGTCACCGGTGAAGGATCACGGGCCCCTGCCCCCGCCAGGCCCAGTGGTGTCCATTTCTGTTGCTCTAAAAGTGCCTGCGCCTCCCCCTCCCCAGTCTCCATCCTGTCCCCTGAGCCCTTCCGTGGCCAGAACTGGGGTCCTGCGTGTCACTGGTTCTCCCGTGATGGCCTGTCATTCAGACCTGGCAGGCTCTTGCTATTCCTGTGTCACAGAGGCTCAGACACACGGAGGAGCAAGCTAGTCCCGAGGGGCCCGCTCTGAAGGGGAGAGCCCTCGGGGCTCAAGCTCAGGTCTTCAAACGCCGGTGTTACTCTACCCTCTCAGTTATTCGTGCCTGCAGTGGGGGGTGGGGGTGCTGGTACTTTTTAAATGCCTCTGAACAATCCCACAGATGTTATTTGTTGAGAACCCAATGGCGCAATCATGGTAACTCAATAATGGTCACGACAAAGGCAGACTTGCTGTGCAGTCGTGAGGGATCTGGCCTGGGGCGGAATTTGTTTTCACGAATGACCCCATTTCATGTGCATGACACCCCTGGGAAGGTAACCAACGTCAAGGGCTTGACAGAGAAGGGTCCGAGGCTTCCCCAAAGCCACGAGGGTGGTCAGTGCTGGAGCTGGGATGTGAACTTGGCCGACACCGACCGCTGAGGAGTCCTAGAGAAGCCTCGCCGGCGGCTGGGTTGCGGTCGGGTGCACGGGTGGCCAGGCCTCCCTGCCCCAGGGACGGCAGAGGGACCCGAGGGAGAGGCGAGGTCTGACAGGCGCAGTTCGTGTCCAGGTCACGGCTGCCGTGCTGAGCCTCCTGTGCTCTCTGTGGCTCTGCACGTGGAGGTGGAGGTGGGACATGGCGTGGGGACAGCAGAAGGCAGAGCGGGGACACGCAGGTGGGACGTGGCTGTGAAAGTTTCCTCTTCCATGACGCCCTCCTTGGTTACCCCTCCCTCTATCTTCAAGCCCAGGGTGCGAGCTGCTGAGCGAACTGTGTCTGGAGAGGTGTGATCTTCCCCAGGCCGGCTCCTCTTCTCCATTCGGGTCTCCACGGACGTGCATCTGCCCCAGGTTCTGAGTGTGTCTGTCCCTGCCCAGTCTCTCCTCCATCTGGACCCCAGTTTCATTTCCTCCAAGGCATTGGGTACTCTCTGAAATGGTTGGTTTGTCTGCGTTTTCCTCTAGACTGTGAGCTTCCCAAGGGCAAGGAAGCCTCACCTGGTTCAGCACCGTGTCCCGCGGGCTCCGGGCAGCGCCTGGCACATAGCAAATATCCCATCATCATTTACCGAGCGATTGGAGAAGTGGCAGTTGGGGTGTTCTGACCAGGCTGCAGGAGCAACCTCTAGTGAGCTACGCTTTGCACGCATGGCTTAGGCAGAGCCCTGGATTCCAGCCAGGAGCTGTCGAGGGGGGGGGGTAGGGTCAAGTCTCCCCCAGACTTCGAGACAAGATGTGGAAACAACCGCCCACTCGCGGTGCCAGAGGACAAGCCCTGGGGCCAGCAGCCGCTGTGGAGTTTGGCTGTGGAGGAGGAGCAGCTGAGCAGGGGCCGCCCTGGGCTTTGTGCTGGGACAGGGATCACAAACGGGAGACAAAGACTTCTGGAGGCAACATCCTCGCTGGGGCAGAGAGTTGCGGCCCCAACTCTGGGCATCCGAACTCCAGGCCCCGTTTGAACGCCCTGTGGTGGCTATAGAATCCGGAAGTGGGAAGGTTTCTGGCTCTGACCCAGGGACAACATTATTTTAGTTGCAAAAGTAATTGGAGCTTGGCATTAATTTTGGCTAATTATGCCTCCCTCTCTTGACAAGGCTTTTATGTTTTTTGGTGGTGGTGGTTTTATTTTTTATTTTTATTTTCTGGCTGTGTCCCCCACCTCCCTCAATGAGAGACGAGTTGAAAAAGAAATAATAATTTGTCTTCGTATCGCACCCTCGGTCTGGGCTGACGGCGGGCGGGAGCGTGCGTGGGCGGGCGGGCCGAGCTCCCGCAGCGGCGCGGGTGCAGGAGATTCCGTATTCGGAGCCGGAGCGGAGCTGCGCTCACCCAGGAGAGGCGGGAGGCTCCGCAGACCCGCGCCCTTAGACACGCCTCTGTGCGGGCTGGGAGCCTGAGGGACAGCTCCGTGCTCCCAGCGCGGGGGTCTCGGTGTGGCCGGGAGGCAGCGCTGGAGGCGTGGATCTCCCGGCTCCTCTGGGTCCAGAAGCCCGAAGACAGGCGGTGCACCTCTCCCCGAGCCGGCGGGCCGAAAAAAGAATTTCCCGAGTGGATCTCTGCGCTGCTTAAACAGGCTGCCTGGGTGCACGGTCCAGACCGGGCAAGGTGTGGGCGACAGATCAGAAACATGAAGACTTGCACGAGTGGAACTGGAGCAAGGACTACCCTAGTGCTAGCTCTGTGACAGGGCAGTGTTCACGCCCACCTGGGAGCCTGAGCGATCTTGCCAGCAAGAGGCAGCCAGCAAAGGTTCACTTTCTCTCCTCCCACTTTTTGGGAGGCAATTTTTAGGGAGTGTGCCAGCCACCTCTCACCCTTGCAGTCCCTGGGTGGAACTTGCAGGCAGCCACCATGGTGCAAAATGTAATTCTAGTGTTTTTCCGCAGACGGCTGAGCCAAAGACCAGCTGTGGAGGAGCTGGAGAGAAGAAATATCTTGAAACGTAAGTAGCTGGTGATTCCCCAAGAGGTTTTCCCGGCACGTGTGCTGAGGCTGTTGCACGAGTCGGAGTTCTTATAACCCAGCCCATCTCTGCAGACTAAATGCTCCCTGCTCCCATTAAATCTGAGCAGCTGAGGAATTCTGAAAGCAAGCCCCTAAAGGAAAGTGCGTACATCTCTTTAAAATTTGAAATTAAAAAAAAAAAGGCTCTCCTCGTAGCATAAAGATGTTCCTATCATCGGGTCATTTAGTCAGTCCTGTAGATCTCGGGGAAATGGATCATTACCCATTTTGCATGCTGGGTTTCAAGAAGATTTTCCTGGCAGTTTTGGATGGGGGCTCCTAGTGACCACAGAGGTCACAGGTAAGCTGTAGATGGTGTCATAAATCCTGCCAGAGAAGGACACGCCCCTTGATGGTTCTACTTAGGAGGGGTGAAGCAGTCGGCTCAAAGTAACAGTGAAGCCACAGGAAACCTGACTGTGGCTCAGAACTTTGAGATTCCAGGACCTACCGTCCCTCTGGGCCTGGCAGCCCTTGAGTTCCCCCAGTTGGCTACACAGTTGCAGCATACTCTGTACATTGGTCTTCGTGAGTAATTTCCATGGTATAGAGAACAATGTTCCATTTCACTGAAGTCACTTCAAAAGTGTTTCTCAGTTCTTTAGCTTGTCAGTTTTGGTTTTTAATTTTTTTTTAACCTAAACTGTCTTCTAAGGGTCTGGATTTTGAAGTATGTTCTTTTTTTCCACCCTTCTCTCTTTATGTGACGAACACTGTAGACATTCTTTGAGTTTGGTTCACCTGTGAACACCTTGTTACTGCGTTAGAGCAGTTCCAAGTCAGAAGGCAGACCACGGAGCCCCTGTGGGCCGGGATCCTGAGCTCCGACTGATTCCTCTCTCTCCCCTTGGCCTCAGTGCCTTCATTAGCTGCCTAAAACAATCGCCTCCTTTATAGATTGTTGAAAATATTTCACCCTTAGATAGAGAAGTCTTCATTTTATTTTTTCAGCTTCAGGCACGGTGACTACTGGTCTGTATTATGTTAACTAGGTCGTGTTAACATAAGGGGGGGTTAAAGACAAGCTTCTCATTGGTAACGTGCTTAACGAAGTAGGCAGACAGAAAAACCAAGCTGTCTCAGCTGCCAAATATTTGAATTTTTAAAAATTGATTGCTTTATAAAGCTTGTAAGTCACCGATGCCACTAAAAGTAGCAGTCCAGATGTAAGCCAGGCAAGTTCAAGCCTTGGGACATGCCATGCGCCGAGTGTGCCGTCCACGACAGGGAGAGGGGACTGCAGTCCAGGAGCCACTGCGTTCAGTGGTAGCCTCGCCCTCCTGTTGTGGGCAGCCAGGTCCTTCTATCGACAAGTGCTTCTAATTGTGTTTGTCTTTGCAAATAAATGTAAAAGCCTTAAAAAATAGAACTGTCTATGGTGAACAGACAGCTAGTAAGTGGGTGACAGGAACTTACTGCACTTCCCTTCGGTGAGCAGCAGGGAAATGGATTTCTTCTGCGGTGGCGATGGCAGTGCTGCCATAAACACTGCTGTCACCAGTGAACTGTGCACAGGTTTGTCCTTAGCTTTGAAGCCTTCTAAAGTGTCCTGAGTGGGAGGACCTAAGAATGTCACTACTAGGCCTGAGGGGTGGGTGCTTTCGTTTGTTCTGTGGGGATGACAATAGGGTGACTATAGCTCAGGATAGAGCGTCATACTCATGGGCCCTTGACACACAGGATAGCACTCATGCCATATTGCATTTTCTGCTTGTGATCAGTCCTTAGGATATCATCACTTGGTATTTGCTTCCCTTCAGGTGGGGAACTCAGGACCAATTGCAGTAATATCTGAGGAGCACTCAGAACTCTGCCTGAGTATACATGAATATCAGAGCAAAAGACGTGGTAGCCCCTTTATAAATTATGATGATGATGGTTTGGCCAAATCTGGGCCATGCATTATAATCAGATTTCAGTGTCTGGTGTATATTCCTTCATTTAATTACCATAATAGATGTGAGCTTTTTGCTGCTGTCCCCATTTCACTAGTGAAGCAGCTAAGCCTCAGAGATGTAGTATGACTTTTTAACAAACGAACGTTGGCAAGAAGATAGAGCTGAAGTCCAACTCCATGTTTGCCTAACTCTAGTGCCCGTGTTCCACCATTGCATTCAAAGCAATAATACATTTCTGAATATTCATGGAAGACTCGTGTAACTGTCCAAGCTGCTGTAGCTATTTCTAGAAAATATGGGTATAGAGGTCCTGATTATGGATCCCTTGTTTTGTGCAAGGCACAGAGTTTTCTGGGTCTGGAAATGAGAGATCCGTAAACACATCCTTAGGGGAGCTCGGAGGACTGAAGCTTACAGGTTTAGGCTGTCAAGATGGACTTCTTGGAGGAGGTGTCCTGTAGGGCACCTGGCACAGAGAAGCACTCTGACAGGCACTTTCAAAGATCCTGTTTCCAAAGACCCTGCTGTGCTTACATGACCTTGGTAGTAACGATGGTGCTTTTCACAATTAAAAAACAAAGATCTGATTTTGCTTCAGTCTTTTCACATGGAGGCTACCCTTGGGATTTGTTCCTGGCCTATTTTAAGAAATCTGAAGAATTTTATATCACTTAAATCTCTCATGGCTGGCCTTATAGGGGATACTTTCACAATTTTTTTTCTAATTGTATCAACTTTCTGATTATAGCTTTAAAAGTATGATTTCTTCTGATTTATCACTTGGATAAAGAATGAAGCACATAACAGGGTTTCATTTCCTTTTCTGCAACACCCTAATCCAAGATGATTCCTTTTAAAAAAAAACTACCGAAAAGAGCAGTGGCTATTAAACACTGATATACGCGATATCCCAAATGCACAAATGTTGGAAATGCATCTTTTAAATGACATAATTTCACATCATCTGCCTTTAACAGCAAGTAGTGGGATTTCCCTTTCCAAAAGCTGGCGGTGTTTGTAGGAGTGCTGATTGTTAAGATCTCTTTCCTATCAGCAGAGCTCTGTTCAGGTTGGGGACCTGAGGCTTTATTTAGCAAGGGAGAGCACCAGAAATAGGACAGCCGCTATCTTGTATCCCAGGGAAAGGCTTACATTTTTACTATATCTCAGTGCTCTGTTCTATTTTTAGCTTCAAAGTGTAGGTGTGAACACAGCTTGAATGTTAATAGTCACAACTTGCTAAGCAAAGCCTGTTTCAGTGAGAGACTTGGGTTCCTTTGAAGGCACTGTCACATAAAAGTGCTCACACTTCAGCAATGGAGAATCGGCTGGGTTCACAGATACATTCAGATTTGAAATATACCCTGAAAATATAAATCCTAGGCAAGCATGTGTTGCCCACAATCTGAAAAAGGCTTTGCATTCCTTATGTTGGTTGGCTAAAAGGTATGCACACCTGCTAAATGGAGGAAACAAAAACACAAGCAGTGGCAGTGCTGTTTCTATTCAGATGTATACATACATTTATTCACTTAGTCTGTTCCAGCCATTTTTATGTGCCATCTATGTACTACATATAAATACACAGATAAAGATATCTGGGCAGCGTAGAGAGAGAATCAGTGAGAGAGGCAGACAGACACAGAAATATCTAATTCCTGGAAATAAATGGCAGCGATATCTGCGGTTGTCTCTGACGTAGAGAAGGGCCCAGGGAACCCGGCTGAGATGATGCCAAAGCTTCGCCTGGCACAAGTGCTTCTCTGGAACAATGAAACCACGATCTCCTGAACACAACTGGCAAAGTGGGAAAAACAACAACAACAACACAGAAACAGTGACTGGAGAAAAATGTCCTTAATATTCCAATTTCAGCTGCCACAACATGGAGAACTCACATATACTGAAGTATTCCCTGCTAAAGAGAGGTTTCAACCTGTTTTTTTTTTTTTTTCTTTTTTAATCTTTCACAGAAAGGAATGATCAGACGGAGCAGGAAGAAAGAAGAGAAATCAAGCAGAGATTGACAAGAAAGGTACTAAGCGCATGCTATTTCCTGATTAGTGAAGGTGGACCTAGAGAAGAGCTGCTGTCGGGATGGGTAGTGCAGGACCTCACTCCGTGATCGTGAATGTTTTCCTGGACAATATGGCATCAGTTAAGTCAGAATATTTGTTCAGCAACAATGAATTAACTCACTGAAAATTCAGTGTCTGTTGCTACATCCCAGTGTGTGACTCTGGCGTTCCCTGGGGATGAGATCCTTCCACAGCACAGCACGGCTTGTAGGGACAGTGCACTCCAAGTGACATTTCCACTTATTTCCAGGCAGAAGCCAGAAGTTGGGCATTTTCTTACTTTGCACAATATCTAAGAAAAGCATACCTGGATGTAGTGTTTTAGTTACTTTTTAGGCTCATCACTTTTGGTCACCTTCAAAAGTCTAGAAGCTCCTTGACTGTAGAGAATTTTTTTAGCCTCAAAGGTTTGTAACTATGACTCAAATTGTTAAAATTTACCGTGGCACCATTACAGGTAGCAATGCTGTCAACTTTACTTCTAAAACCCTGCCCATTTCTAAATTCAAGTGTTCTTCTGTCTCCTCCTCTCCACTGTGCTCCATAATAATGAAATTCTGTTCTACATGAAGGTAACAGAATATCCTCCCTGAGCTTGACATATGGGTAGTAGTAGTTAGCATTATAATTTTATCAGTACTTTAAAAAAAAGAAAGCTTATCTAATCATACTTACAAAGAAGCTACTGATGCCATAAAATTTATTCTAAGTTAATTCATCAACCGTTCCTTGAGCCTGTGCTATGTAGTATTGGGGTTGTGAATCCTTCTGCTAAAACGTGTTGGAGGAAGGGGGATTGTGGGTTAAGAGTACAGTGTGTAATTTAAGCCCTTCACATTAGATATTGTTTGTATTCAGGTTATATTTCACAGTTTCAGAGTTTTATTTTTGTTTACAGAACTGTGCTGTTTGTTCAGAGTACTTCAAGAAAGCTAGTTTGGCATGTGATACCTAACCATGATGATCTTTTATTTTAGCTAAATCAGAGACCCACCGTTGATGAATTAAGGGACAGAAAAATTCTGATACGATTCAGTGATTATGTGGAAGTAGCAAAAGCGCAGGACTATGACAGGAGGGCAGACAAACCCTGGACAAGACTGTCGGCAGCAGATAAGGTACAGAACTGTCTGTACTGGTTGGGGTGTTGTATCTTGTGATAAGGGCAAAACATATCATGTTGGGGAGCTTATTCTTAGACAATGGGAGCCATCAGATATTTAAATTAAGACTATGTCTTCACTAGATACTGATTTCACAAAGATAATTCAGGGTCAGAGTTGAGCAGTGGTTCTCAACTAGGGGACACTTGTGCCCCTAGGGACACTTGGCAATATCTGGAAATATGCTTGGTTGTCTCAACTGGGGTGCTATTGTTATCTTGTGGGTAAAGGATGCTACTAAACATCTCACAGGACACAGAAAAGCCCATACGACAGAGAATTATCCAGTCCCAAATGTCAAGATTGTGGAAATTGAGAAACTGTTACCTATGGGATGACTCAAAAGTTGGCAAGGCTGGTGTGAAAAAGATCAGCTGACAAATTTAAACAAAAAGAGCTACGGTGGGAACGGAGAGGAATGGAATTAATTCAAGAGGCATTCAGGAGAGCCTCTACAGAAAATAACAGGAGGTTCTGGATTCTGTCCTGGACTTGTCCAGTCTGAGGTGTTTCTGGGAACCTCCTGAGGTGTCTGAACAGTTAAGCAGGAAGAGAGCAAGGAGGTGGTGGGGCACAGAGGCTCTGGGGTGAAGTAGAGTGAATGGACATTTATAGAGCACAGAGAGGGTAAGTTCTTGTCCATGGTCAAATGCTGTTGACTGGCAGGATTTAAGGCTGGAGTGTCAATAGTCTGTCTTTCATACTCTCTTGCCCCTAGTGATTTTCAGAATACTTAAAGCCATTAGAAAGAGAAACATTATACATTCAGCCAAAGAATTTGCTAATTGTTCTTCATCTTTATGTGCTGAGTGTGAATACGTGAGCTGACAAATGGACGTAGCTATCGCATCAACTTGGCCACTCTTGGTTACTCATGAGTGATGTGCTCAGAGGATCACAGTGACAAGGGGAGAAGAAAAGTATCTCTAGCAGTCTGCAGATGTGTTTCAGTATGAGAATAATGTACTCTTGAAATTCTTGAAGCCCTTTTATGTCTGATGTTCTTGTCTCACTTGGCCCCTGGAGGGTTTATGCGAGAGAGAAGTGCAGGATGAAAGCAGCCTTGGGAAGATGAGGGTGACCAGATGCTAAAAAGACTGTGATGCACAGCCCACCCCTATGTCAGGACAGTTAAAATGCTGTTTTTCAAATGGCAGAAAACAAATGTATGCTGAAGTTAGAATGACTTCTTTCTAGACTATCTGACTTCAAAAACCCAAGTTTACTAAAAGCTGACCTTTACTTGTTATTTTGGTTTTCCTACTTCATTAGTGCCCTAAGCATGTTCTTGGTCCTTCTGTTAGGTAGGCACAGAGGGAAGGAGGAGTTGTCTTCCTACTGCAGCACAGCAAATTAATTTGCTAAGGAATTCCCGAATACTAGTCCTGGCCAGAGCAATCAGGCAAGAGAAAGAAATAAAAGGCATTCAGATTGAAAAGAAAGAAGTAAAATTGTCCCTCTTTACAGATGACATGATCTTATACCTAGAAAAACCTAAAGGCTCCACCAAAACACTCTTAGATCTAATAAATTCAGTAAAGTTGCAACATAAAAAATCAGTGTTTCTACACACCAATCACAATAGTTACAAAAAATAATAAAACACCTAGGAATAGATTTAACCAAGGAGAGGTGAGAAACTTCTACAAGGGATACTACAAAACACTGATGAAAGAAATTAAAGAGGACACACACAAAAATGAAAGATATCCTGTGCTCATGAATCAGAATTATTAGTGTCATTAAAATGACCATACTGTCCAAAATAATCTATAGATTCAATACAATCCCTATCAAAATACCAATGTCATTTTTCACAGAAATGGGAAAAAAATCCCTAAATTTTATGTGAAATCAAAGAACATCCCAAATAGCCAAAACAATCCTGAGTAAAAAGAACAAAGTTGGACACATCACGTTACCAGACTTCAAAATATATTAGGAGACTATAGTAACCAAAATAGCATGGTATTAGTATAAACAGACATATAGACTGATGGAACAGAATAGAGAACCTAGAAATAAATCCATGTGTTTAAAGCCAACTGATTTTTGACAAAGGTACCAAGAACATACACTGAGGAAAGGACACTCTCTTCAATAAATAGTGCTGGGAAAAATGGATATCCACAAGCAAAAGAATGAAACTGGACTGCTGTCACTCACCATATACAAGAATCAACTCTCGATGGATTAAAGACTTAAGTAGAACACCAGAAACAATATGAATACTAGAAGAAAACACAGGGCAAACACTTTAAGACATTGGTCTAGGCAAAGATTTTATGGCTAAGACCTCAGAAGCATAGGCAAAAAACCCCGAAAACAGACAAATAGGACTATATTAAACTAAAAAGCTTCTGTACAGCAAAGGAAACAAATAACAATCTCTTGAATGGGATAAAATATTTTTGAACTATTCATCTGACAAGGAACTAATATCCAAAATATATAAGGAACTTAAACAGCAGTTAAAAAAATACACAATCCTATTAAAAAGTGGGCAAAGGACATGAATAGACATTTCTGAAAAGACAATATACAAATGGCTAACAGGTATATGAAAAAATGCTCCACATTACTAATCATCTAGGAAATGCAAATCAAAACCACGATGAGATATCACCTAACTCCAGTGAGAATGGCCTCTGTCAAGAAGTTCCAAAACAACAAATGGTGGCGTAGATGTAGAGAGATAGGAACACTCTTACACTGCTCGTGGGAATGCAAATTAGTACAACCCCTGTGGAAAGTAATTTGGAGAGATCTCAAAGAGCTAAAAATAGAAATACCATTTGATCCAGCAATCCCACTACCAGGCATCTATCCAAAGGAAAAAAAGACATTCTGTAATAAAGACATCTGTACTCAAATGTTTACGGCAGCACAACTCACAATTGCAAAGATGTGATAACAACCCAAGTGCCCATCAATACATGTAGTGGATTAATTAAGTGTGGTATATGTATAACATGGAGTACTACTCAACTACAAAAAACAATAGTGAACTAGCACCTCTTGTATTATCCTGGATAGAGCTGGAGCCCATCCTTCGAAGTGAGGTATCACAAGAATGGAAAAACAAGCACCACATGTACTTGCCATCAAATTGGTACTAACTGATCAACACTAAGGTGCTCACATTATTCATTGTAATAATATTCACTGGGTGCCAGTCAGGTGGGAGGGGGTGGTGGTGGGGTGGGTAAACTCACAACTAATGGATGCAGAGCACACTGTATGGGGGAAGGGCATGCTTGTAGCCCTGGCTTGGGTGAGGCAAAGGCATTAGGTGTAACCAAAATGTTTGTTCCCCTGTAATATTCTGAAATCTAAAAAAAATTTGAGTAAGATAGTCTAAATGCTGAACAAAATATTGTTTTTTTTTTCTACATATTACAAAATAATTGAGTCAGCAAGTATTAGGAATGCTTGTTAATCCATGAACATACTTATTTCCTCTGTTTACTTTTTGATGTCCTGAAAAGCAATGTCCTGTTTTTAAATTTCAGGCAGCAATTCGTAAAGAATTAAATGAATACAAAAGTAATGAAATGGAAGTACATGCATCAAGCAAGCATTTGACAAGGTCAGATTTCTGTTTATATGAATTTCATGATACTTTTCATAACATGATATTTGTTTTTTAAATACAGAAGCCACAAAGAACTATGTATCCAGCTAAAAAAAAAAAGTTGTCATTTCTGCAGAAAACTATTAAATAGAAGGTACCTCAATTAAATATGCTGTCCACTCCCATGGTTTCTTTACAGGGCTTGGTGAAAGGTGAGATGTGGGAGAACAGTATTACACAGGTCATTGGTTTATTTAAGTAGTTAATATATGTTTTAAGAAAATCTCAAAGCAATGAAAGTAACTTTCCTATATATTTAATTCCCCTCCTCTAATATTGAGAATCCCTCCAATGTATAGAACTTACGTATTTATTTATACTTAGATGCTGTGAAATTAGTCTCCACCTTCCCATATACTTTTAAAATTATTATTCACATCTTTAGCACAAGCCACTGTTCCCCCAAAGCTGAAAGAGCATGTTTCCTCAGCAAATATTTGACTACCCACTACTTGCCAGGCACCGCTCTAGGTGCTGAGAATGCGACTGCTGATACGGTAAAGGAAGTTCCCATGTGCATGGGGCTTCTAGTCCCTTGTTGAATATATCGCCTGACCCTTATAATCCAGACTTTTCCCACCAAAGGGAATACATTCTCTGTCCATGCTGCTGTACACAA
>CM052436.1:206528781-206557041 GCA_028533085.1 Varecia variegata
CCCACCCCCCCGCCTCTGTCAAATACACAATTGGTGTTATTCCCAAATATGCACTTAGGTGATGATCAGGGAAACCAATTTTCTGGTGAGTACATGTGGTGCTTATTTTTCCATTCTTGGGATGTTTCACTTAATATATTTTCTTGATAATCAATGGGAATGAAATCTGGAGATGGTATATATGCTAATAATTTGTTATTTAAGGTTGCACACATGTATGTGCACTATTACCTTCTAAATGCAGTTTATTATTCCTTCTCAAAGATACATATGCTGAATACATTATTACAGCTCAGGTATGTGCCCTAAAATACAGGTCTGCCTCACCAGTCCATTCCCTGCTTTCCACCTTGCCTGCTGCTTGGTTATAATGGCGACACCTGGTGTGACACAAAGCATAGTCTTGGGAACCACCTACCATCTTGCTCCAATTTTTACATTCCAAGTTAGATTTGGTTTTTGCTATTATTTACTACTGTATTATTTTGCTCAAAATTTTACTTTGTTTATT
Organism: Varecia variegata; assembly: GCA_028533085.1. Taxonomy (NCBI): domain Eukaryota; kingdom Metazoa; phylum Chordata; class Mammalia; order Primates; family Lemuridae; genus Varecia; species Varecia variegata. The sequence goes on from CM052436.1 coordinate 206,529,293, forward strand.
CATAGGATTTATGATTCCTTCCATGCTTACTTCAACTTTTAATTAGATATGTTAAAAAATCAGAAATAAGTATAATATATATTCATGTACACTAACTATGCCTGGGTTAACTGTTAATCGATGATGACAGAGTGGCTAAAGAACTACCTCCAGCAACTGTGGAGCTCCACACTAGGCACTGAACAACTCAGAGTTGGTGGAATTTACCAATGCAGACTTCAAAATTTAATGTGGAATTAAACTGCTATATGAAAACCTTACAGTCTACTATCCATTTAAAGGACATGCTGGCCTTTTAAGTTGGTTTTGGCCATCTGTAATTATCAGGATTGGTGTTTAGATCACTGTAGTAATGCCTGTAGAGTTTAGTATTTAGGTTTCTATCTAGCTATACTAATGCTGTAAAATATTTTCTTTCTTCCATGTTCTTTTCCATATGTACTTCTGGAACAGTTACCACCTTACCACCTATTTGGTTGAGGACATATGGCAAACCTATACCAACAAGGTATTAGATTACAATTCAGGTAAGAACGTTAAGTCATTAGCTACAATGACCATTTATGTTTAATATGTTGAAAACAAAATTCAAGATTTTTAGCTCTACTAATTAATATGCTCATTAGCCTCTGCTAATGCAAAATGGATTTAAATCACTATTTCTGTGACACAGAAATTGAATAAAAAATTTATAATAAAGAACAGAATTCTGATCTTTAAAATTTTCCCTCTAAATTTGGGGTCTGAAAACTACAGCCTAAAAGCCAAATCTTGGCCGGCTTTTGTTTTTGTTTCTTAATGGCCTGTAAGCTAAGAATAGCTCTTATATTTTTTTAATGGTTACATTTGAAAGGGTTTCATAAGTACCTACATGATATCCTTAAATTTGCCTTTTGGCCCATAAAGCTTAAGGCATTTACTATATGGCCCTTCAGGACAAAGTTTGCTGACTCCTGCTCCAAACTTAGAAAAATAATTTTAAATAACTGTATAATAGAAAATTTTAGAAATGAATTACATAGAACTCCAATAGCTAAATTTTGAATTTAAATAAGCTTAAAAAATTTTTAACATCAAATCTATTCTAAATTTCAACACTCATTATAAACTTAGCTGAAAGATTTTGACTTGTATAAAATACACACCAAATTAGGTAAATAATAAAGCCCTATCAATAATAAAGGCAAGTGTTTAAGTGTGACACCCACTCTTCCAAATTCCTTATTTAAAATTATTGCTATCACAGAATAAGCCAAAAGTATATTATTCAAAGTTCAAAATGGTACAACATACTGATCTCAATACATCTGTGTTCCTGAAAAAAAAAAAAAAAGGCTGAATTATTTTCCTGTAGATGTTATTTCAGGATATTTCCATGGGCCTTTTTTACTTAATGTTAAAAAAAAACTAAAACTAACCATTGCAAATACAACATTGTCTTAGCAATGCAGTATGTGTACATTTGATTTGCCTACACAATTCCTCAAAGGGGCCAGTAAAATGGAAATCCATGATTCTGCATGACTTTAAAAACACATATCCTCATTTTTAAGTCGAAAGAAGAGGTTCATTTCTTACTCATCTCTGTATTTACAGCTTAGCTCAGTGCACATCATGTAATAAATGCTCAAATGGCTGGTTAATACTTTCTTATCAATTGCAATGGAAATGCTGACACCATATACAGGACTTGAAAATTTTAGGAGACACTTTGGCTATCTTTGAACTTAGTAAATTCTTATCTAGAAATGCTACATCTGTGCATTTATTTGTCCATTCACACTGTCGTATGTCCACATTTCTAGGCACTCTTTTAGGTTGTGGAAATCATGATGAACAAGACAGACAGTGCTCCTGCTCAATTTACAGGAGTAGGGTTTGTGGAGGGAAGGCAGAAATAAAAAAATTTCCAATACCAAAAGGTGCTACATGATAGAGAATGATAGTAACACTCACAGGATGGTGAGAGAAGTTCTCTTTAAAGAATTACCATTAAATAAAATTTCAAAAAAAAATTACCATTTAAATGGAGACCTGAAGGAGGACAGCAAGAGTTCCCAGGAAAACGGATTCTCAAGAACAAAGACTCTGAGATAGAAATAAGATTGTTCAAGTAAATGCTGAAAGCATACTCAGCAAGAGGGAAAGGAGTAGAAAATAAGCGGGGGAAGAGAGAGACAGAAATCAGCTCATGTAAAGTCGTCTAGGCCACGATATAAAGATTGGGTTTTAATAATTCTTAATAATTCAAGTGAAATGTAGATACCATAAGCCATTTTAAAGAGTACCATTCAGTGAGTGGCATTTAGTACATTCCCAATGTTGTGCAGCTACCACCTCTATTTCGTTCCAAGACATTTTCATCACCCACAAAGGCGACTCCATACACTTTAAGCAGACACTCCTCATTATTCCTTTCCCCCATCCCCTGGCAACTACTAAGTTGTTTTCTGTCCCTATGGATTTACCTAATCTGGATATTTCATATGAATATATTAGAATCCTACAATATGTGACATTTTGTGTCGTTTCTTTCACTTAGAATAATGTTTTTGAGATTCATCCACATTGTATAATAGCATGAATCAATGCTTCTTTTCTCTTATGGCTGGATAATATTCCATCGTATGAATGTCATATTTTGTTTATTCATCATCAGTTGGCCATTTGGGTTTTTTCTACCTTTTGGCTATTGTCAATAGTGCTGTTGTGAAAACATTCTTGTGTAAGTATTTGTTGAATATCTGTTTTCAGTTCTTTTGGGTATATCCTAAAAGTAGAATTGCTGGGTCATGTGGTAACTCTTTAACTTTTTGGGGGGAACCACCAAATTGTTTTCCACTGTGGCTGCGTTATTTTACATTCCCCCAGAAACTGGAATACGATTTCCAATTTTCCACATCCTCACCAACACTTACTTTCTGGTTTTTGATTCTAGCCAACCCAGTGAGTATAAAGTAGCACTTCATCATGGTGTTGATTTGCAGTTCCCTAATAACTAACGATGTTGAGCATCTTTTCATGTGCTTATTGGCCATTTGTAAATCTTCTCTGGAGAAATGTTTGTTCAAGTCCTTTTCCCATTTTTCATTTGGGTTGTCTTTTTTTGTTCAATTGTAAAAATTGTTTATATATTTTTGATACTAGACTCTTATCAGATATATGATTTACAGATATTTTCTCCCAGTCTGTGGGGGTATCTTTTCACATAAGTGTTCTTTATAAGTGTTCTTTGATGCACACTTTTTAATTTTGCTGAAGTCTAATTTTCCTTCTGCTGGTACTTGTAGTATAATATTTAAGAATCCATTGCCAAATCCAAGGTCACACAGATTTACTGCTGTGTCTTTTCCTAAGAGTTTTACAGTTTTAGGTCTTTGATCTATTAGATTTAATTTCTACTTACGGTGTGAAGTAAGGTTCCATCTTCATTGTTCTGTATGTGGTGATCCAGTTGTCCCAGCACCATTTATTGAAGAAACTACTCTTTCTCCCACTGAATGTTCTTGCATTCTTGGTGAAACTCAGTTGACTATAGATGACTGGGTTTACTTCTGGACCCTCAATTCTATTCCATTGGTCTATGTCATAGCTTTGTCCTCAGTTTTGAAATTGGGAAGTATGAGTCCTCCAACTTTATTTTTTTTCAAGTATTTATGGCTATGATGGATCCCTCCCATTTTCATATTTTTAGGATTAGCTTTTCCATTTCTGCAAAAAGGCCATTAGAATTTTGATAGAGATTGAATTAAATCTGTAGGCTGCTTCTATCTTTCCATTTTTTATGTCATCTGTAATTTCTAGGAACAGTGTTTTCTAGTTTTCAGTGTACAAATCTTACACCTTCTTGGTTAAATTTATTCCTAAGGATTTTAATCTTTTTGATGCTATTATAAATGGAATTATTTTCTTAATTTCATTTTTGGATTGTTAACTTCTAGCATATAGAGATACAACTGATTTGTGTTCATCTTGTATCTTGCAACTTTGCTGAATTTGTATTACCTCTAATAGTTTTTTTGTTGATTCTGTAGGATTTCTTATATAATAAGCAAATCATCTGTGAAGAGAGTTAGTTTTACTTCTCCCTTACACACTATTAGTGGGACTGCAAACTAGTTCAACCTCTATGAAAGCAGTATGGAGATACCTCAAGGAACTAAAAGTAGACCTACCATTTCATCCAGCAATCCCACTACTGGATATTTACCCAAAGGAAAAAAAAAGACATTTTATAAAAGAAGACATCTGCACTCAAATGTTTATAGCAGCACAATTGCAAAGATGTGGAAACAGCCCAAGTGCCATCAATACATGAGTAGATTAATAAAATATGGTATGTGTATACCACGGAGTACTACTCAGCCATAAAAAATAGTAAACTAATACCTTTAGTAACAACCTGGATGGAAGTGGAGACCATTCTCCTAAGTAAAGCATTGCAAGAATGGAAAAGCAAACACTGCATGTACAAAATGCATACTATCCTGGTGATGGACACACTTATAACTTTGAGTCAAAGTAATTCATGTAACCAAAACGTTTTTAATTTCAGAATATTATGGGGGTACAAAGTCAAATGTAATGGGATTTAGAGCAGTAGGGTGACTGTCCTTAAAGAAGCAAGTGTGCCACTGGAAGAAGGGAGAAATCAGAAAATGCTGGTATTGATGCAGGATACATGTTAGATTTTAGGGTGAAGATATTGTGAGATGGGACCATCAAATGTAGAGAATTAAAGAGGTATTGCTATGCAATAATAGGAAATGTGCTGAAGCCAATTATACAGGGCAGAATAAGCAATGCTGAGTGCCCATTTGAAGTATGTGGTCATAAATATAAAGGTTAATTGTATGATTTTCTCTAGTGCTATTCAGTTGGTAGAATGAGGGCTGAGAATTAGTGGATAAGGTAGACAGGAGGAAAAAGGACAAGAGACTATTATTTGGTACTGTGGAATCTAGAATGGGTAAGGAAAGGACAGACAAGAAGGGTAACAGCATAGAGAAAAAACCTGGAGTAAATGGCCTGGGACTACTCTACACAGCAAGTTAAAAAGATGGAAAGGTTAGGGTGTAAGATTATTGGAAACTGAGATTCAAAGGGGCACAGCTATTGGTAAGGCCAAGGTTATATAGCAGAAAGGTTTAGAAGGAAGTATGAACCTGGGCTGGATTACACATACAGTGCAGTATGGAACTAGGTATGATATATGATTTAAGAGTCTTATAGATTTGGCTAAGGATGAGATAGACAAGGTGGTTAGGTCATGATGGAATTAGTTCTAAAAAGTCTCAGAGGACAATTCCTGAGTGGTATTTAATATTGTAGTAGAACTCTTGCTCTCTTTTAGAATAGAAACCCTATTACTCTCAATAAACAATAGCTAATGCTAATAATTATATAAAGGTGACTAAGATGAGAAAGGTCTTCCTTTGCTTAACTAAGAAACCAGTTTTACCACTGTATTGAAATCTTGGTATTATTCAAATACTCTGCTACTATTAAATAAGCAAGAGATAGTAAGGTTGATTGGTCTTATGCTTTGGGTTTCTGTTTGAAGGAGGATATTTTGTTTGATCCAAAGTTCACAAAATAGGAATATAAAATTTATAAAGTAAAATAATTACCTAAGTGACAGCATTATTTTTAACTTAAATGTATATTTTTCATACATTAATTTAGCAAAACATTACAATGACTACTAGAAGCTTAAAATTACTTGTCAAATAGCCTGCTTATGAGTTAAGACTTCTATGTTAAATTAAAATATTTAGGCAATACAGTAGCTATTTTAGGTCATTTAGTGCCTTCTAATAACATTGGAGCTATAACTGAATAACTATCTCCAACAGTGTGCTGAAAGTACCACTCAGGTAAACATTTCAAATAATATGTATTAAGTTTTGTTAGCATAGTTAACTCGGTAATATTTGACTAATGTAAATATTACTACAAAAATAAGGCAATTCCTTTTACTGTTTGGTTTTATAAAACTTTCTCTCTCCGAAATAGAGTAGCATTATAATAGACAAGTCTTTGGGTTTGGAGTCATGTTACAGTAGTTCTTTCTCATCCATTAAAAGACGTGTATTTTTCTCTTCATAGGACTACTCTATTTTCTGTTATACACAAAACAGAATTAGATAAAATGTGTTGATAACAACTGTATTTCACATATTAACATTTCTTTCATGAGTCATGAATAATGACATCAGTCCTCTGCGTACATTAAGAAGCTCCTCTTCTTGCTATGACCAAGAAAAAAAAATCATGCTTAAATTTCACATTATCACTGTAAAACCATCAAACAGAATAGAAAAAAATCAAAGTGTTACTAGGAATTAAACAACCTCTTTCACAAAGATACCATGAATCAGTTCTCATTTTACCTAATCCCCCCGTGTCTATACCCAGGTATCTATAGAATTCTGTGATCGTTATATTCAAGATGATCTACAATCTTTTAAATCCCCAAATAAATTAAATTTAAATTTAAAGGAAGTAAAATAGTTTAGAAAAAATTTCAACAAGAAGCAACCTAGCTAGGTAGCTTCTTATTTGCTTCTTGCTTAGCCAAAACCTCCTGATCCCCTACTATGTTAGCATATCAAGTTTCTATTAAAACTTCTTAAGTACATTAATATACCCTGTATCTAGAGACCAGTGTACTAAAAAATGCCTTCCATCCTTAAGAAAACACCAAAGACATATTTACTTGGAGCAGTGCCTTTAGTCTCTTCCAGGTCTACTTTTTCTTTTAGAATGCAGTTGCTGGTCTACTAGGCCCTTTGGGAAGTCAAATCATTTATCCCCAAATCTAAGTAAATGAAGTATTCTTGTCCAAGTGGACAATAACCCTCCATGTTCACAGCTTTTCTGGGCAGGTCTGCCATACCATATACTTCTCCTTCAGAAGGCAGGACAGAGGTCTGCTGTAGTTCACAGTGTTTAGAAACAGTACAGAAAAATCATTCTTTCAGCTAATTTCTCAATTTCCAAATTGATTTTCTTTAGGAGGGCTTCATTATTTAAATTACCTTATTCCTGTATTATAAATATGCTCTCATTATTTAATTTAAAGAACTAGAAGTAACTGGGCTAAAACTGCCTTCTCCTTACCAAAAAAGAAAAACTAGATTAGCTGATTTACCATTTCCTTAAGAAGCTTGTCTTGAAGCACTTTCATGTTTTCTTTCATCATACACATCTGTAAATAAGTAAATATATTTCCCCATGAAATTTACCATTTATTTTTCACAGCAAAAAGGTAGACTAACCAATATTAAAAAAGATTATATATAAAAACATGAAATTTATACCTCAGATGTAAAAATGGTTTCTTCATAATCAGTGTTACAGAAGACATTTTTATCCAATGAAGTTTTCAAAAGATGAAGCCTAACAAGTGAAATAATGAAAGTTACCCTTTGTTATTTATTAGGAAATCAAATTAAATTGCTATAATATAGTATAATTTTAATTTTTCAAATAGGAACTTAATTTAAAAATCAAGTAAGTTCTAGTCATCAATAATCTCATACTAACCTCTGCTGTTCACTTTTCTTATATGCCTTAAACTTCTGAAATATCTTTTCCCAAAAATCCTAAATTTTAAGATACAAAAACCAATTAAACTTTAATATGATTAAAAATTAAGACCCAACAGCGGAATTACTGTATTTCTATTATTCCAAATTTAAATAAACAATTTGGCTATATGCTAAGAATACTCCAAATGTCATGTACTCTTTCAGATTAAAAAATGACAGTAAAATCTTTCAGGATTTCTCCCTTATTAAAGATTTTCATAATAAACTTAAGTTTGTAATTTAAGTGTGTTTATATGAAGCTGAATAAAAAAATCTAAGATAGAATGGGTTCCAGCTCTATCCAGGAAAATACAAGAGGTGCTATGTCACCATTGTTTCTTATAGCTGAGTAGTACTTCATGGTATTAAATAATGTTCTAAAGAACAAAAAGCTTTAGAATGTGCTCTCAAAGCAGAATGTAATTGAAAATTTTTCTAAGGGTAGCTCTTTAAAAGCAAAGTTTTAAAATTATTTTTAAATTCTTAAAAGTACAAACCACAAATTCCTTTTCCAAATCTTTTAAAGACTGTGAATCTTTTTCAAAGTTCTCCAGCTCTTCTATGATGGTGAATTGGAATTTATCAAGTTTTTTGATCCTATTATACAAACAAAAGGAGATTTTAAAAATACAGCATTCAGAATATATGAATATATAGCATTCAGAAGTTTTCAGAACAATTTTTTTTTTTACTAACCTATATTCCTGAATTTGACGTTTCATTGTATTCAGATGATGTTGGGCTGTTTTCCAAGACTGCTTAGTAAAATAATCCATCATCTTATGTCGAATCTGAAAAATATTCATTTTTAACTGAAAATATCTTTACCAAATACTAACCTAGCCAAAATTAGGTTAAGAGAAAAGCCTTTTCCATGAAATATAAATGACTAAGAAGAACTTGGAAAAGTGAAAAATTTAAAACTCAGTTACTTAAACTGAGCCGGGCGCAGTGGCTCACACCTGTAATCCTAGCACTTTGGGAGGCTGAGGTGGTAGGATCGCTTGAGGCCAAGAGTTCGAGATCAGCCTGAGCAACATAGTGAGATCCCGTCTCTACAAAAAACAGAAAAATTAGCTGGGTGTCGTGGTATATGCCTGTAGTCCCAGCTACGCAGGAGGCTAAGGCAGGAGGATCGCTTGAGCCCAGGAGTTGGAGGGTGCAGTGGATGACACTACTGCACTCTACCCTGGGCAACAGAGCGAGACCCTGCCTCCAAAAAAACCCTGAAGTGTTAATAAATAAGCTAAGTCAGAGCAGTGTCTAATCCCATTAGTAATTAATTCTTCTCATAAGAATACCACACTGTATAATATTTACAAAAATGCTAGTGATTATAAATTCTCTTTAAGGGCACAAAATAAAAGTCACACTCAGAATTATTATTTTTAACCATTTTTCACAAACACATATTCACATCTAGCCACAGATACATAACAGAAAATATAAATCAGGGTTCTCTATTTAGATTAGTTTGACCTTGAGCAAATAAAATCAAAATAAACATACAGAACTTTAAATAGTTTCAGATTTTACCCCTGAATTGGAGAAAGGCAAGCAAGAAATGGGGCTAATAATCTGTGCTGAAAAATCTTTTATTCAAAAAAGGGCATAAAATAACTGTCTATTCCAAATACACAAGATTGTTTTTAAAAGCATTTTTGCATTCATCATCTCATTGGAGCCTCAAACTAAGAATACATAAGTACAGAGTACTATTAGTAGAGCAAAGTGATACAGGATTTCACTGACTGCAGTTGCTCATCCTTTATACTATTAATGTATTATACCACCCTCACTAATGGTGACCTCTGTGAGATAAGAAAATGTCTCAGAAGGATGAGGCATGAAAAGAAAATTGTTCAGAAAATAAAAATGATAGAAAAGTGAAAACATTAAATTGAAAAAGAAAGTAAGACAAAAGAGAAAGAACTAATAGCAAAAGAAGGAATCATGGATAATGTACAGACTTTAGAAGACAAACTCGGCTCATGAGATAACATTATTTACCTAACAATAATTCCAAATCTTTCACATATGAGGAAAGTTGGGTTCATGAATGGGTGTTTTATTGCCAAAGGATCAAACAATCCAATACTCAAGTAGAAACTGTGGCATATTATTATTGAGTATAAATCATAATTTAAAGAATGATAACTCACATGAATCTTCTTCCTAAAGTCTGAATTGAGCTTCTCATACATCATCCCTACACCTGAAAATTCACTGTCCCAGTTCTCCCCATGAATAGAAAAGTCATTTGTTGATAATGGAGATATACTTTCAGATGCTAAAAAATGAAGATCATCAGCTATAGTTAAAATATGCGTTATTACAAATTTAGCCTTGTCATTAGGCTGAAAACAAAAATCTATCTTATTTTCAGATTCTATGTGTAATCTAATGATCATGAAATTAAAGGCAAACCTCATGTTGTTTTAATTTACAAATTAAATTATTCCATTTATAAAAAATCTTTTTGGCATATCTATTAAGGCAGAAATGACAACTTTAAACTGGAGCATTTTTGGATTTAACTGCTTTCAACTACTACATTATTAAGACAAGTCTTTAGTGACACAATAACATCAGTCAATTCATACTCTTAGTATAACTTAAATGTGGTAATAAGTGACAGAATGAGGAGGAAGATCTATGAATATAGAAGACACTTACTACAACATTATTCATATAAAGTGAACTTTCTGATAAAGCATCATCTGTTTGGGACTTATCTGAAGTTGTCTTTACAAAGAATTTTGCTTTGTGGATGGAGTCATTCAAAATCTAAGATGCTACTTTCCAAATAATTGCCTTTTGCCATAGGCTTTTGATCTACCTACTTTTGTGTATGTGATGATCTGCATCTTCAGTCTTACACATTTTTGGGGGAAGAAAGTTTGCCCTCCTTTCTTCTTTCTCTTCCATTTCTACTTCATCAGAATTACTTAGATTATCTTCTATGTACCTTCGTTTGCGACTAAGATGTCGAGTGTGGCCTTAAGGACAGTTAAAGAAAATTAATAGTGCTAAAATTTTGAGTAAAATACCTAATATTTTCTTGCTTTTTTAAAAAAGGTTTTTCCCATGGTTTGCACTATGTTCTAGGCAATTGTGCATTAAATTCTACCTAGTTTACTTTTCTTTTTGACATTAACTAAAATAATAGTATGACTTACAATACATAATTCCTTTAGATGAAATGTCACAGTATTTCAGTAACTAGTAACTTTTTTAAAAAGCAAAGCTATGGCTTCAAACCTGGTACATGAGTAGTGTTACACGGCATGTCAGACCATGTATTCTCTCTTCCTTCACTACACATGGATAATGGAGATGCTGAATGGCTTTCCTAAAATACATATTAGAAATTAGAAAAAAAAATACTGTTAGGTATTTTTGGATTCACCTTTGACCATCTTTCTCAAATCCTGAGGCCAGTAAATTTCAATTGCTATCAATTCTTTTTTTCAGACTCTTTTGTTTCTATCCCTTCCTTTTCATCTCTAATACTACCATGTGGTATTAATCTAGATTCCATGTTGACCTCAATATAAAAAAAATGGTGAATACCTCTCATATTAACCCAGGTGGAACTGGAGACCATTCTTCTAAGTGAAGTATCACAAGAACGGAAAAACACACACCACACGTACTCACCAGTGTGAGTTAGAACTAATCATTCAACACTTATATGCACATACGGAAATAACACTCATCAGAAATCAAGCAGGTGGGAGGAGAAAGGAGGGGATGGGGAAATTCACACCTGATGGATACAATGCACACTACCTGGGTGATGGGCATACTTGTAACTTTGACTCAAATGGTACAAAAGCAATTTATGTAACCAAATGTTTGTATACTCCTGTAATATTCTGAAATAAAATTTTTAAAAATCCTTTAGTAATAGTTTTGTTGCCTTTTTGACTATTCCTAAATTTCAATTCTTCCTTATTAGGATTTTAATTTCTTGAAATAGGGAGCTGCAGAAAATTAAACTCTTCTTTCAAGCTATATCTTTTACATCTAACCTTATGTTCTACAGTTTGGATACACAGGGATTTTTTTTTTTTTTTCTTAGTAAGCTTTACTTAAGTTATGGTTCTCTCTTCACTTAATCTGTATATACCCATCCATCCACTTAGGTCTAGCTCAAATCATAGCCCACGCCAAGCTGTAAAATTCCATTGTGATCTTCTATAATATATTTAACAGATTAAAATATATTTATTGTTGGACTGATGGACTTTTTATAGTGCCAAGAAGCTCAACGAAATTCCTATATATATTCATAAAACCAGAAGGATCAAATTATAAACCATCTTAGTTTAAAGAATATTTGAAAGTTATATCATACTTACCTCTCTTTTGCTTTGTATATGATTTTCAATGATATTTGGAGATTCAACTTCCAGAAACCGTTTTTCTGAACTATAACTGCTTACATCTGAATAGCTGTTACAATTTTGTGCTTCTTGTGTAAGTACCACAGATTTCATATTTTTTCTATTCACAACAGTATTATTCTTAGTTGGAGTATGGCTGGGCTATGAATGAATAGGACATACAGAAACCCAAAGGAAGTTAGAAAATTATTTAAAGCCAATTTTATTAAATTTTTAAGAAAAAAATAGTTGAAAAAAATAAACATTAATCCAAAACTATTTAAATTTTTAGAGAATAATTAATTCACTGCTGAAATTCAACAGTCATTCATAATTAAAAGGAAAAAAGGCCCTTTGCAAGCAGAACATTAATTTAAGGACAAGTAGCTACCAAAATCTATGGATAAAGATGCCTGCTAGTGCAGCTTCTATGTTCCAGAGGTCAAAGTCACCTTAACAAGAACAAAGAATTTCTGAATTTTCTGTTCCAGTTATCATGAATGATAGTTAATTATGATAGAATTCAGCAAAGTTGCTGGGTGATAGTTTTCTATAAAAAATAAAAATTAAATATCTCAAAGTATAATCTTTAAAAAAAGGTTTTTTTTATATAGAGCAAAAAATAAAAAACGAGTATGATACTTAAGAGGTAATCTAACAAGAAGCATAATTTCTTTTGTGGAAGATTTGGCACAACTTTATAGGAAATAAGACCAAAAAGTAGAGAGAGAAATAAATGTGTGGATGAGAAAGATCAATACTAATATTGAGAAATGGCAATTCTTCCTCAGATAAACTATGCTAAAATTTATATGGATGAGTAAAGGGCCAAAGAATTTTGAAGAATGGGGGTGTGCAAAACATCCTGAAAGTGTAAAACTACATTAATTGAAGCAATGTGGCATTAGCATAGAGATAAACAGTAAAATAGAATAGTGCCTAATACCCAGACCCATGTGCTCACCAAGGCTATGACTACTCATGATGTTGCCCTAATTTGCTATCCATATGCAAAAAAAAAAAAAAAAAAAAAAAAAGAAAAAGAAAAAGAAAAACAAAAGCCCAGAGAGACTGAAAACCTAAAAGTTAAAATCAAAACTAACATTTATACATGAAGGGAAAATATTTTTAGAATAATTGCTTAGGGAAGGATTTCTTGAACAATCCAAAATATTGGTAAATTTTATTGTATCTTTTGTCACATGGAAGTTTTGGAATTAACTAAATGAAAGGACAAGATACATACTAGAAAAAGAATGTTTGTATTGTACACAACCAAAGAATAACCAGAATATATTAAGAACTCACACATATTTATAAGAAAAATCAAACAATGCTATTTAAAAATGAGAAAACAAAAAGGTAATTCACAAAATAGCCAAAAAACATGAAAATACCCATTTGATGCAGTTAGGAAAATACAAATTTAGGATAGAACTTTACACTTAACCAGACTGGCAAAAACAAAACATCTGTTAACACCCAGTTAGTTAAACCTGTGGAGAAATGGGCAGTATCATATAGCACTGTTGAGAGTGTAAGCTGGTACAACTACTTTACAAAGCAAATTTTTAAGACTTTTTTTTATTAAGAGGGAAAAACAGTAAATGGGAAAAAAATGTCTCATGTGTGAGTGGCCAGCTGATAAATATGTGATTATTAAAATTTCATCTAGCACAGAGTAGCATCAAAGAAGGTGGGTGGGGATTACTTAGGTTTGGAGATTAGCAAAGTGGGATACTGAAGGCATTTAAGGATACAGGGAAACTAAAGGTGACAGAGCAATACGGTCATCCCCCTCAGTATCCACAGGGGTTCGGTTTGGTTCTAGGCCCTCCCTTGAATAACAAAATCAGTGGGTGCTCAAGTCCCTGATATAAAATGACATATTTGCATATAACCTCTGCATATCCTCCTAAATTAATCATCTCTAGATTACTTATAATACCTAATACAATGTAAATACTTTGCAAATAGTTGCTATACTATATTGTTTAGGGAATGATAACAAGAAAAAAGTCTGTACATGTTCAATATAGACACAATTTTTTAAAAAAAAAATTTTTACCCACAATTGGTTGAATCCATGTATTCAGAACTGACAAGGGACCAAAGGATGATAGTCTAGTGTGAAACTGGTTTTCAAATTGTGGTCTGTAGAAATTCAAGAGTCTTACAAAGGTACCGGGAGGAAGGCTAGACAGGTTAGGGTTCAGACCTCCTGTTTCTGCTTTAAACAGCGTAGTTCCACTTTTATCTGTTTGACATACAGTAGTCCCCCTACTTCTGCAGTTTGATTTTCCAAGGTTTCAGTTACCCACAGTTGACCACAGCCCAAAAATACTAAATAGAAAATTCCAGAAATTAACAATTCTTAAGTTTTAAATCATGTGCCTTTCTGAGTAGTGTGATGAAATCCCTCACCATCTCGCTCTGTTCAACCCGGGATGTGAATCATCCCTTTGCCCAGCATATCCACACTGTATATGTTACTTGCCTGTTCGTCACTTAGTAGCCTTCTTGGTGATCAGATTGACTGTTGAGGTATCACGGTGCTTGTGTTCAAGTAGCCCTTATTTTACTTCATAATGGCCCCAAAGAGCAAGAGTAGTGATGCTGTAGTATATTGTTACAGTTGTTCTGTTTTATTATTGTCATTAATCTCTTACTGTGCCTAATTTATAAATTAAACTTTATCACAGGTATGTATGTATAGGGAAAAAACATAGTACAGGGGGTCCCAGAAGTCTCCATAAAAAGGAAAAATGTTATAATATTTTTTAATGAATATTTTGTAAATAAAAGTACATTAAGCTACAATTTCCCATTTTCCCCATGTATGGAGACTTCGGTTTTACACTTGATCTTAGCCAAAAGGCCGAGAAGTGATGAGACTTCGGTTTTAGACATCCACTGGGGGTCTTGGAACATCTCCCTCAAGCATAAGGGGGGGTCTACCATACAGAGTGCAAATAGGAGTTCTGTGATAGGAATGATCACTTCCTAAGAGGTACTACTAAGTTTGTCTACACATCAAAACTACATAACGTTTTCTAGATTTGAATAGACTAAATCCTGCAACATAGGTAGGATTACCTATGTTTTTCAGATTTCACCATAATTCAAAGTCACCTTTAATAAACTTTAGTTGCTAAAATTATAAGTTGACAAGGTAAATTGACAGGAAGTTGGCTGAAAACAGTGTAATTGTTGTATTTGTTTTATATTTATATAAGGAAGTTTATAACAGATAAATTATATGAGTATAAAAATTAAATATAATATTAAAAATTTCTTCATTCTTCCTCTTTAGTGTATCAAGTTGTATGTACCATTTCTTCTTAAAATACAGCAGGTCCCCCTGAAACCAAGATAGTACCAAACCCTATATACACTATGCATAATTTTTTTCCCCTTCTTCACAATTTCATAGATAGAAGATTCATTCTTACCATAGATCTTAGCAACCTCAGCATACCATTTTTTTTTCTTAATTAAGTAGAGAACTTCCAACTTTTCACTTAAAGGAAGTACTTTACACAGCTTCTCTCTGGCACATCCAAATTGCCAGCAACACTACTCTTTCACTTTGGGCCCCTTATTGAGTAAAATGAGGGTGACTTAAACCACAAGCACTGTGATACCTCGATGGTCTGACAACTGAGACAGCTGCTATGTAACTAACAGGCAGGTAGCATCTATAGCATGTATACGTTGGACAAAAAGATGATTCGTGTCCCAAGTGGAATGGAGCTGATGGCATGAGATTTCATGTCACCTTTCAACAGCACGAAATCTAAAACTTATGAATTGTTTATTTCTGGAATTTTCCACTTAATATTCCCAGACTGCAGTAGACTGTGGGTAACTGAAACCTTGGAAAGTGACCACAGATAAGGGGAGGACTACTATACTCTCATGCCAACATATTCTTCCTCTAATACAGCTACATATAAGTCTGTTAGGTTCATTGAGGGTGGGAATTGTATCTTACTTTGTCATTAGGTCGCTCCTTCCTGCAATCTCTAAACCAAACCCAAAATCTTAAGTAGACAAGCAATGTATATTTGATTAAGATCACAGGGAAACGATTTACCACCTTCAGATATATCTGATAAAGGAAAAAATATATATAACATTCTTACCAAAATGAGTGATTGTGAAATTGGTGAGCAATGTTCACTTGCACATGGTAAGTTTTTATCATTGTTTTTGGGTGACTTTATTGGACCTCCAACTCCATTGTTACTGTTTAAGGATTCAGGTGATGAAGTTTTTAGATAAGGTGATATAGATTTTGTTATACAGTCATAATCCTGAGTAAAATCCTTTTCTGTTATTTTCTCTATACCTAAATTGCCCCCCAACACACACACACACACAAAAAAAACACAGATGACAGGTGTTATCACTGATGTCTGGTTTAGAAATAGCATGATTAAATTCTAAGAATATAATAATTTATCAAATCCTCAAATCTTAGCTGTATTTGAAAAGGACAAACTTTCAATAAATTAAGACCAAATTACATTTAAAATATGGCTTTGAAAAATAATGGCTGAATTTAAAATGTATTTGTAGCCATAAGAACTTTCAAAACATTTCAAACAAAAATATCTACAGTATGACTTAAAATACAGTGATCAACTTAAGTATTACCTTGACTATTTTGACATCATAGCCAATAGTGTTATATATTAAAGTCACAGAATTTAATGATTGGAAAAGGCTTGGGAAATCATCTAGTCTAAATTCTTCATTTAAAAAAGAGTGAATTAATTGCTGAAGTAAGTCTTAATATGAATATAAATGAACTCAGTTTTCAGATCAAATCAGGGCAGGTACATCTGTCTTCTGAGTATGTGCTTATCTGAAGTGACAGTGGTCCTGAGAATTATGAAACTAAAAGAACACAATAGCTATTTTAGAGGAAGTATATTAACTGATTTAAGTCTTGAATTTTAACTGAAATAATTAACATTTAGAAATGCTTTAAAATATCCTTATAAGGAACTGAAAATGATATAAAAAGTGCAAACTTACTCTTATAATTTCTATACTAGAAAGGTATACACATGCCAGAGCTCCAAAGAATATGAATTTTTCCTT
This sequence comes from Varecia variegata, assembly GCA_028533085.1. Lineage (NCBI taxonomy): Eukaryota > Metazoa > Chordata > Mammalia > Primates > Lemuridae > Varecia > Varecia variegata. The sequence goes on from CM052436.1 coordinate 206,546,382, forward strand.
ACCAATTGTTTTAAAATGAAAGCAAAATCTCAATTGTTTCAGAATCATCATGATATTCCTTGGACTTTGTCAATGAAATGTAAATAGGAAAAAACAGAAATCCCCATAATTCTTGTGTTATTAAATATACTTTCAGCTAAAAGCACATATTTAAAATTAAGCACTTATTTGAGCTTTCACATTATAATTTGTGAATACAGATTAAATATTTTCCATATTATCTGATCTGTAACTAACATGAAAAACTTCAGTATCCTAGTAACATCGTTCCCAAATTAGCAAAAATCAAGTTACTAATGTTAATTAATCAGCTACCTATAATCTTAAATTCACCCCTCATGATTAGTCTTCAAATTGTATTTTCACATAGTTATAGTAGAAAATCATTGAATATTCAAGCAAAGGAAAAATGAAATGATACTGACATCTCATTACGTCTATAGATGATGGACTTCCAGATAAAGGAGATAAGTCAGGGTGATTATCTTGCATAGTATCTTTTACTAGAGATGAGTTTTTCCATTCTTTTGGTAGTTCTTTCTGTGTTTCAGCCGGGAAAACTTTCTGTTTTTTCTTTGGAAGTTTTATGGTTTTGGTTCTGGAATGGATATTCTCCTCCTAAATGTATTAACAACTTTCAAATTATACTCAAATACAAGTATTTATACTTGGACACGTACAACAATCTAATTAAATTATATTCAAATATTTATTAAATATATTAATTACATACAGGCATAACAAGGACTAGACATGAGCAGTGAAAGACTTTCTAATATACTAGAAGGCGTAAGACAAATTCACATGAAAATATAAAAGAGATACAAATAAAATGATAAGGGTTCACAGAAGAAGATTATAGCCAGTTTAGGGAAACTAGGAAGAATTCCTAGATTTCATGACACTCAAGATACTGAGAGTCTGTGAAAGAAGGTAGTGAGGGGAAGACATATTGGGAATAAGGAAGACTGTTGACAAGAACAAAGGGAGTTGAGAAACACAAGTCCTATTTGGCAGTCACAGAAGTTATACTATTTGACTATTACAATTCTCAGTACACTGGGGAAGAGTAGAAATAAAAATGGAAAATATTTTTGTGCTTTTAATGTCTGACAATGGGGATATTTTCAGGGTTATTTTGAAGAGGGGATGGGATGAGAGGTGGTTTGGGAAGACTTATCTGACTCTATGTATGGTAAATTAAAGAAAGAAGTGCTAGAAAATGTGGAGATAAGTTATCAAGTCCTTAAAGTCTTCTAGGTAAGAGATAACAGGGTTACAAACAAAGGGAGATGGAGGTTTAATGAACTAACCTAACTTCAGTGCAAGACTCTCTAGGTTCAAATCCTAGTTCTACCACTTCCTAGCTGTGTGAACTTGGACAAATTCTTTTTCTCTGAGCCTCAATTTTCTCATTTGTAAAAAAACAGGATGACAGTAATAGCCTATAGTAATTATGAGATTTTGTGAAGTTAAATATATAAAGTGCTTAAAATATAACAGCTGGTACATTAGCACATTGTAAGCACTATTTTCTTGTGTGTTTGTTAAAAAAGCTTAACAAGCAGTTCAGGCTACAACACAGGTGGCTGGCAATGTGTCTGAACATTATGCGATATAAGTCAGGGATAGGCACAAGTGAGGCAGGGTATGGGAAGAACCTCAGACACCAAAATTTTTGTTTTCATTCAAGAGAAAATCACAGCATCTCAACAGGGTATTGAAGCATAATTTTGGAAAGATCAAGTACTTCTCTCTTTCAAAGATACTATCTTAAAAGTTACAATTTTACTGGAGTCAGACATCTTTTTGTAACAAACACTAAAGCCAACTTATCACAAAATGTAGTATTATAATTCTTAAGGATCAATTTTTAGAATTATATAAGTTTTCACATCTTAAAGAAGTGACAAATACATTTTTACAAAAACATTTAGTATTTTAAGATGCTTTTAGAAAACATTAGTCTGAGTTTTATCTATTTACCTTTACTAGCAATTTATCTTTAAATGAATGTGAAAAATCTTGTTCACTCTCCGATTCTGAATTTGAGAGATCTTTATAATTTTTTTTGGTTTTTGTTGCTCTTCGTGGAAGTCTAGTTCTTGCATCTGGAACTGTCTTGTCGACCTTTTTGGTGATGTTTTTATTGGGTGTCTTTAAGAGAAAAATGCCTGAATATTGTTAGATCAGTACTTGAGATATAAGAAATAAAAGCTGTTTACTATAAGATTGGCTCTGTGACAAGACATACATAAAATATCTGTAGGATAAAATAATTCCTGATTAATATGTTTTAAATGACTGGTTTTATCTTCTCATTACAACTATCTTCTTTACCACCTTTTTATCCCTACCATTAAATCCCTGAGAAGCCTGATATATATTATTTAGCTACAGTAAAAGATCAAAAATACTTAAAAACCACAGAATAAAGTAGACTTAAAACATGATCAACATGATTAAAAAAACAGAAGACAGGAGAAGTGTGTGCAAAGGCAGGAACAATTATGGAAAACTGATAACAAGGATAAAATTATGAAATGATGAATTATTTTTATGTGACAAGAAAAAATTTTAAAGGGATGTTTGAACACAAACTTCTTGGTTTACCATTTTAGATCTTGGCTGTCTCTTTTCCGAAGATGGTGCTGCAATTCAGAAAAATAAGGTTATACTCTCAAATAGATAAGAATTGGTATTAAATTTATTAAGAACATTTCTGTATATATAAATTAAAAATCATAAAAACAGTAAGAGTACATCTTTTTTTTAAAAAAATAAAAGTACTTTTGTTAGCATTAAATGAATCTTCTTCCATGTGGCTTAAAGCCCCTCCCACAACCTAATCTTCTCAGCTCTTCTACTGAAGAATCTGTCCTCACAAAAAGCTGCTTTGGAAGCTTTCCCTTCCCCAGAATTTTGTAGTAGTCTGACTGTACCACACCATTGATTAAAAAAAAAAAAAAAGACATCTTTAAATTCATTCAAAAATTTCAATTTCCATAATTGGTTACTTTTACTTTTTGGTATGATATGAATTGCCAATTTCCCTTCCCCTCCTTTATATTATAAAACTTTTTAAACATATATATAAAAGAACATGTAACATAAGTTATAAACACCCATGAATTGACCACTCAATGTAAGAAGCAGATTATGAATAATGCTGAATCTACTTATGTATGTTCTCTTATACCATCCTCCCTATATCCTCTGCTAAAAGGTAATCACTATCCTGGTCTGCATTTCTCATTAATTTGCTTTAAAAAAAAAGTATTACAGATATTAATACGTACCTCTAAACAATTAGCTTTATGAAATAATATCACATCCTATGTAATATTGTATTATTTTCTATACACTGTTATGTTTCTAAGATTTATCCACATTATCGACAGTAGCTTTAGTCTTACTTCCCTTTTTTGCCTTTCAAGTACAATGTCATCTTTCTAAATAGTCTTTGAAGCTCAAGAAATAAGATTATCCAAGTCAAGGAAGCAAAGCTTTTTTGGAAGAAAGGTACTCCTGGCAATAAGTCAGCTCATATATATTAACTTGTAGTCATTCAGCCATTCAAACAAAGTAATTCACACAGAAATTTAATTTTATAAGTATTTATTAATTACAGTATTCTAACCTCTAATGTCTCCCTAAGATCTCTAGTCTTCTACTTTATGCTATTATACAAATGTCTTTATTTGCACATCTTACCACTGGACTGTAAGCTACCTGAGGGCATGTGAATCTTATTGAGTTTCCCCTTGGATTGTAATAACTGCTTCCAGGTCCAGATTCTATGACCAGATCCAACCTCACTTTTCACTACTTTCCCACAAACATGATCTATGTTCCCTTCCAGCTACTCCACTATGGCATTCCCTGAATGTATGATGCTATTTCATATTTCTGTCCCTTTTATATATGAAAATCCTGCTTTTCTTCATCATGTATCTGGGTTGACCTCTCACCTATTTTGCCAATTCAGCCTCATTTCTAAACACATTGAAAAATTCACTTCCATCTCTCTATTTTTACTTCTTTTTAAACCATTACTACTACTACCCACCCACCAACACACACACAGGTCACTACTCTTATTTTTATCCTGAAATAAAAAAAGCTGATTCCCTTGAAATAAATATAAATTTAATTGAAAAGCATAGCATTTACCTTAAGTCCTCTTTTGAAAACAGAATATATTAAAAATCTTTGTGTTTTATCAAACAGTGAAATTGATGTTCAGCTATGAAAATGATTATCTTTAGACAAAACTTATACCTCAAACTCTTATCCAACTACTTCAAGAGATTCACTATCACAAAGAGAAAGGAGGACCACAAACTGGGAAAATACTGTGTGGAAGACTTAGGCAAAAAAAAAAAAATTCTGCAAGAAAATTGGTTTTCTTTTGATACATTGTATCTATATAAATTCCTAAAAAGTATGTGTATTGGGTGCAGCAGGGAGACAGGATGTTAAGAAGTGAAAACATATATATTAATAAATGTAAATAAATGTAAATGGATATAGGTTAGTGTTAAGGTCCAAGCTTTGGTTTTAAGGGTTTGGGGTTCATAAGTATTTAGTACATTATTCACAATAACTAATTAGCTAAATAACTGAATTGTGGGCTGTAAGTAGACATATGGTGAGATTATGTCATGAGCCAAGGATTATGATAAATCATATTTTGTGTCCCTAAGGATCTATTAAAAAAGAAAAGTAGTTTAAATGTAACCATATGACCCAAATAATAAAACAGAAATCATAACCACTGTACTGTTTTGTCCTATCCATAAGGGTATATAGTTAAAAAGAGTCTACAAACAAAAATACACTTACCAACCAATAAAGCATTTTATATAACCGAAATGGTAAAATCATTTGCAACATTTCTCTTAAAAGTAATTTCTTACTTGATTTTCCACTTTTATGTTTCTTCACATTTTTATTTCTGCTATAGTCTATTAGCTGTGGTTTTGATTTTGGTTCTCTTAGCCAGCTAATATCAGTCTTGCTGTCATCAAATCTGTATTCTGTTTCAGTATCACTAAAGAGATTTTTCTTTTCATGATTTGTTATAATCTAGAAAAAAAAAGATCCTTGAAATAGATGAAGAAATACATCTCATTCTATGTCATGCAAGTTAAGCCCCAAAAACCAGAAAAACAAATTTCTCATTTTTTAATATACTAATCTAATGATATTAAGGATATATCCAAGAAAGTCACTCAGAAATCCAGATCAGATAATGAGATATGTATTTTGGTGTTGGTGTTCTTAATTAGAATTTAAATCAAAACAGCTTATACCTTCCATAGAGATATAACCTAATACTATCAAAGAAAATAACTAACGTTGTCGTATCTTCTATTTTTAGATGGTTAACAAATAGCTCAAAGATCATAAGAAAATTCATAATGGGAACATAGATAATCTCAGAGGAATACAAAAATCAAAATGTTATTCTTTTCCAGTTCTTTTATAATATTTGACATTAAAAACTTCTACTAAGTGAAATATCACAAGAGTAGAAAAACAAGCACCACATGTACTCACCATCAAATTGGTATTAACTGATCAACACTTATGTGTACATACAGTAGTAACATTCATCGGGTGTCGGGCAGGTGGGAGGGAGATGGAGGGGATGGGTATATTCACACCTAATGGGTGCAGTGCACACCATCTGGGGGATGGACACACTTAAAGCTCTGACTCTGGTGGGGCAAAGGCAATATATGTCACCTAAACATTTGTACCCCCGTAATATGCTGAAATTAAAAAATAATTTAAAAAAATAAAGAACAGCTACCTATCCTAAAAAAACTTATTAAAAGAAATACTGTTTTTAATAGACATAAGATGTTATCACTTACTCTTTTATCTTTTGTTTTGGGAGAAGGTTCAAGTTCATCATGATTCCTTAAACTCACCCTTAAACAAAAACATGTATTAATTTTAAAATACTCTTCGTATTTGTTTTAAGCTAGCATGCACTGGACAATGAGACCTAAGTTTTCAACTTTAAATCTTTCACTAATTAGCTATATTAGTGAAATATTAGCCAAGCCACTTACTCTCTCTGACCTTAGTTATAAAATAGTGCGGTTGGATTAAAGAACTATTAAGTCTTTTAAGCTTTATGATCTAAGATACACAAGTAATATTCGAAGTGTGGATATCCTGTGTATTAATTTTAAAAGTAAATTCTGAAGTAACAATCATAATGGGAGTAATCATGCAGTAGCATTTTTATTCACTCTTCTCATATGTTAAAAACTCTCAGAAAGACTGGGAAGAGATATTTAACAGGAAAACAAAGATGAAGATAAGTGTATTTTAATCTGACCTATCTGTAATTATAATAAAAACACCTACAATTTTGTTGAATTATCGACGCAGGCTTCTCTAGTTGTGGTTTGAAATTCTTGGATCTATATTGTGAATAAACATTTAAAAAAAAGAATTCTTAGTGTCAAAATAAACAAAAAAAGAAACAAAATCTAGTTTCTGTCGCTTCACAGAATAAGATTTGACAATAAAATTAAGTTTCCTATAATATTTTTATTTAGGAAGAAAGCTAATAAAAATTATGCTAAAAAAGAGTATTTGTTTTAAATTTGTTGCATAACTAAGAAAAGTGATTTTCTTGATAGAGCAGTTAAGTCCTTCTACCCCCCCCCAAATTATTTGTTTCTCTCTCCATTATTCCTAAAGATTGGAAAAAGTTTAAATATCCAATTATTACATATCTTAAAATTTTTAAAGTATATAAGAGGATGCACATCAAAAAACATATACTCTAGTAACTGCATAGTAAATACAACTAGTAGCTAAATATAAAATAATCAATGATTTCTAGCTTACTCCAAGTTTTATAATAGGTTCATCAGCTCCATTCAAACTAAAATTGTAAACATCATTCCTGTGAAAATGAAGAAAAATATTAACTCCATTGTATAATAAATGCATTTAGTCTATCCAAATATGAAGAAAAATTACTTACGATGGGCATTCAGAAGTAACATTAACAAAAGTAGTCTTCAGTTTTCTATAACTTTTTTTCTGAACCTTTTCCTAAATACAAAAGAGGTTTACATAAAGCCATTAAAATTTGCGTATTACTGCATGTGGCAAACAAATAACATGTAAATTACATTTTCATATATTTTCCAGTTGTGCTTCCACCAATATAAATCTGGCATTTGTAATATTTTCTTTAATGTAAATTGAATAAAAAATACCCTAAAGAAAAGAAATTGCCACCTCCTAAAGATATCTGCACTCCTATATTCATTGCAGCATTATTCCCAATAACCAAGACATGGAAACAACCTAAGTATTCATGAACAGATGAATGGATAAGGAAATTGTGGTACATACATATATACAATGGAGTATTATTCAGCCTTAAAAATAGGAGATCCTGCCATTTTCCACAACATGGATGAACCTAGAGAACATTATGCTAAGTGAAATAGCCAGACACAGAAAGAAAAATACCACATGATCTCACATGTGAAAGTAAAAAAAAAAGTCAAATCTATAGAGATAGAGAATAAAACTGGATATCAGAGCAAGGAAGCAAGAAGGAAATGGGGAGATGTAGGTCAAAAGACACAAAGTTGCAGGATTAAGATGTGTAAGTCTAGAGATCTAAGGTAGAACATGAGGTCTAAAATTAATATTATACTTTGGGATATTTGCTAACAGAGTAGATTTTAGGTGCTCTTGCCACAAAAACACACACAAAACGGTTAACTATGTGAGATGATGGATATATTAAAATTTGCTTGACTACAGTAATCATTTCACCATATCATGTTATATACTTTATATACAATAATATTAAACATCTGTACTTTTAAAAATATTGAAGACAAATACTAAAAACATAGTAAAGTATTATAAATATAATATAAAATATGAAATCCTTTTAACCTTTTTACTGACATTGTTGTATATAAATAATGACCTCCTTACTAATATTCCATAAGATAAATTTTAGTGATGCAGAATCACAAAATAAGCATACTTCTACTTTGTTTCAGACTCTCATTTCCCTTAAACTCTTACACAGAAAAATTTGGGAGAGGCTAAGCTTTATTTATAATCGCATGTGAAAGGGTCAAAAGGTATCAATTAACTGGTATTGTTAGGAAAAAATATGTGTAAGATTATTAACATAACCTATAGCTCAAAATATATTCAAACAGATCACAAAGATGTTAAACAGAATTTTATAATTGTTATGTTTTATTAAAGAAATTTATTAAATACACAAACATCACTAAATAATTGGTTACTGATCAGAAATAATTAGAAGACTAACTTAATATTAAAGTTAGAAATATTAAAACCTAAAATATTCATTTTTTTTATTTCAGCATATTATGGGGGTACAAAAGTTTAGGTTACATATATTGCCCTTCCCTCCGCCCGAGTCAGAGCTTCAAGCGTGTCCATCCCCTAGACGGTGTGCATCCCACTCATTATGTATAGACCCATCCCCCACCCCATATTTGCCTGACACCCGATTAATGTTATTCCTAAATGTCCTCTTAGGTGATCAGTGAAAACAATTTGATGGTGAGTACATGTGGTGCTTATTTTTCCATTCTTGGGATACTTCACTTAGTAGAATGGGTTCCAGCTCTATCCAGGAAAATATAAGAGGTGCTATATTATCCCCATTATTTCTTATAGCTGAGTAGTACTCCATGGTATACATATACCACACGTTTTATTAATCCACTCATGTATTGATGGGTACTTGGGTTGTTTCCACATCTTTGCAATTGTGAATTGTGCTGCTATAAACATTCGGGTGCAGATGTCTTTGTTATAGAATGTTTTTTGTTCTTTTGGGTAGATGCACAATAATGGGATTGCTGGATCAAATGGTAGGTCTACTTGTATCTGTTTAAGGTATCTCCATATTGCTTTCCACAGAGGCTGTACTAGTTTGCAGTCCCACCAGTAATGTATGACTGTTCCTGTCTCTCTGCATTCCACGCCAACATTTATTGTTGGGACCTGATTATAAAAACCTTCTGCACAGCCAAAGAAACTGTCACGAGAGCAAACAGACAACCTACAGAATGGGAAAAAATTTTTGCGTGCTACACATCTGATAAAGGACTGATAACTACAATCTATTTAGAACTCAGGAGAATCCGCAAGAAAGAAATCAAACCACCCTATCAAAAAGTGGGCAAAGGACATGAATTGAAATTTTTCAAAAGAAGACAGAAGAATGGCCAAAAAACATGAAAAAATGCTCAACATCTCTAATCATCAGGGAAATGCAAATCAAAACCACAATGAGATTATCACTTAACTCCAGTGAGAATGGCCTTTATCAAAAAGTCTCATTTTAATTTTTGATTCATCTTCCATTTGATTATTTCTTTTGACTATTTTATAGAGAATTGTATGCATTACCCCAGAAAGTTTTTCTCTCTTCTTATCCCTCTGATCACGTATCTGACTTACCCTTTCCAATACAATTTTTACCAGTGTTTAGATATGTTCACCATATTCTGTGTGTCAGTGGGTGCTAAGTGTTACAAAATATATAAAAATGAGCAAAGATGTTAAAGAGGATATGCAAAAGCAAAGGTGTTACAGAACATGCAAAGATGATTCAAAATAGTTACATTCCAAGTAATTGTGTGGGGGGAACCCCTGCAAAAAGTACCAAAAAAAAAAAAAAAAAACTATTGTGCAGATTTAGAATTCTTGCCAATTGAGTTTTTTGAGGTAGGGCATCTTGGAAAGTTTTCAGAAACAAGGTAGACTCCAAAACAAGATTTGCAAGGAGGAATATTTTGAAAAATCGGAAAAGAAGTCAGGAGAGCCTGCTGAATCAGTTTGAAGTTCTTTTCAAAGCAGAAAGAAAAAGAAAATAAACAAATACTTAGAAAAGACAGTTCAAAGAACCTCAAGTCATGTTTCAATTAAACAAGACGTATCTGGAAAACTAATATTGTGAAATGACAATCTTTTAAAGGGCCTGAGCCAGTCTATGTCTCTCCACTTAATTAAGTAAGAGGGACCAAAGAAGGTTTCTCAACAGATTAATGACATGACTGAAGCTGTGTGCTTTAAAAAGAAAACAAAAACAAAAGAAAACAAAAGCTGGTATTGAATGCAATGAATAGATTAGCACAGAGAACTACTACAGGCAAAGAGAATTACATAAAGGCAACTGTTATTAATACAATCCAGAGATTAGAAATTAGAATTGAAACTAGGCTAATAGGAGTTGGCATAGACAGGAGAGAGAAGGTTCAGGAGGAACTTATGGAGGGGGAACCTCAAAACTTGAAATATTAAGTGGACACAGAAAGTAATTGTGAAGAAAAAAATCAAAGATAATTGATATGTATTTTAAGCCTGGATGAATAGTAAATGTTTTTAACAAAATTGGGACTTCAGAAGGATCTAACTGTCAGGAGAGATGAGATCAGCTAGAACAAAAGCATAGTAATAAGGTTATACTGAACCAAAATGTAAAACTGCACCAAAATGTAAAATTATTGGGCTCATATGTGTAAAAGAAGGATTTTCTGCTGACAAACAAAGTTAGAGGGCTACTTTGAATTCTTGCCACTAGCAATGATAATCCATTTAGCAATATTCTGAAAATATT
>CM052436.1:206557541-206575720 GCA_028533085.1 Varecia variegata
TTCTTCACAAATACTCAGAACTAGAATACTATATTTGTTTTCAATCACTTGACTTTTCAACTAGAGAATTTAACCCTTGAATCAGAGGAAGAAATTATATTCACAATGTTTGGATTTTTTCACTATATCAATTAAATTTTATCTCTCTGGATGAATATTAACTTTCTAAAACATGATGTACATACTACTTTTAAATGCAGCATATATTTATATTGAAAAATAAACTTAACTATTCAAAGTTAAAAAAAAAATAACTAATTTCAGCTTATTTAAATTTCATACTTCATTAAGCAATGTATTTAAATATATTTAGTTTCACTCACTACTAGATTTAATAAATACTATTCTAAAATGTCTATATCCTAAAGATTTATTTCTGAAATGGTATGTTGTGTTGATATATTGATACTTTATAAAATGTAACTACACACTAGAATGACAAATTTCAAATTTAGTTTCCTTCTTGTATAAACAGCTATTTATAAAACAAATAACCATGTTATTTCTACTGAAAAATTACATTATTTGAACCTATGTTTAAAACTAACCTTTTTTAAGCTGTGTAAAATAATTTAGTTGTATCTGTCAGAAAAATATACATGTATAAAATTTAAAAACATACCTGTCAATCAAAGACTCCTTTAATTTTCTTGTAGACTTTATGTCATCTTTTGGTTTGTATCTCTTATTAATTTGGCTTATCAAGGATTCTGCTGCATCAGTAAATCCTTTCCCTTTTGACTTTTCTCTCTGAAACAATTTATTAGTTACTTTAAAACTCTACCAATTAACCTTCAAAGGAAAATAAAGGCTGAAAAAATAATTTAAGAAATATCTGGTTCTATTTATACCTGCAAAGAAAAATAAAAGGGTCAGAAATTATTAGGTTAGTGCAAAAGTAACTGTGGTTTTAGCATTGTTGAAATTTGCTGTTTGATATTGGAATATATTCTTAAATAAATGTGGTTATGTTACACATCATTTTAATGCACAATTTCTCACTTTTTTTTTGCTAAATGACTTATTACTTGCTGTTTATATTTATTTTAGACTATGGAAATGATGTTAGACAAAAAGCAAATCTGAGTTATTTTCTTATTTGAGTTCAAAATGAGTTCATAAAGCAGTGGAGATAACTTGTAACATCAACAGTGCATTTGGCCCAGGAACTGCTAACGAACGTACAGTGCAGTGGTGGTTAAAGAAGTTTTGCAAAGGAGACTGAAGTTGAGGAGCGCAGTGGCTGGCCACTGGAAGTCGACAATGACCAATTAAGAGCAATCATCGACGCTGATCCTCTTACAAACTACATGAGAAGTTGCCAAAGAATTCAAGATTGACCATTCTATGGTCATTTGGCATTTGAAGCAAATTGGAAAGGTGAAAAGCTCGGTAAGTCAGTGCCTCATGAACTGACTGAAAATCAAAAAAATCATTGTTTTGAAGTGTCATCTTTTCTTATTGTACACAACTACAACAAACCATTTCTTGATCGGATTGTGATGTGTGAGGAAAAGTGGATTTTATATGACAACCGGCAATGACCAGCTCAGTGGCTGGACCAAGAAGCTGCTCCAAAGCACTTCCCAAAGGCAAACTTGCACCAAAAAAAGGTCATGGTCACTGTTTGCTGGTCTGCTGCCAGTGTGATCCACTGAGACACTTTCTGAATCCCAGCAAAACCATTACATCTGAGAAGTATGCTCAGCAAATCAATGAGATGCGCTGAAAACTGCGACACCTGCAGCCGGCATTGTTCAACAGAAAGAGCCCAATTCTTCTCCAAGACAACACCTAACCGCACAACCAATGCTTCAAAAGTTGAACGAATTGGGCTACAGAGTTTTGCCTCATCCCCCATGTTCACCTAACCTCTCGCCAACCGACTACCACCTTCTTCAAGCATCTCAACAACTTTTTGCAGGGAAAACAAATGCTTCCACAACCAGTAGGATGCAGAAAATGCAAGTCCTGAAGCACGGATTTTTATGCTACAGGAATAAACAAACTTAGTTCTCATTGGCAAAAATGTGTTGACTGTAATGGTTCCTATTTTGATTAATAAAAATGTTTGAGCCTAGTTATAATGATTTAAAATTCATGTGAGAAACCACAATTACTTTTGCACCAGCCTATATTTAATAAGTTTGGGTTTTGTTAGGCATTAAAACTACTCAGGATAATTCTTTTAACTTATAGAACTGTGCAGAATGGTCTGTAGAAATTTTTTAAAGTTTCTTCCCATGAGAATAAAAAACTGAATAAAAAATAAGCCAGTTGTTTGAAAAGACTGAAAAACTTTTAGCAAGGTTAACTAAGGAGAGAGAGAAAAGAGAAATTTAAAATTTCTGAGAAAGATAAAAAAAGAAAAAACGAAGAAATTACTGATAACAGAAATGAAAGAATGATCACTACTGATCATATGGACATTAAAATGACAATAAAGAAATATTATGAACTCTATGTCTATAAATTTGATAACCAAGATGAAATGGACCAATTCCTTGAAAGATACAATCCACCAAAACTCTTCCAAAGAGAAATAGATCATCTGAATAGGCCTGTATCTATTAAAAATTGAATCAGTATTTAATGCCCTTCCAAAACAAAACACCAGGCCCAGATGGGTTCACTGGTGAATTCTATCAAACATTTGAGGAAGAAATTACACCAATTCTCCTCAACCGTCTAGAAAATGGAAGTGGAGGCAATCTCCTTAACTCATTCTATGAGGCCAGAATCACCTTAATACCAAAACCAAAGACATTACAAAAAAGAAAATTTACAGATCAACATCTCATAAACACAGATGTAAAAATCCTCAGCAAAATATTATCAAATTGAACCCAACGATGTATAAAAAGAATTATGCACTATGACCAAGTGGAATGTATTCCAGGTATGCAAGGGTGATTCAATATCTGAAAATCAATTAATGTGATCCATCACATCAATAAGCTAAAGAAGAAAAATATCAATAGATGCACAAAAAACAGGACAAAATCCAACATTCATGATAAATACTCTAAGGGAAATTTCCTCAACTTGTTAAGAACATCTACAAAACCAATTACAGCTAACATCACATTTACTAGTGAAAAACTAGATCTTTTCCTGCTAAAATAAGAAACAAAGCAAGGATAGCCCCTCTTACCATTCCTTTATCAACATTGTACTAGAAGTCCTAGCTAATGAAACAAGAAAAGGAAATAATAGGTATACATATTGGGAAGGAAGACATAAAACTGTCTTTGTTTACAGATAACCTTATTGTCCGTGTAGAAAATCCCAAAAACAACAAAAATAAATATGGCTGCAACTAATAAGCAATTATACCAAAGTTGCAATATACAACATTAATATAGAAGATTCAATCACTTTTTTTTTTTTTTTTTTGAGACAGAGTCTCACTCTGTTGCCCGGGCTACAGTGAGTGCCGTGGCGTCAGCCTAGCTCACAGCAACCTCAAACTCCTGGGCTCAAGCGATCCTTCTGCCTCAGCCTCCTGAGTAGCTGGCACTACAGGCATGCGCCACCATGCCCGGCTAATTTTTTTTCTATATGTATTTTTAGCTGTCCATATAATTTCTTTCTATTTTTAGTAGAGACGGGGTCTCACTCTTGCTCAGGCTGGTCTCGAACTCCTGAGCTCAAACAATCCGCCTGCCTCGGCCTCCCAGAGTGCTAGGATTACAGGCGTGAGCCACCGCGCCCGGCCCCAATCACTTTCTTATAAACCAGAAATGAGCAAGTAGAATTTGCAATTAAAGACACAATATAATTTTTACTAGCACTCCCCAAAGTGAAATACAAAGCTATGGTATACATCAAATGAAACATATGCATGAGGAAAACTACATAATTCTGATGAAAGAAATCAAAGATCTAAATAAATGGAGAAACATTCCACATATATGGATAGAAAGCTCAATATTGTCAAGATTATCAGTTCTTCCCAACTTAATCTCTAGATGTAATGCATTCCTAATCAAAACAATAAATAGGTGGAGCACGGGGATATTTTAGGGCAGTGAAATTATTCTGTATAATGCTGTAATAGATATGTCACTTCACATATTTGTCAAAACACATAGAATGTACGAAGTGTGAGCCCTAATGTAAACTGTGGACTTTTTAAAATCATATCAGTAACAGCTCATCAATTCTAACAATTGTACCAAACAATGCAAGTTGTTAATAGGGTAATGTGGCATATGAGAAGTCTCTGTACTTTCCACTCATTTTTTTGTAAACCTGAAAGTTCTCTAAAAAAAAAAAATAAAGTCTGTTAATTTTTTAAAAATAGGACTATAAAGTAAGAATTATTCTCAGCATAATTTTAGATAATTTAGTTTTAAAAACTCCAACAATACTCTTAAAGATATGAGGCCTCCTGATTTTATATTTACTTTTTTTCTGGGCGTCAGGCATATAGGTTTTTTAAATTGTAGTAAAATATACACAGCATAAAATTTGCTATTTTAACTATTTTTAAGTCCATATGTTTTTATATATAATAGGTAGTATCACTTACTGTCCTTTCTTGAGATTATCAAAGTAAAGACAGGGTTTACTTGGGTCAGTAAAAATAAAGCAAAAATGAACCTCCTCTAAAATAGTTTATGACTTCAGGACTTCCAGTATAACTGCAACCAGCTTGGAAAATATGTCCCATTGAACTACGAACTACATAGGTTCTATTTCTCTGGGCTGATCCAATAAATAGAAAACCAGTACCAGACATATGACTACTTTAGAGAAGAGTGATGTATGCAATTGTTAGGAAACATAAGGATATAGGGAGTGACCTTATGAACAACTGAAGAGAACTTCTAAAAAGAAGAAGTTGATTTTTTAAAAGTCAGAGTACAGCTGAGAAGAGATGACCAGGTGTCAGTATTCCCAGTATAAAGCAATGACTAGCTCAAGGAAATTCTGTGAAATGATTCTGAATTCCATAGAAAACAGTTTAAAATTAAAATTGAAGAACAGATCTATGTTTGGACAAAAAGAACCTCACTTCCCTTGGGACTCAGGGAATTAAATAGCAGCCAAGACTAGAAAGAGAAAATAACACACTAAGGAACCAAGAAAAAAAAGGACCCAAAAGGATATGGTTATAGAAGAAAACAGCCAAATCAGGCATAAAAGGTGAGTTTGCAGGTTAAAAAATAAAAAGGAAATTGGCTAAGACAAATTAAATAATGTCTAATTATATACAATAACTAGAAATTATCTCTTAAGTATCATTTGCACACTGAAATGCCCCAATGTATGAACATTTTACACAAATTTACTCAGGTACAATACTGTACAAAATAAAAGTAAAAGCCTATGAAACCTAGATTTTAGAAAGAGAAAAAAAAGTAGAGTGCATGATTGACAGTGGAAATATATTCTGATTAAACTTTTTTCTTAATCTACATGACAGCAATGACAAAAGATTTATGATAACTGTTACAAAAATAAAATTTTCTTCAGTGCAAGTATGGTGCCAAGCAGCCAAAGATGGAGATTTTCTACAGAGATGATTAATCTGAAGAAGAAAGTAAGGGCTCCAATAAGGATGATCAAGTTACAGCAAGATAATCTCTTCCAAGCTATTTATACCCTTTCTTGCCAAACCTTATCAAGGTTAAATGCATTCACCCAAGAAATGTTTGAGATGCTACTGTATGTAAAGCTGTGCTAGGCCATGCAGGAAAACAAATGCTGAATAAAACATAGTCCTTACTCTGCAATAGGTTACAGTCACAGAGGAAAAAAACATAAAAATAACCATTTATAAAAAAGAAAGGCAAAAATTAGAGAGGTACAAACAGTTCTATATGCATGTTAAAAACAACAGAGTCAGAGGAACCCAGATAGAATAGATAGGAACTGCAAGGTTCATTCTTTCTATACATATTTACACGTTATGTGCCCACTACTGTTCTATCAGGGCTGGGACTAGGGCGAGGTATGGGAGGAGGAACGCACTCTCAGAGTCTACGCTTTGAATTAAAGAACAAGGAATTAACATATGTGAAAATTTGCTGCAGTCAAACTTCTTTCACTTTGTGTTAGGCAGAAATCAAAACATACTGAAAGCTCACCACTTTTTTTTGTTTCATATCCCAAGAATTCAGTTCAGAAGTCAATTCTTTCCCTGATTTTCTATGACTTTTCTCATTTTTTCTAGGAGAAGAGCTTTCATCACAAATAGCAGTATTCATATCTTTTGACAATATATATTTCTTCCTATATATCAGCGATTCTTCAACTGTCTTATTTAGGAGAACCGATTTATAAGTAGTTTCAGATTCAATATGCCAATCATTCTGCTTGGTATTTTCAGTATTTTTCTCCTCCGAATATTTAAGATAATTTTGTTGTTGACTGTTTCTTTTGCAAACTTCTGCTTCTGCTTTGTTTATTTTATCATAGTCCATTATTTCTTTCTTATATTTCACTTTCTCTGTTTCTTCAGAATTATTGGATATCGAAGAAGATGATTTTTGTTTAGTAAGTTTTTTGTTGATAACAATATCTAGTGGGAAAATGAGAAGAAATTAATTCTTATTAAATAAATTTACATGTAAAATTTGTTGAGATGAAAAATGCTTATTAGATATTTGAGTAAATTAATATTCCCCTAAACTATTACATACAAACAAAACTGTATGTTTCACCTTGATTAAATGTCTCTCCTGATGAAGTACTTGCTCTTTGGTTATTAGACAGTTCGATATTTTTTACAGGTGTCCAACATGCCCAGTTGGAGTGCATTTTATTTCCACAGATGTTGTCTAAAACACCAGGTAATCTAGAAAATGATTTCATTTGCTTAATATATTATAAAACATTTGCCTATGACTCTAAGACCTTGATTTTTAATTTAATCAATGTTTACTGAAAGCAATGTGTTAGTCAAATATAGAAATATTTTGTCATTACAAAAATTAAAATTATATAATTGATCACATTAAAGAATATTAGGAGAGATTCTATCATTGCTACTACTTTGATATCTACCCTAAACATGTCTTATGTATTTTACATGTTCTACTATGTACTTAAACTAAGTTAAATTTCTTCACATTCATACTTTATTATTTTAAAAAATCTCATTTATTTTAAGTCTCTCACCTTGAAAAGAGTTAGGTTGGTTGACATGGAAAATGTATAGACTATTCCCCATGTCACTGTCATAATACTTGAGAGATGATTAATACTATAACTAATACTACATTTTAATATAAAGTCCTTTTCCTTCAAATCTGTTATATCTAATAATATTAATATATGTTAAATGATTTGATAGATTTTATCCTACTTACACAGGTTTGTCTATTTTTTCCACTGCCTGTGAATCAGATACAATATCCTGGAGTTCATCTAAATAAAATAAAAATTATCGTATTTTCATTTTTTTCATGCATTTGGCAGGGTAAAATGGGAGTTAGTATAGAATTCTATGAAGATTCACATATTGGGATGCCTCCTCTCTCTCCCAGACCCAAACTTCTTGGGAATAGAGGTTATATTAACATATTTCCTTGCAATCTCAAAAATTCCTTGCACAAAGCCAAACACATTCTTTATAAATCTTTTTCAAATCAACAAAAGCCAGTGGGGTTAAAGAGAAGTATATATTTTTTAAAGTGACTAAAATTATCAAAAGGTACTTACTACAATTTTGGTTTAGGAATCCAATGTTCTTATTTTCTGTCTTTTCTACAACTGTAGCAGTTTTGATATGCTATAAACAGAAAACATGTTCATGTAAACTTGAATTAAGACATTCTATGAAAACAACTTTTAAAAGTCAGAGTATTAAGGTCTGAATCTTTTAAAATAAATTTGCTTTGCTATGAAAAGTTGAATATTTAATATCTATTTCATAAATGTTATGCCCATTTTAGAATATTTCTTACCCTAAAACACAAGAATATAACTTTCACTGCAGACAAGGAGGCAAGAGTCCACAAACTTTCTGATCCCATCCATAGCCAGCATAGTAATACAATTTTCATCAGTTACTGACGATTTCTACAACATCCATGGCACATCTCCTACTGCTGTTGATCACATAGCCTAAATCTGTCATTTCATTAAACTATACAGGAGAGTTGGAAATTATGAAGCATTATTTTTAAAGTTTTAACTATTGCCAAGGTAACTTCTTGCCTGTAGTAAGCTTCCCTTTTTCCATTGCCACAGATACTTAACCTAGATCAAATAAAAATGTGCCATCACTATCTTAAAAATATACCCTCTAATCTAAAATATCCTGGCTGTCTTTCTTAATCTACCCAGGGGTTCTCCAAACTGGGAGGGGAGCAGTTACAGAAATATGCAGGTGTTTTGGGTTGTCACAATGATGAGGGGGTTCTCCTGACAATAGGTAAGCACAGTCCTAGGTAGAATGTTTACTATCCTACAACATTTAGAACCATGCTGCACATCTGAAAAACAGTGCTCTTATTAAGAAACACTTAGCTAGACAATTTGAACCATTACTTTGAGTATTTTTTTCCCAGTATCTTCAACTCTCATACCGTTTATCTTTCTGCCACATACTCATTTAAATTGAAAAAGTCTACTATCTGCTTTTTTTTTTACTCTAATACAAAAGTTACTAAGCTTTGAGAAAATTGCACATATTTATGTACTAATGACAAAAAATTCAGTCTGAAATTTTAACTGGGTCCTCAGCATGGTCTAACATTTATACTTATTCTTAGGTCTCTCCATTACTTCTCAGTAGCTATTTCAAATCGTTACATGTCCCTGAGACCTCGATTTCAACAGATCCTCATGAGAAACCTCACACTCCAGAGAAAACAAAAGCTATTAAGTGTTTCTCATCTAGAAACTTATCTATATCCCTGATCACCTTCTGTTTCTCCAAGATATTTTCTCTTATTCAGTCCCAGCTCGGTCCCTTCAACTATCTGGAATGAAGGCTCTTTTCCTCAATATCCATTTGACTAACCTTTATCAACCTTTCAAAAATCAACTCCCTATATCTCCTTAAAAAACATCTCTTGATCTTTGCCCTTCGTGTCCAGCTATGACTGGGTTCCTATTTGTATCCTATAAGTACATCTGAGAACACTTATACTATATTGTAATTATCTTATTAATTTGTCTAATTCCCATGCTAGACCTTTGAGATACTTTAAAGACAGAGTCCACTTGTATTTCATATTTCTATACCAGAGCCTTTGCCATAGCAGTCACTAATTTGTATAATAAACTAAAAAATTGTGGTAAGTCCATTTCTCCTACCAAATGTGTAAATTAGAGTTACGGAGAATGAATATTCATAAGTTTTATTGTAAGCACAGTAAATGAGTCATATGCCAAAAAGGACCCTACTTTCAAGGACAATAAATGATACCTAGAAAAAGAAGTAATGCTTTAAACAAAGTGAGACACTTACTGCTTGCAAAAGAAGTTACCTCGATATATATATATTTCTACAATAATTTAAAAAAATTATTAATAAATACTTTCAAAGTAAAGTTACTTTGTCTCTATTATCTCTTCTCTTTCTTCCTTCAGATGGTCTAGATTTAAGTGATACAGCATTATTCACTTCATTTTCCAATGTTTTAGAAACAGCAGATTTTTCTGCAGAACTCATCATTTGCAGTGGTGGTTTATTTCTTCCTTTTCGTGGTGTTGCTTAAAAGAAGGACAAAGAATAGCTAGATTTTTTTTAAATTATTGCTATTATTGAGGTACTTTTCATATGAAGAAAGTAAGAAAGGGAGGTTCTAAGATGGTTCCCAGGTTTCTGATTTAGATAAATAAGTGGGTATAGATGCCATTTACTAAGATAAAAAATGGAGGAAAAAATTAGCCAGGCATGGTGGCACATGCCTGTAGTCCCAGCTACTCAGGAGGATGGCTTGAGCCCAGGAGTTGGAGGCTGCAGTGAGCTGTGATGACGCCACTGCACTCTAGCCTCGGGTGACAGAGACTCTGTCTTAAAAAAAAAAAAAAAAAAAAAAAAAGTGGAGAAAAAATTGGCAGGGAGGGTGGAAAGGTGGAGAGATGAATTTAATTTTGTAACTATTAAGTTTGAGGAGCTTAGTAGGCAACTGGGTTTTTGGAACAGAAGGTAAATATTAAATTTTCATAAAGACTAAATAAGACTTTATTTAAAGCAACTAGTATAGAGTATCAGATTTTACATTTTTAAACTTTTATTTAGCTCTTAGTATGTACCAGGCACTACCTAAATATTTGACAAGATTCCTTATTGAATAATTTTTATTTAATCCTTTAAACAACTTGATGAGGTCGATACTTTTTTCCACTTTATAGAAAAGAAATTTGGTTTTAAACTTAGCTAGAGGATAATCTGTACAAAGTACAAACCCAGGAGTGGGGAACTAAGCAGCCTGATTAATTTGATATTTAACCAGTATGTTATGCTGCCTCCTGCTTAAATTATGATACATTATTAATGCTTAATATTTTGAACACTGTTTATATATCAATACCCATTATACTTTTCTTCCCATTAGAATACATTAACGGTTCATATTTTAATCCATTTTATAGCCCCAACTTATCCTCTATGTAAATTATTGCCAGATTTTTCCTGAATTAAAATGCCTCATTTACAATATAATACTTGTTAGAAATCTTTTAAGATTATAAAACTTACTTGTGTTGGTTAAAAGTAGTGGACTTCTTTCAGTGTATCTTTGTGCACCAGTAAGAATCATTGATGCTTCAGACATTTTTCTTTTGCTAGGAGTAATTACCTTAAACCATGATGAGAAAAACCACAGTAAACACATTCTTTTTGAAGTTAAATATCCTACAGTTTTACACATAATATCTTGCCTTGGCTACATGGAAAAGATACATGGTTTTTAATTAACAACAATATCCAGAAAATTCTGTGTTTTAGGCTGAATTGAAAGATTTTTATCCTCATATTTGGTATTGAATAAGTACCCAAAACAAGAAATATTTTAAAAAACTATAGAATATCCAGACTTATGAAGTACAGTACTTTTGTATGCTAGCTGAAAATATTTTATCGATATTGAATTTATCTAGTTAATCATAGCTTGCAATTTCCTATTCTATTTTATATGAGTGACATTTGGATACATATTTATATAAAATTATTTTGAATGTTTTCATAATGTTAAGCATTCTTCAAAATTGTCACACATTTTTGAAAAGTTCATTAATAATCTGTGAATACTAAACTGGAGTAAAGTAGTTACAGGAATTCAGAGATTCACTAGCACTTGGGCTAGTGGTTCCAATAAGGTCTGTATTTTCCCACATCATCCCACAGTGATTTATGAGGGTGACAGAAGTAGATAACAGAGGCAGGGGGCTAAAGGAGATAGGAGTTTCAGAAAGTGCCACAGAAAGGAGTAGATAGTGACATACTGTATATAAGCATTGGAGAGCTGTTTTTAAAAAGACACCTGCCCCTAAATTAGGAGGAAAAATGGAGTTGTGAGTAGGTATGTATATGGGTTGTGGGGGAAGGGTAGGGAGAATAGAAGAAAAGGGAATTCTAAGATTAACCAGAAAACAAGCTTCTGAACCAGCAGATTCTTCTTAAGGAAATTAGTTTCTAGTAGCAGTATAGTGAATAGGATCTGAAAAGCTACCTATTCATATAAATGCCTCAAACAGTTCATCCTTACTGAAAACATAGTGGGTATTTAAAAATACTTCACTGTTTTTCAAACTTTGGTGTGGTTAAGACCTTTCCCAGAGTTTATGATTCAATAGGTTTTATGTAGGGTCTAAGAATCTGCATTTTTAATAAACACCCAACATGATTCTGATATAAAGACACCAAAGATAGATTTTTGTGATCTAATTATCTAGGGGAAATAAAAGATGACATTTTTATTTTGAGGACACAAGACTAAAGGAAAAAACAGTAACATAAATATGCCAAAAATATGGAATAGACTGTGAGAGTTATAGTTATCTAAAGGTGAGAGATTAGCAAAAACTGAAATAATCATGAAAAACTCCAGGAAAAAAGTAAAAATGAAGCAAGAATTACAAATGTAAATATGGTTTAGGTGAGTAAAGGTAAAAAAAAAAGAACAAACAAGGGTAAATGAAGACCTAGAGGCAAGAATAAAAAAGGCATACAAAAAGACAGTGAGGAAAATGACCTTAATAGAGAGTATATACTACAGTTTTAATAGAAAGGGTAAAGTTATAGAAAGTCTCAGAACTAAGTCAAAATTTATTGAGTCAGCAAGATGAACACAGAGATCATGAAACTTTTTAATCAGAAGAATGCCATCAGGATACTTATACTTAAGAAAAATCACTGGTACACCATAAGGGGTAGCTCACAGGATGAAGCAATGATGTGAAAGATCAATGAGGAGGCTACTAAATTAACCCAGGTGTATTGAGGTAAGTAATGGTAGAAGAAAGGAAAAAAGAATGTTAGAGATACTATAAAAGGATAGTCACTAGCGTCTTGGTTTTAGAATTGTGGTAGAAGAGGCTGGAATCAACGATACTGCTAGAAACAAATACTGGTAGTATTACTTAAGTATAGAGACAAATGCAGGTTTGAGGCAAAAGATAAAGTGTTTGAGCTTAGACTTCAGGAAAGGCCTTGAGGAAACACCCAAGAGGAAATATTAGAAGGTAGAGTTGCCGCTATAGAACTTTGAAGAGAAGTCTGGCACATTTTAAGAGCTCAAATTATGTACATAAAAGCAGCTCCCTAAAAGGAAGGCAACAAGATATTCAGAAGGCTGGGTATCAGGCTTTTGGGTTTAGAGTAAATCTACAAGGAGATGGGGAGAGAAAGTATCTCTGATGTAGTAATAGAAGTAGGAAGAGAATTAGGATGATTAAAATAGAAATTGAAGGAGAGGACCTTAAGAAAGAGGACTATCAACAATGTCAAGTGTCACAGCAAGGTATGGAAAAAAAAAAAAAAGGCTGAGAAATCGTTCTACTGGATGTGGCCTAGAGGACACCCTTCAGTGGAGGAAGAAGAAAAAGAAAAAAAACCTAATACTTTTCTTTCTTTCCTCGTGCAAATAAACAGATTATAAGTTTGTATTAGACATTATAGCAAAATGCAAAGATAGAACAGAGAAGATAAATGCAAAAAAAGTTTTCTTATGTATCTCTAACTTGTAATTTACAAATACAAAGTATAGTTTATTTGTCCTAACCCCTACACATATAGACAATTTGCTAAGACACCACCTTTTGTTTGTATTTCTAAAAGGTGGGGCAAAATTCCAAAATGTAATTCATCAAGGCCATTAACATATAAATTCTAGTTGCTTCTTTCTGTACTTATATATAGCAATGATTTGATCCATAGTTTTATATGCAACAATTTTGATGCCACTTTACCTCAAGCTGACAATTTTTTCTATCCTCTTTATTACAGTTTTTGATATATTTTGGAGGGTTAGCAAATTCCTTTTGGGGGTTAGAGTTTTCTTTTAAACTAACAAGTTCCTCTTCGACTGGTGAGATTTGACTTTCTGGCACTAGAATCTGTTGGAAAATGTGAAAAAAAGTACTTAAAACCACAAAAAATAGATATGGGTAACTGAGAGTATTATTACTTCCTTATTGCTATTCAAGAAGTCATTTATATGAAACAATATTTGCATGAGTTTGTGCTAATTAAAATTATTGCCTTAAACCAAAGGATTCTTGTACAATGGGTGTCTTTGATGGAACAGTAATCTCTCTCTCTTTGCACTAGCCCAAACAGAAAAACTGTATCACTGCAAAAGCTACAAGAACTCTTATCATGTGATATACCCACCAAAATGCCAGGCTACACATTTCAAATATCTTAAACATGTTCTGGTTAATAGCATTCATTTCAAAATCAAAACACCAGCTTCTGGTCCAAATCCTTTGGAGACATTCTTCATTTATTTATTTATGCATAATATTTTACATATTTATGGAATACACATGATATTTTGTTATATGCATAGAATGTGCAATTATAAATTCAGGGTATTTGGAGTATCCATCACATTGAGACTTTATCATCTCTGTGTGTTGGAAATAATTCAAGTCTTCTCTTCTGGATAGTTTGAAATATATAATACACTGTTGTTAACTATAGTTACCCTACTCTGCTGTGGAACATTAGAACATATACCTTTGCTATGATCACGTTACTGCACCCTACTCTGGGCAACAGAGCAAGACCTCATCTCCTAAATAAATAAACAAATAAATATGATTTTTACAAAAAGAAAAAACAAAAAAAAACTGCAAAAAAATAGAAGTTCTCAAAAATCACTGGATGTCATAATAAAGCTCCTACTTATCTCACATTTACAAAGGTCAACTCTTTCCCTCTTCTATCCATGTATTGTTATACTTTTACAAAATGACCCAACAAAAAGTATCCACTTTTCCAAAATGTTAGTAGACATAAAAGAAGCTTTGACATTAGTGAAAGGATGGACACATACTTTAATTTTTAAGTTACCAAACTAATAATTAATAACTACTCTCTATACTAAAATTATCATTAATAACATGTTTAAAAAGTCATATATATTTTATGGGGGCACTGTTTATATTGAGACCATTTGTTTTCTATATATTCACCCTCATCAACTTTATTACTGGTCTCTTATTTACAGTTAAACTTAGCCAAATGATGAAAATCAAGTAAGTCAGAGACATACCTGTGATCCACTTGCATCAAAAAGTATATGCACAGATGTTTTGGCAACTGAAATACTTTGTTTTCCGGTAAATTCCTAAAATTAAGTTAATTCAAAGGAATGTCATTTTCTTCATTTTCTGTCCAGTTTTCCCAATACCAGTTTGTTTCCACTTAATGCAATTTTTTCCTATTTCCTTCTGAAATTGCCTAATCATCCCAAACAAATCCTTACTTCACATACATAAATACTTTCTCAGAACACTTCAGTTACTCCCCACTAACCACAATCTCTGTAGCTTGTCACTTTATTCCCTGTACAAAGGTTCTTCACAAATATATTCTCTCATTCTTTAATATAAATCTTTTGCACTATTCAAACTTGTCAATAGAGTATCTCCCCAAAATGGCACAAAAATTATTACCTTAGATTTTCAGTTAAATATCTGGCTTATAATGTCTTCCACAATCCTGGAAAGTATCTTATCTAAATCCTATCTTCAACTCAAAGGCCATTTCAAGCCCCATCTCCACAATAATGCCTTACTTTCAAATCTGACTCTTAATGAACATTCTCTTTCTTCAACTTCTATAATTCATTTTGCCTATGCCTATTTACTTCTTCTGAAGTATCATTTGTATAATTCTCACAATGTTTAATATCTTAAAAATAGTGCTTTTTCTCAATTTACTTTTTAAACAGCTGGCAGGAATTCATTAAATGTTTTGAGCAGCTGCTGCTAATTTTGTCATCTGAAATACTTTCTAACAGGTATCTCAAAGAATATGGCTAACAAGCTGATAGCTATTCCACAGCACAAATTTAAAGAACTAACATCTATGTGTCATTTTAAGAATTCTAAAATGGAATAAAAAAAGCAATGAAGCCTATAGCCCCAAACAGAAAGTTTCCAGAAATCGTAAATACATATTAAAAAGAGTTTAAAAAACTTACCCTATATTTATTTGCACCAAAAATTTTTTGAGTCACATTAGTGATTTCTAATGATGCATCAAAATACAAAAACAATTCTTTTCCTTCTTTTTTACTAATTTTTACAATATTTTTCATAATTATGGTCAGCAGCTTCTTTGATTCTCTCACTGTACACAAACAAATCACTCTATTAGTTCATATCAATTTCTATGATACCACTCAATAACACTATAAATACAAAAAGCATGCAGCATATTAAAATTAGAATCAAAATTCAAACTCTAAGAATTGAAAAGTTTTTAAATTAATCAATTCTGGAACTAAATACCTATGTAAACAAATCAAGTCAATTTACCTGTTAGAATTTCAGTGTCCTGACCTATAAATTATAGGTTAATGCCATAACTAATAAGACAGAACCTCAAATAGGTTCTAGACTCTAATAGATTCTTAACAAACTATTCCTTGAACATATGAGAAAACTGTTATCTTCATTTTAAAAAGGCAAACAAAAACAATAACTTTAATTCCATCCAATTACTATATTTCTAGGAATAGGCATCTAGTCAAATATTTATACTAAATCCACAAATGTTAAAAATATGTTGAAAGTAAATAATATTTGCTAAAAAATAAGCATCAGGAAATTGTGAGGTGAGATTTAGTCCTTATCCTTGATGAATTTATCCAGTAAAAAGAAAATATGATAAGTGCCAACTTAAAAAGAGGCATTCACACTCTGTCCCTCTAAAAAGTTAACAAAAAATTACCGGGAACCCAATTAGTGTGCCTGTATTACGGACTAAAAGCCCCAGCACCAAGAGCCACCATGCTCCTGTCCTGCCTCTCTGGAGGGGCTCCTGTTGTTGGCTGAGATGACTCCACACTTTCCCCCAGTGTATACTTTTGGGCCAGAGGAAAACATCCTGAGGGAGAAAGACCACACAGGATAGGCAAATTTATCTCTGCATCTGCCCTAAGGGACAAATGTCCCTAGAGGCTAATAAAGTGTTCTGATTCTTCTGAGGCTTGCCCAACAGAAAATGTTTTATTTGCTTTTGTAAGTATAGGGTCATGAAAATTCCACAGCAATGCCCTTTGAAGGTATCAAGAATTATTCATTGCTTGAAGGTAGTGGTGACACAGTATCAAATTCAGAAAGTGTTAGTAGTTTAAAAAAAAAAAAAACTCACGTGAATTCAACAATAGTAAGTTTTTAGGTTTCAGAGATGAAAATTTAGGTGGCTTTAAAGATGGTAATGTTTCATGTTATAATGATGAAGACTGAAACATTTATAATCCTTAAGGATATTTTTGCTGATTGGTATATCCCTCTGATACACATTTGATTTTTATTCCTGCAGCCTGCTGTGAACTTATATTAAATGCAATGTTTGCTTTCCGCTGCTTGTATGCACGTGGCATTACAGTTACTTCAAATTTACTATTTTGCTGAATGCTTTGTGCCTATCTGTACAAAACTTTGTCTACACATGTTGTGAATATCCACACAGAAATCTGTTAATATTTGTTATAATCTTATTGATTGCTTTGTTGAAGTTTCTGGTATTTGCTCTGACTGCCTGGACTATATCATGGCTTCCTTTGCTTTTTAATTAGTTAGCAATATTACTGAGATACCAAAAAACCTCCTGTTTTGTTGCTTGCTATAATATCCAAGTGTTTATGGATATCAACATATCAAGATTTTATAACATATCTAGATACTTCTATGGGATTCCAGTATACTATACTTATGTAAATATTATATGCTTTCTTATATAAAACCATTTTAAAAAACCTTTTAATCCACACTTAAAGAACTTAAAATTTTATAAAAGCATCCTCATAAAATGAGTCACATATTGGCAAATGTATCTGGAAAACTAAGCTTTAAGTTGTATCATTAAATATATGAAAATAACTTTTCATCCAATTACATGAACCTAGATTTGGTGAGATGCAAAAGACAACTTTATCAGGAAGTGATGGCAATGATTAACATGAATCGCTTCAAGTTAAGGAAACATGAAACAAAGAGGGAGAAAAGAGATTCAAAAGATATTAAGGGGCAGAAATGAATGAACATGGAAAGTGATTAATTAGGGGAGAGAAAAAAGTCAAGAATGGCTTCTATATTTTGGGAGCCTGACAGATTATCATCCCATTTGTCAAGACAGAAATAGAGGAGGTGCTCTTTAAAGTATGGTTTCAGATATGGGTTTTAGATATTTGTGAAAATATCCAAGTGGAATGGGGTTATTCACACCTGCATCTAGGGCTCAGCTGAGAATTTTTTTTTAATGAATTAAAAAAATAAAGTGTGGTCAATAGTGACAAATGTGGGAGAAGGGTCAATATAAGGACTGAAGTGAGTGCACTGATTTTATTTATTATAAAAGAGTTAATTGTTATCTTGATATCTCAAATTTCAGTGGAGTAAGGATATAAAACAATGCAATAACAACAAGAATGGAAACTCATCTAACCTGCAAGGATGCATTTAGACTGAAAATAAAAGGGTAGAAAACGATATTTCAAGCTAATGGAAGCCAAAAGAAAGCTGGTGTGGCGGTTTTA
>CM052436.1:206593063-206625925 GCA_028533085.1 Varecia variegata
CAGATATCACAAAATTGATCACACTAGTTTCAAGTGTAGCATAAAGAGACTTCACAAATGGGAGATCTTGTCCATTTTGGCTGCGTTTTTCACATCTCAGTTCTAGCACCTGTTGTCAGAGAGACCACTTCTCAGCACCAAAAGATCCCATCAGCTCCTCAACGGGAGTTTTAAGTAACTGCAGCACTCTGCAGAGGACAGTGGTCACAACTAATTGGAGTTTTAAAAAAATAATAACAGCATTTAGTATTTTAAAACTGGGCAACAAATCCAGAAAATGGTAGAAACTCTCCTATCTGAAGGCACAAAGAATAAAGTTGGCAGGTAGCTGATAAAAACATGACATATAAATGCAATTTAAAACAATTTAAAAGTATAAATATTTGTGAATTATTTTTCCTCCAGTGCTCTGGCTATTGCTGAAAACACCTTCTAGTTCCATTTGGTAAATGGACTCCGAAAAAATGAATGCTGGAATTTTCTGATGCTTAGGAAGAAATAAAAAGAGTCACCTTAATCATCAAAAAGGTGATTGCAAAGGGTACTGTTGCCTGAAATCCAATAGTCACCTGAAAATTGAAATAACTTAAGGCAGGATTTCTTTAAATGTTTAGGTAGTTTCAAACCTAAACATGGTCTGATAATATGTGATACGTAATTCTCAAACATGTACAAGAGAAATACATGAAATCAGAAGAGTGACTGCAGAGAAAGGATTGTTTTGTTAGTTTAAAAGTTTGAAGCTTTTTTTCTCCTCAGCTGTTGATATAGGAGACGCAGCCTAACCAGGGCAGCCTCAATGCCCAAGAATGGTTGTGTGATGACTGATGAGACATAAATTTCTTGCCTATTAATAGTTTCCAGTGTTAGAAGGCTACAGATATTGGCAAGCAAACGTGGTCTCAGGTTTTCCTTGTCCTGGGGCAGGAGTGCCAGGAGGGGCCACGGTAGGGGTCACACTGCACGTTCTGTTTACAAGGAGCACAAACACACAACAGAATTGACCTTTTTGTAAGCTTATTAAGTTTAGAATGTTCCTGTGGCGGCATCCACTATGGGCGAAAGCTCCCAGCAGCACAATAATAAATAACAGCTACGTTTAGAGAAGCACATTCAGGACACATGCAAAAGGCCTTCCTAGCAGACTCAGGCTTTAAAAAAAAAAAAAAAACACCCTGCCTGGGCCCTCCTCGGAGGGGCCAACACTCCCATGCACCTACCCACCCTCCCGCAACACATTACACAATTCAACTTGGCCTGCTGGCCACCTGAGGCTACCTTTTAGACTAAGTGACACAGACATTTCAAGTATAAGACAAGCGGGCCATTGCAGTGAGACCTAGCAGCAGGAATCGAAGTCAGACGACTTGGGGGGCTGTGGGGGACGGGGAGAACAACCCCCTAGATGTGAGCGCTCAGCACAGAAATGACAGCAGGTGCGGCTTAGATGCGGAGGCTCCAGGTTCCTGGCCGCCCCTCCCCCCGCGCAGCTCAGATGAAGTGGATCCAGCTCTCTTCGCACTCTCCGCGTGGCATATGCAGTGCGTGGCTGCGACACGTGAGGCTGTAGTCGCGGCTGTCGTTGTTGTCCCAGTACTCAATGCCAGCCACTCGGTAGCGCAGCGCGAAGTGCACGCGAGAGCCGAGCTCCAGCAAGAAGGGCGGCACCGGGAAGCCGAAGGCGAAAACGTCCTCCGTGCCCTCGGCACCTGCGGGCCCGCGCCAACGTGCCACCGCTTCGTGGGCGCTGCGCCAGCCAGAGAAGGTGTAACGCACGGCCACCTGCTTCTCGAAAGCCACGTTGCTCACGCGCACGGTACCGCTGATACCCAGGTCTGAGCAAGTGACACGCTCCAGGCACACAAGCTGCCGCCGCAGGCGCTCCTCAAAGTCTGCGGCCTCGATGGGCGGCGGGAAATCAGGCACCAGGCACTGCAGGGTGAACTCCAGGTCCTGGCTGCTGCAGCACAGGTCCGAGTTGATGGCAAGTCGAGACAGCACGTGCAGCGGCACGGACGGATCGTCTCCCGCGTTGAACACCTTGACCTGCGCCAGCTCCAGGCCCAGCGCGTCGGCGAAGCGCACGCGATGCTGCCGGCTGCAGCCGGGCCGACACGCTGCGCCTGGCGCGCCCGCGGCCTTCTGGCGGCGCTCGGGGGAGCAGGGCAGCGAGCGCGCCCGCCGCATGATGATGGGCCGCAGGTGGGGATCGCAGCCCGACGGCGCCCGCACGGGCCGCGGCGCGCAGCCCGGGCTCCCCGGGGGCCGACAGGGCCGAGGCTCCAGGGCCGCGCCGCCGTCCAGGTCCGAGAGACAGCTGCAGCTCCGGGGGGCCGGCTTCCGGGACCCCAGGGCGGGCGGGATCGCGGAGCCTGGGCCCCTTGACATGGCCCAGCAGCCGTCGGAAGACAAGGAGACAGAACCGAGGGGCAGCCTCCGACCTGTCCCGGCTGTGCTCAGAAACCGCTGAGTCCCCGCGGCGTCTGCGACCTGCTGGGCACCCCGGGAGCCAGCTGCGCTCGCCCCTCGGCCGCCACCCTGCCACTGGAGTACTGGCCTACGCCGTCCGGTTCTTGCAGCCTAAAAAGAGCTTGCTTCTAAAGGGGCGACTTCTTTCTCTCGCGGAAGCTCCCCGAGGCCGTCCGGGAAGCGCAGGGTGACGCCTCTTTTTTTTTTTCCTTCCTCCGAGGTTCTTACCAGAAGGCCGTGTTCCAGGCGGCCCCTCCCACCTTCCCCGTCGGCCGCGTAACTTGCCCGGCTGCCGCTGCACCGGGCGCCACTTCCCGGAGTGTCTCGCCCCGCCCCTGGTGACGCCGCCCGCGGCCCGAGCGCAGCCGGAGCTCGGCGCGCCGCCGCCTCCCGCCCCTGCCGCAGCGCGCCGCAGTCTGGGCTCCCGGAGGCCCCGTCACGTGTCCGCTGCGGCCGCGGAACGGGTCTGATCAATTTCTGCCTGCATCTGCGTGGACGCTGCGCCCATCGACCGTAGGTAGTGTCTGCGCAGGGCAGGACGAGGAGGATGCATGCTGCGTGTCTTTGGCTTTATGGCCAATGGGGGAGGGGACAAGCCCGGCCTCGCCAGGGGCCGGTCCCCGCTGATTTTTCAGCGTGCAAGCGGGCCACCTCTTCGGACACGAGCACCGCACCGGGGCCCCCGCCCGGCGGAGGGCCTCACTGCGCGGGGAGGGGTCATGTCCACGCGGCACTCACGGGGCTCGGCCGCGACAGGCCGCGGGTTCCCGGGAGGGTGGGGGCCGCGCGGCCTCGGCCCGCCCCGGCGCGGTGCCAATAGGAAGGCGGGCAGCAGGAGTCAATGGCCCGGGATGGATCTTGCAGCTGCCCTAATCGGCCTCTGGCGCTTGGGGAGCATTTTTCTAGACTGAATCTCTGATTTTTAGCTTTGCTTCCGTGCGATCCGGAACCAGGGAGCCTGGGAGCTTGTTGTGTGCATCCTCAGGGCCCTGCAGTTTCTCTCACCCAGTAACTCTGCACAGGCCTTTGCTGTAAGGCTGTCAGGTGTAACGATGCAGGCGCGTTTTCTAGAGAGCAGTTTGGGGCCAGGCATTCCATCGAAGTTTTCTTTCTGCTGTCCAGAAGGACAAAGACGAAAGAAAGCCAGACTAATGAAAGAACGTTACTCTGGTAAAGAACATTTTCCACATCTAAAGTGAGTCAAGCCTGTTGATTATGGTATAATTCATTAATTATGAGCCCCCCCTGTGTGATTTTATTACCATCATATATAAACCAACTAAAGGCTTACGTGATCATTGTGGAAAAAATACAAGAAAGTTTCAAAAAGAAAATTAAAATCTTCTATAATCCCACCTCTTCTATTTTACAGAGGCAAGGGAAGTTATAGCAGAGAGTAGTATTCAGTTTCTCATCAGTGCACTTTTAATAGGCCACTCTAAATAAGAGGGAGTAACAGTGACCTGTGGTATGGGTCAGCAACGCTTCCCAAACATTATATAGTATGAAATATGTATTCACAAACATACAGCCTGTAATATGGATGCATATATGGACACCCTTTCTTCCCCCCTGCAGTTTCAGCTCCATGAAAACCGGGACACGTGCATAATCCCTGCCATTTCCTAGGTACTTTTGTAATTATTTGTTGATTAGATATACATGGGATATGCATGGGAACTTTGGAATAACACTTGACCTTATTTGGCCTCCCAAATTTCCTCAGCATATTTCCAAGGAGATTATACGTGTGTGTTGTATAGGGAGAGAGGAGTAGAATCCATTCACAGTATTTATAGTAGTATGATCCTATTATCTAATAGCTACTATGGTAAACAAATAAGCAGAAAAGACTAAACTGTAAACATAAGATATCTCCCTCCACCAATGTTTCACAACTCAGAGTACAACTACTCTGTGGTCATAGCCCCAATATTTCAATGCTGTGCAAATAGTATTGTGTTGGTTTTCACTTAAAAAAAAAATGATGGTAGGACCATCTGCAATCAATACTGACAGCACTCTGTTGCTTCTAGTTCCGGTGGTGAAGAGTCCTTTCCAAATATAAGAGGAATAAAGAAGTCACCTCCCCAGCTGTCATCATCTTCCAACAGATTGAGCAAGAGTATTTTCAGCACTATAGAAAAGGTGATGTAAACTTGGAAGAAAAATGTTAGGTTTGTTCTGGTTTTGTTTGTTTGTTTAGTGTGTGTGTGTTCACAGTATTTATTACTGCATGCCTGTTTTTTAGACAGTCCATCAAACCCTAGATGATGATCAGCCATGTGATTTTTTCAAGAAAAGGAATAGGGTGAATGAATCTCATCAGAAAAGCAGGTAAATAGTTTTAGTATAATTGTTTTATGTTGCAAAAGACACATTGTCTCAGTTCTCTAGATTGAATATGTGGACTTAAAAAAAGTCTGTGGATAAGAAAGATACATTTATATTTTTTATCTGGCAAAAAATGAATGTAAAAGTGGTTTCAAGCATTATTAATTGGTAAGGACTCCAGAGTTCATAATTCTGGCAGTGTTAGCAGAACCTATAATTTTGGGCAAGTCCCTTATTTACCTTTCTATGTTAGTTTCCTGTGATATAAGAGGATGCTGATAATAATTAACTCTATGGATACACACTGATAGCTAGGAGAAAACAAAAGTTCTAGCAGCGTTAGTTATGAATCCTGAATAATGGCTGTTCCTTCATTTTTTCATTCACTCATTCAACATTTGTCAAGCACATGTTGTAATTTGGCAATGATATAACATTCTCCTTACTTATTAATTAAAAAGTAATATGTTTTCGAATAATTGCTTAGTTTGGTTAAAACCACTGGGCAAAATGAACCTCTGAGGTTCCCAGAAAGCACGTTTACCACCCATTTCTGTTCTTCCCATCTGACTTATATTACAGAGACGTAGTATTGATATTAGTCAAATGCTATGTTCTTGGTAAATAATTGAAAAGAAGACATTTTCAACTGATGCGAGAATCTGCCTCAGAATAAATCACCCCAGAAAGAATCAGTTGCTGTAGTGGTGATGCTCACAGTTTTATTTCCCTTTCCCTGCCACTCACAAGATAGCCTTAACTCTGTGTTTTCATCATACAATTTTATGTCTGTCCTTTTAATACAATTTTCCCAAGTGTGTTTCCTGTTTGAAAACATTTTAATAAACTTTTTGTTTAAGGTATAGGGTGTATATGCTGCACTTTTACATATTAAGATTTTTCTTGGCTCAGAATCACCGCTGATCAGTGATTAAACTCTGTAAAACTTGCATTTTATATCATATTTATATCGAATTTAAAATGGGCATATGAAAGAAAGCTGTGGATTTTACTTCTAAATGTTGTTAAATACTGTTGGTCATTAACAGAACAGACCAAAATTTCTATGATAGATTTTTTTTAAACTTATGTTTTTCAAAGTACACACAATTGGTCTAAAACTATAAAACAAGCACTTTGATAAATGTTAATATTTTTCTTAAATGTTAATGTTTGATAGAAAATGAAATCCATACATTCACATGTATTATTATATAATGTTTCTTAAATAGAGTATTACATGGAAAAATGTTCTGTAAAACTACTTCTTCTGTAAGGACTTTGGAGGCCTTAAGTTTTCTAATGCCTTGTAATAGCTGAACAAAAAAGTGTAAGTAGTGGATTCTTCTCATTTGTTTAATTATAGCCAGACCATTTTTTGTCATAGGTAGTAAGAATTGCAGTTTTATTTTTCACAGCAGTATGAATGCTGGCCTATCTTGGAATCAAGTACGGCATCCAGAAAGTTCTGCAGGAAAAAGACAGAGTCAGCCCGAAGGACGCCACGTTTCTCCCCGGCTGAGAAGTAGCCTTGTGGGTGTCTCCCAGCCAGCTGAGGATAAACTCAGAGAAAGCGTTTCCCCAGAAGGAAAACCCGAGAGGGATCTGCTTGGACCCACGTGTCAGGGGGCCTCAGGGAACAGATTATTTCATGACTTTCAGTCAATGAAAATCATTAAAGAAGATGCAGATGAAGACAGCGCGAGCGATCTCTCTGACTCGGAGAGAGTTCCCATCCCCCCTTCTCCCCTCACGCCCCCAGATCTGAATCTTCGAGCTGAAGAGATTGATCCCGTGTACTTCGATCTTCACCCAGGCCAGGGCCATGCCAGACCTGGATACTATTACCCTGATTTCCTCCCACCCCCTTTTAGCTCCTGGGACCTACGGGATATGGCCCTGCTTCTGAATGCAGAGTGTAAAACCGCAGCCGTGCCACGAGTGGGAGGGCTGCTCGGGAAGTACATCGACAGGCTTATCCAGCTCGAGTGGCTGCAGATCCAAACTATACAGTGTGAAAAAGGGAAGGGGGCCAAAGCAAGGCCCCCCACTGCCCCAGGGACTTCAGGGGCTCTGAAGAGCCCTGGGAGGAGTAAGCTGATTGCTAGCGCCCTGTCCAAGCCACTACCTCACCAGGAAGGGGCTTCAAAGTCAGGCCCTTCGCGAAAGAAAGATGTTCACCATGAAGTCCGTCCATCATACTACACGTTTGAGGCCTCCCCCAAACCCAGTGATATACGGGGTAGCAGCAGGTTATGTTCTCAGAAGCAAACCCTTGAAATGAGGACAGAAGAGAAGAAAAAAAAATCAAGTAAGAGTACAAAGCTGCCGCGTTGGGATTTGTCCTGCAGTGACAGCTCTAAGGTGGAAGCCAATGGTAACATTCGAATTCCCAGACAGTCAGCCGTGATTCTGGACCCAGCGGACTCCTGCAAGGCCACCAGAACACAAGCACATGCAAATCTTAAGAAAAAGGGAAATGCAAATAGCTGTGGTCGTGCCAGTGTATCCAGTGAGAAAAAACTCAAAACAAATGGAGTGAAGCCAGCCAGTGTATCCAGTGAGAAAAAACTCAAAACAAATGGAGTAAAGCCAGCCAGTATATCCAGTGAGAAAAAACTCAAAACAAATGGAGTAAAGCAAAACACATACAAATTAAAATGATACCTGAAATGATAAATTGTAAAGACCTGCAGATACGTAAATAGTGGAGCTCTTCCAGAAGTTATGATGCTGTGAATTTTAAGAAATTTTATGATTACTGACATTTAAGTTGTTGATTGGCTCTTTTGTCTACCGCCATTTCCACCCCCAGTAGATTATTTTCAAAGAGAGGTGTCTTTCAATAAGCCTTTGTTTGTGTTAACAGTCTTAAGCAAATGAGAGCCCTTTAGATAAAAAATAACCAAAGCATGTGCCGTATAAAGGAATAAAATGGCAACTCTCCAGGGGAAGAGTCAAAGAAGCTTGCCTATGCAGAACTGATGGTGATCTTTAGCTCCCCATTTCATTTGCACATAAATGTATAAAATATTGCATGCTGGGTTTTTTATTTTCTATTTTTTGAGACAGAGTCCCACTTTTGCCACCCAGGCTAGAGTACAGTGGCATCATCATAGCTCACAGCAACCTCAAACTCTGGGGCTTAAGCAATCCTCCTGCCTCAGCCTCCCAAGTAGCTGGGACTACAGGCAGGCGCCACCACACCCAGATAATTTTTCTATTTTTAGTGGAGACTGGATCTTGCCTTTGCCCAGGCTCGTCTTGAATTACTGAGCTCAAGTGAGCCTTCAGCCTCGGCCTCCCAGAGTACTAGGATTCCAGGTATGAGCCACCATGCCCTGCCCCATACTGTTTTAAATGGTATAGAATCCTAAATGTTTAAAGTAAGGCCCTTCTCAGCACTGCCTCCCCTGCTTTTTGAGAAACCATTCAAGCAGAATTTCTGTTCATTTTACCCTTAAGAGAAGCTTCAGTTCCAGCTCAAGTTAGGGAGTGTGTGAGTTTCTATTTTGAGCAGTCATTTTTCACTGAGCAGCTTGCTCTTTAGAGACAATGGAATCTAGTACTTTAATACATTTTCTCTGATACGCGTTTTTTTAAAAAGGGCACTTTAAGTTTAGAGGTGGTGGTGAAGTCCATTTCCAGTTTCTCCAAACTGAGGTTGAGATAATTTGCAGACTTTTCTGTTTGGAAAGGCAATGGGTTTAAGCATGACTATTGCTGTTCGGTGGGGCTAAGGATAAAGTATTTGACTCGCTAGAGTTGCTGGCATGTGAGAGGTGCCAGAGGAAAATCACCTTTTAGAATCTGTAAATGAAGGGCCTATTATAGGATTGAAACACATGGAACCAACTTGAATGTAATAATTATTAAGTTACTGATTTGAGACCTAGATCCTGTTGTCCTTAGTCAAAAATAATGATATGTTTTAGTTTGCAAGAGCAGGGTTTTCTAATCTTGTCTGGGGATGGGGTGGGAGAGGACACATTTAAGGATGGAGGGGAAGTGGAATATGAATACAGTTGCCAAATGTATTCTGAATGTCCTTATCTGGTCTCAGGGCTTCCTGGCTCTGCTAAAGACTTCTTATTTAACTGCAGTTTATTGCCATTTACTTGTTTCTGTAGTTGTGCTGTGAGCTTTCTTGTTTATATGTGTGAATATCTTTCAAGCCTTTCGTTGACTACTTCTTGATATTCAGGGTGTTTTAATGACTCCAGTTGATTTTATCCCTTTAAAAAATTGTATTTGTTTTTGACATACATTGTTTTTCTGTTTTTCTCACCTTTCAGGCAAATGAAAAACTTGGTATTTCTCATTTGAAGATTAGCTTGCAAACTTTTCATACAGCAGTCAATGTCATCAGACACAGCATAAAGATGACATGTATTTATAATTAAAACAATGTGCAAAGGTTAAATTTTAAGATCTTTTAAAATCTGGTTTTAGTCATACCAAACAACATAAAAAATGTAAATATTTTTGTGGTAGCCTTTTTCTTTCAAGACTTTATTTTCAGATTTGTCCAGAAATTCCCTCTTCCATTCTTTATCATACTCTTAGAGAAAGCATGCTCTTATGCTAAGACCTTGTATCTTTTTATATGAACAAAAGATGTGCATATAGTAAGCATTACTTCCATAGTCCTCAAATGTACTCTTAACTTTCGTACTCAGTCTATATTTTGTATTTGGGAAATATAGCACTAGTCTTAATTTTCATGTGGTTCCTGGGTGGTACCCCCTGTGTCCCTTGCCTGCCCTGTTCCTGTGAACACAGATTCCTCCATCATCTGTGGCTGGCACCTCACTTAAGAGTCTGGATTATTTTTGCAGCTCTTTATGAAGTTTCATGGCTAATGTCCATAAGCATGATATTATACACACACACCCCTTATGTTAATACTCGGCAGGTTTATGCCGAGTTGCTGCCTTTCCCTGTAATGTGTCCACGAGAGTGCTCTAGAGACCTTGCATGGTTAGGGGCGAAGAGGTTTCCTTTGCCTCGCCTTGTGTGCGTCTCAGCTGAAGAGCATCATGATTAAGAAATTTGGAGGTAATGCCTCATGCATTTGTTCCCAGAACTTTTCACTGAAGTTGCATAATCTGGGAAATAGTCGTTAACTTCATGTGTTCTGTTTAAAAAACTTGAAAAAGTGACTTTGCTTGTTTACTTTTTTGCCTCAGGTTGGTTATCAATTTCAACCAGTATTATTGTGATTGGATCAGAGCTCCTAAGGAATAACGTTAAGTTTTTTTACATTAGGTTTATTACAGGATTAACGTAAGCACAATTTTAATGTTAAGATTTCCGACACACATATCTAACGCATCTTAATGCACTAAATGCTGCGGATAAGAATATTGCCATTTTCAAGCTGAC
Organism: Varecia variegata; assembly: GCA_028533085.1. NCBI lineage: Eukaryota > Metazoa > Chordata > Mammalia > Primates > Lemuridae > Varecia > Varecia variegata. Next base: position 206,603,252 of record CM052436.1, read on the forward strand.
AACTCTGGAAAGTTGGATCATAAACTATTCAGTTCATCACGTCAAAACCATAGAGTGTCCTGCAGTCTAATGACTGGAGTCATTGCATTTCTGAGAAGTGCCTCTCGTTTCTGGGGAGTTGTTTACATATGCCCTGTAGTTAAACCAATTAAAATGATCCAAGGTAAGAAAAAAAAATATATATATATATGGAAGAAAAAGTATTTTAGGCTTAGAATTATTTAGTAGAAAAAGTTGTAAAAAAAAAAAAAGCACAGAAATGAACTATAATAATATACCAGAATCTGCTATGATTGTTTAGGTTTAGGCTCCTTCCCAACTCTTTAAATGACTAAACAGGCTGAAGGTTTGTAACTAAGGTTGAATGTGGCAGAATTGGTGGCCTGTGACAAAAGCAACGGGGTGGAGGATATCACTGGTCTTGCAGTAGCTAAGGGCTAACAGGAGGATGGTTTGTAGTGGTTCTTGGGCCTATTAGGAATAAGAATTCCTACATTACAGATACAAAATATTGTGTATTTCCTCTTTCCTTTATGCTCATTTACTTAAGTAGTTCATCAAAATATAAAACTCTTGGTGGTACTATATCTCAAAATAACTCAGAAGCAGTATTATTAGGTACATGTACAGGACACTATTCAAAATGGCCTGAAGATATTCAACATGTTCGTTACTTGCTGTTAAAATGATTGTATGTTTGGTTTTGTGTGTAATAAGACAGAATCCATGTAAATTATTGTGAACTTGGATTTCTCCTTCCTCGAGATCAATTAAACAGAGAAATACTGTCTGAATTTTTCTGGCATTGTTTTGTTTGGCTTTTAATGCAGTTCTCCTACAAAGTGTATCTTTATTTTCTCTGGTTATTTCAAAGAATGGCTTGGGATGAAATTCTGTGCCAACTCCTGTTTTAATGCTAAGCGATGTCCACAGCCAAAGCACAGTTTAACCTTTCCAGATGCATCTGAGAACATTACTGTAGATTTCCTGAGTCCCTGTTCCCTTGACTACCCCCCAAACTGTGTCGAGGAGTACTTGGGGAGCATAAAATTAAAGTAAGGTGATATGTTGAGCTTGCGCTGTGACATTCGCAACCGGAAACGAGCACTGTCTCTTTCAGGGAAATGACCTGGTTAAGAAGTGCTGACTCTGAACAGCTCCGGCTGCAAAGACTCAGAAATGCCCTTTGTGTCTCTTCCGAAACTTCCTTCTGACAACGAGGTGCATCCTTTTGAGTTCACCAAATTTGAGTGCAATAGTGTGTAGGGATTTAAAAAATAATTTTTTAGTATGGTTTGAAAATTAACCATGCTGCAGGTTTTAAATTGGTTTTTTTGGTACAAGAAATGGTGGATTATTTTTGGATGTTGCTATTTTATTATCCACCAGGTGGTGACTAAACTCTTTCAGATGGCAGTGACTTTGCCTGTGAGCGCCTTCAAATCAAGTAAAAAGGTGTTTACTGGAATCAGAAAGAAATGGGAGAGAAAAGCATTGTTTCTCAGACCCAAACCATGTTCTTAATTTACCTTCACTCTTCCCTCAGAGAACTAAATGCTATATTTTATTTAGTTAAGGTCTGTGGAGGAGTCTCTTTGATTCATTGACTATTCTGATGTCATAAAACACTGTCTAGCATAGAATAATGCTCAAGGAAGTAACGTAAGTCATTAATTTATAAAAATCTTCATAGAGATCCCTGTTTCCTAAAATACAATTTGAATATGTCTGTTCTTGGCAATTTAGTATTTAAGGAATTAGCTGTAATAACACTGGAAAATATATATGGAATGTAAAAGTGGGAGTCATGGATATAATTAAAATTGTCCTAGCTTAAGTGCTTAAAAGAAAACTAATAACACATATTTAACATTAGGTTTCATTAAACTAGCACAATTTTACGCCTTGCTACTAGAATTGTGAACCCCTCATCAGACCTACTGAGTCAGACTCGGCTTTTTAACAAGATCCTCTGCACATTACAGTTTGAGAAACCTGCTCTCCTGCTGCTTAAAAAGTTCTGCACGTTGGAGTTGAGTTCCCTGCTGTTGTGATGCTTTAGTGGCCTGCAGGTAATCAGGCCTTGGCTTGTCCATGCTGTTTTCTTTACAACCTAGCACTTGGCTGGCTGTTTGACTCAGGAATAGATCACAGAAGTGAATGATTTATGGCCTCTGATCTGACAATCTGCTCTACTAGTGAGTGTCGAGGGGCTGAGGTCTCTTAGACCACATACTCATACGCTTCTATTTTTATTTTTATTTATTTATCATTTAGAGGGCGGATCTCACTCTGTTGCCCAGGCTGGAGCGCCATGACATGTTCATAGCTCATTACAGCCTCGAATTCCTGGGCTCAAGGGATATTCCTACCTCACTACAGGCGCACAGCACCACACCCGGCCAATTTTTAAATTATTTGTAGAGATGGGATCTTGCTGTGTTGCCCAGGCTGATCTCAAACTCCTGGCCACAAGTGATCCTCTCACCTCGGCCTCCCAGAGTGCTGAGGTCACAGGCATTAGCCACCGTGCCTGGCCCTTACTCCTTTAGTTTTAAACTCCAGGAAGGAACACTCCCTCTGCCTTCCCCCATCCTTGCAGCCGCTTCTTCACTTCGACCAGGTTTGGAAGAGTCTTCACTAACTGTTACCAAGCTTTTCCTCTAAACCCATCTCTTGAGATAACTGCCTTAATAAAGGGAGGAGAACAAAAAGGAGGGCCTTCCTTTTTTCCTGTGGTGTTTTCAGTTTTCCACATCCTGGAATGAAATGCCTTTTTATTCACAGAGCTTATGTAGTCTTGAAATAGCTTAATGAGTTTAATCGAAGAGGTTCCGATTTTTAAAACGTCTATATTTTTACCTCAACAGGATGGTTTTAATGTGGGAAGATAAACTGAACAGCCTCTTAAATCTCCCACCTCCCTTTCCTTCTCCTGCCCTGAAGAAGCAGAAACAATTTATGTACATAACTGCCTGGAGAAAGGGCTTGTCAAATTTACTATCATTATTATTGATATCAGAATATACTTGCAAAAGGTGAAAAAGACTTCAATCTATTATATCTCCAGTGTTTGGTTTTTTTCCCTAATTGCTTATCTGCAACTACATGTTAGTTGACAAAATTGGGGCAAGAGATGAAAATCTCTCAAAGGAAATTTCCTGTCCAGCTCTCGGTGGCTGACTCAACATACTAAAACGTTAGGAACTACACTTTCTGATCAACCTATGTGACTACTACAGCAATCAAAAGGAAAAAGAAAAAAATTTCTTAGTCATTGAAAATAAATCAGGAATTAGAAAGGATGGATTATTTTATCCTAACATGAAGTCTAATGAACTTGAGCTCTTACACACGTTGCAAAGAATTGGGGTACAACCAGGTACACAATATTAGGTATTGGGTAAAGCTACACTTAGTAGTAACTTGGACTTTTCCTTGATGGAGTCGAAGTCACTGTTCTGATTTTTTCCCCAACATTTTATTATAAAAAGTTTCAAACATGCAGAAAAGTTGAAAGAGCTGCAGTGGCCACTCTTGAGACCCTGCGGTTACCGTCTCCCTCCACCAGCTCTGAGTGGCTGCCTCCTCCAGGCGTCCGACTCCCTCCGGCTTCCACCTGCTCTTGGTCACCCTCCAGCGCCCCCGCTCCAGGTAGCTGTTTTTATATTCGGTTGATAGTTGCTGTGTTTGGCAGGCTTGGGGCCCTGGGAGCTGCTCCACCGTCACTGGAAGCAGAACCCTCCCTGACTTTTTTTTTTTTTAACTCTTCTCTAGACTGTTGTGAGAAATTAAGCTTTTCTTGTGACTAGGAAGAAACGGGATCTTGAATTCGGAATTATGTGACTTGAATATAAATTCATGTGAGTGAACACAGGGAGGCCTTGACTCAGCGCGTACCTAAACACTGGCAGTTTTGCTCTTTCCTCCTCCGAGTCCTTGGCCCTGCGGTTCCAATCCCGCAGTGACATCGTGGGCACATGTTCACCCCGGGCACTTCGGTTAGCAAAGGCAGCCCAGCTTAAAATGTCAGCGGCAACCTTTCCTGAAATCTGGTCTGTCCTGACGTGTTCATAATTATAAAAAAAATACTGAACACTTGAGGTGGGTTGGGGGCCCCCCTCAACACCCAGGTGAGAATGTTGACCCTAGGTGATTCATTGCAGCTCATTCCTTTTAATCCTCAAATAACTTTTATCTCACAAGTGATCACGTCTCTTCATTCGTCAGCTTACAGGGAGCTGGGAGCTGCCACCCTGTGGCTGTAAAATATCACTGTACTCCCAAGGACACAGAGAGGAGCACTAGACTATTGTCACCAGGACCGCAGATGCTCAGAACACAAAGGGGGCCTCCACGTCTCCTAGCTCAGACTCACCTCATTCCTGCTGCAGGTGAAGCCCAGCGTCGCCAGCTGAGTTCAAGGACCCACCGCCTAACCGAGAAGGATGGTTCGTGGGGAACTGGCATTTTGCTCGGTTATTTTAAATGCTCAAGAATGTTGAAAATTTGGTTGTTTCTGTTGTCGCAACCTTACCAGGTTCACTGCCGGCTGCTCAAGAGGAAGCCGACACACCGAGACAGCAGGCGTTACCGCAGAGAAAGGGTTTAACATTGCAGGCGCCAGGCGAGGAGACCGGAGTTCTCAAATCCGTCTTCCCAAGAATTCGGGAAAAGGAATTTTGAAGCTAGTTCGGCAGGCAGAGGGCAGGCAACTGGTTCTGCTGATTGGCTGGGCTTGGGGTGGAGTCACAGGGTGTAGAAATTGTCTTCTTGTGCTGAGTCAGTTCCTGGACAAGTGTCAAAAGACCAGTCCTGTCAGTTCCTTGGTGTGGACCACGGGTCCAGGCGGGTCAGCGATGCCCTGGCAGACAGGCCTGGAAGATGTCTCAAAAACTAGCCTTGGGACTCACAAGGGTGATGTTATCTATGGGAGTAATTAGGAAAGTTAAGACTCTTTATGACCTTCAGGGACATGACTTCTGAGTAGCAATTCTAGGAAAGTAACTAGGGGATAATGACTGGCATATAAATATTACTATTTTAACTATGCCTATACCTTTGCAGAGTTCAGGCTCCCACCACCTTTATTAATTTTTATAAAGGGTGCTTTCATTATATCGAGTTACCCATTTCTTTCCACTTAAAACAAATGTGAAGGTGGAACCCTCCCCTGGGATCCCTCAGCCCTGCCGACATGAGTCCTTTGCGAGTGGGCACCTGGCTCTTCTTGCCCAGTGTTTAATCCCATAGCACGATTCTAGCATCAGGACATCCCCAACCTGCATGTTTCCACAAATTAGTGATTCTAACATAAGTTTTCAACAGGTTACCCATTATAGAGCTATCCACCTTGAAAATAAGCACAAAGTACTTCTTTTCTCTTTATGTGTAGGAAATATCTAGAGACCTTAAAATTATATTTATTACTCTTTTCAATAAGCTATCAATTTTCATAAAAATAATAAACTATTCAAATGAAAATATTCAGCAGCATCTCACAGAGCTCTGAATGTACAGAAAGCTGAGAAAGTTGACCTTCTATTTCATCTCTTAAAGAACTGTTTACTATTTCAACCAAGGTAATGTGATAACAAGGTAATAGCTTAAGGCAGTCAGGGTTAAATGTAACACAGTGTGTTTTAAAACTTGCTCATTGCAGCCTTAAGCACTGGTGTGCTGGAATCCCATCCTGTGCCTTTTTTTCAGAATTCTAATGCAGACTCCCAGGGTGCCGCCAACACCCTGTCCCCAGGGAGGCACTTTCCCAGCTCTACTCCCTCCTACTTTAATTCCAAACTCAAAAAGACAGATTCATCTAAGCTTACAAGAGGTTTTAGTAGAAATAGTCTGTAAACCCCAGAGTCCCGAGACACGGTTGGAATAAAGATTTTTAGTGTTTTGGAAAGTAACTTTTTTTTTCTTTTCTTTTTTCCATATCCTTTCCACCACTCCTTAATAAAGTGATTCTTTCTTGCAGTCATTTTCTAGTTTTATTGTTTTGAGAGGATAGAGGTTGTAGGAAATAATCATTAAAACATCCTGCTATAGAAAGAGTTTATTGGGCGTTCTATTTGGAAACTAAAAACCAACAAGGAAATAAAGAATATTAATAACATGCCACTTTCCCGTGAGCCCTGGTTTTATATTCCCCCAGCTGAGCTGTTCTTCCCAAGGTGGGACCCCAGCCAGCTTTCTGTGTGTGTGCGTGACCATGGCAGCTTTATTCCCCACCCCTCCCTTCCTAGGAACTCCACTTGTCACAAAGGATGTCAAAGCCTGTAAGTCAGCCCGGCCCACTCTGATAAACTCAAGGGTACTGGGGAAGAGGGAGGAGCAAGTTGGATGAAAGTGTCTGGGCCACAGTGACCTGAGAACCACTGGAGGAGAAGCCCCTGGCAGGGGAGAGGGCGTCTGTCTCCGCCTTGGCCATCACCCGGAGGCTCTGGGTGCATCTGCGCAGCCCCCGGTGGGCATGAACCGCAAGGGGCACCCATCGCTGCTGCTGCTGCTGCCTGTGCTGCTGGGGCTGCTGCAGGTGAGCTGGGAGGGACGAGTGGGGTGCAGCTCCCCCCAGGAGAAGGGAAGGAGGGGGGACTGCGTGTGGCCTGGCTGAGACTCACGCAGGAAGGGCGGATGTGGAGCTGGGAGCCGGGGCTGGCGTCTTTGGTATGGAGTGTAGGCAGTGGGGGCTCCCAATTTATATAAAAGGGATTAAGGATCACAATCCATTTGGGGGAATAGTGGGGATAGACTAAGGGGACTTGTCTTAAAACTGGCTTATATAGCACACATGACTTTTATTCAGATTACATCAACACACACAAGTTTTCTAATGATACTTCCGTTCACACTTTACGTAGATTGAGAAGATCTCAGGTGTCCACATCAAAGACAATTTGAGCAACCCGATGGGGATGGCTATATGCACCCTCCCCCGGCCGCCACCACCAGCAACTGCTACTGCTCAAATGGGAATACAAACAAAAACAGTGGAATCAGGATCAGAAAAATATGGGCTTGCCAAATCCTATAATACATCTTTTCTAACATATTCATCCTGAGACACCCCACAGTGCCCTATGGTGTACATCCTCCCCCACTACAAAGAGTAATAAACCCCACTGGTTCAACCCAAGGCATGTTCATGCCCCTGGTCTTTGGCTACAGGGCACTGACACTACGAAGAGCCTTAAAACATACGTAGTAAGGTGCCAAATAGTATGTATCCTATGCTTCCATTCACGCTTTGTAACAGTCACAAGTTCAGACACAAACTGACAGCTCCCCCCAAAAAAGAAAAGTATGGGCCTGTTCTGTTTGTACTTAAAGTGGACAGAGTTAATGTTGCATATGCTGGTTAGTTATGATCTGCTCAATTTGCTTTCTGCAGGTAGGGAGAGAGAATCATTTCTTCCTTTCAATTTCAGCCGGGGGTGGGAGGAGGCCGCAGTGTTCAGGGGTAAAGGTTGTGGGGTCTGGATTGGGTCACTTAGCATCCTAACCCAGGCTCCTCCACATCCTGCTGGGCACCTGGGCTCACTTGAGTTTGGTCCTCATTTGGCTAAGTCGGACTCACCTGGGGAGTTCCAAAGACTCTCAGAGCCTGATGCTGCCCCCACAGGCTGAGACTGAACTGATCTGGGCGCAGCGTGGGTGTCTTTTGTTTATGTAACCTTGTTAAACCTCATTTTCTTCACCGAAAATGGAGCTAATAATTGAATTTACCTAACCCAGTGGTTGTGAGAATAAATGAAGAAATGCATAAAAGGGCTTGGCAGTGTGAAAGTTGTCAGAATCAAAATGGGGTTGCTTATGTTAAAAAACAAAACAAAAGAAAAAATCCTGATGAATAGAGCCAGGGAAGCCTATAAGAGAGGGTTCTCACGTTTGTATTCCTGATAACAAAAACTGTCACAAAAGACTCTGCAAAAACCACAACCTCACACAAAGGCCCCCAAAATCTTACACAAAAATACTTCTGTGAGGACATCTGCCCAGCTGCTGCCTGTCCAGCCTTAAACTGGCATTACCCTTGTCATTGATTTTTGTAGCCAAGGATAATAATTTCAAAACAAGTATGTAATCCTAATTTTTTTCCTTTAAAAACCTTTGTCTTCCTGAATATACAATAGTTTACGACGACATGCATATTCCCATCGCAATGTCCTATTCCCAAACAAACGGCATTTTCTTTTAGTGAGACTCTGTGTTTGTTGCTGAGGTTGGCGGCACAGCCACTAACGGCTCGGCCCGTGGGCTCTTACGTCTGTGTCTTTCTGTTTCCTGATCGTGGTGAAAGTGGTTGGCTCCGCCCATTCATTCTGAGCTCACACTACAGCTATTTTCTGGACATCTGCTGTGCACCTCAGTAGGCACAGGGGACACAGCAGTAAACAGAACAGAAGCGAAAACCCTGAATTAAAATGCACTCACTCTCATGGAATCCTCTTTCTGAAAGTCGGTCTCAGTTGCTTGGAGTTTGGAGAATTTTCTTTCCACATTTTGCCATATCAAGAGTTGTGAGTGTTCTACTCAACACATTTTTAAGTTTATCTCCAATACTTCCTGGAACCCTGCTTAATAGCCCATGCTAGCATGGATTTTGAATCTTTGCAGACGAATCCTGTCCTTATCTTCCCTCCCTGCAGCTAGTCTCACCAGGAAAGAGAATGGTGTTCTCCTCCTCTGTCGTATTAATTAGTGCAGCGCCCGGCAAGTTAATCGACCTCTGAGGGTGTTTCGGGTGGGGGCGGGCAGTAGAGATTGTACTCTGACCAAACGCCAGTGTTTGATGGCAGCTGTTTTATGTATTAACAGATTCCAGGGAAGCAAGACAGACAAAGAAAACATCATTCAATAGGTGTTAGTTAAGGTCAGAATCCCAGACCTTTAACTGGGCACAGAGCTTAATACCCAGCAAGTTCTCAGGTATTTGCCAAGTTGGCTATAAGCAACTTATTCCTTTCCACACCTTTCCTTCCCCCCACATTGGTTTATAACCATCTCTGACATCCATAAGAGGTACCTGCCGTGCCCCCCGATCTCCACGTTTAAAAACTGGTACCTGTTGTGCTGGAACACTGTAATGTCACAGTTTTCCTCTGAAATCCACGCCCTTGCCCAACGACAAAGTCAAGACTCTGTTCTGCAGGTTTACAGATTCAGTGACAAGTAATGACAAGCCCCGGACGAGGAGTCTTACTTCTCTTCTGGGTCATTTTCTGTCCCGAGACCCCATGAACCCTCAGCTTTGGGCTGTGGAAGCTTCAGAGACCAGAGAGGAGGGAGGTTTTAAGACAATGAAATTGGACAAGGAGGAAAACCTATTATGTTTTTCTGTTGCTGGAGGTGTTTTTATCTAGGAAATTCTGAATCAAGTTCTCTCTAAAAAAATCATTAGCGTTTATGCCTTACCCAATTCATTCTTTCAGCCCGTCATCCAAGACCAACAGAGCTGGTGGGACAGTGTGGTCTGGACAAAGCCGAGAGGGTCCAGAGGGGACAGAGCAGGCTGGACTCAGTCCTAGAGCAGGGGGAACCCAGTGGGGTTTGAGGCTACAGCAGAGTGAAATCTACACTTTTAAAAGATCACCACGCTTCTGTGTAGGGACTGTGTTAGGAAAGGGTGTCAGTGTCCTGGGACTGCCAAAACAAAGTACTACAAACAGGTGGCTTAAAACATGAGAAATGTATTCTCCCACTGTGGTAGAGACCAGAGGTCTGAAATCAGGGTGTCAGCGGCCCACCTCCCTCGAAGCCTCAGTAGGATCCTTCCTTGCCTCTTCCAGCTGCTGGTGGCCAGCAGTCCTCAGCCTTCCTTGGCTTGTGGCCACGTCACTACCATCTCTGTCATCACAGGCCTTCTCCCTTGGTGTCTGTGTGTCCCTGCTCTCCTTATAAAGTCACTCGTCATCGGCTTAGGGCCCATCCTAACCCAGAATGACTTCATCTCAGCTTGATTACATCTGCAAATGTCCTATTTCCAAATAAGGTCACAGGGACGGGGGATTAGGACTTCCACATATGTTGTTAGCGACAGGATTCAACCCGCAATAGGAGGATGGGGTTGGACAGTGACAGAGCAGCCAGGTGGCTTCTCCAGAGGGTGGAAACTTCAGCTATGGGAGGTGGAAACAGAGAGAAGCTGGCGGACTCGAGGGAGCCTTAGGAAGTCAAACTGACAGAACTTGGATGTGGGGACAAGAGGAGGAGATGTCAAGGGTGACTCTGGAATGAGTGGGCAGGTGTCTTTTGTTGAGTAGTGGATCCCCGAAGACGGGACAGGTTTGTGAGAACACAAGCTGTGCTGTCAGTCTTGGACATGCTGGATTTGGGGTGCGTGTAGGAGATACAAGCAGAAACAGTTTGTAGAGACTTGAACAGGAAAGGCAGCAGATGATTACTTAGCCCTTACTCTCCTAAGCACTTGTGCTGAGAGTTGTGAGTTAAAAGGGGATAATAACAGCACCTTCACGGTTGGACTGCTGTGAGGATTAGGTACATACACACCTAGGCACTTACTTGTGCGTGTATGCACAGATGAGGACATTCGGACTCAGAGAGGTTAAATTACCTGCCTGATATCACACAGCTGGTGAGGGACAGAACAGGATTTGAACTCAGGCTGTCTAAATTCGTACATCCACACGCTAACCACTAGTCCATGTTATCTGCACTGGCCAGTGCTGTAGCCACTAGTCACATGTGGCACTTTCAATTTAAATAATTACAATTAAATAAAAGTTAAAATTCAGTTCTGCACTGGCACTAGCCACATTTTAGGTGCTCAGTTAGCCACGTGTGGCTAGCAGCTAGCACGCTGAGGGCACAGGTGAGAACATTTCCATCCTCACAGCATCCCCTGGACTGCCCCGTGCGAGCTCAGCTGTGAGGTATTGGGTGGAGATTTAAAGAAACTGCACAGGACTCTCTCGTGGGAAATGCAAACACTGATGCCTAGGATCCAGATTCTCCTTGAATGAAAGTGTGCATTCAAACATGAAATATTTTCAAGCATTTCAAGAAAGAATGGATTCCACATAGGCTTCTTCATTCTGCAGTACCTTACGTAGACACGAAGCCTTCCTTTACTCAGATAGTTTTCCCCCAAAAGTGCCGTGGCTACCCAGCCTGGGTGACATGGATTATGTGCCACAAGTCTGCCACACAATAGCATGCCTGCCTGGCACCCACTGACAAAGTGCTTGGGCTGGAGGAACCAGCTTCTAGAAAGTTCTCTCCCCCCTCACATTATAGAAAGCATTATGCAAATCTTTTAAATGATATCCTCTTTGGACAAACTGCCTAAAATTGGCGTGGGTGGGAAATACAAGAACACTTACAAAATCATTACAGCAAATGTAACAGTTTCTAGTCTTCCTACAACACCCAGACCAGCCGTCTCACGTTAATTTCTAAGGCAGGTAGGAGAGCAGAAATGAGACATGCACTGATGTGGGATTTCAGGTGTCTGGGTGGCAGAGTGTAAACGCTCACCATTGCAAACCTCTTGTGAACACTCTGGCTGGCTCTCACATGACTGTCATCTGTGCCGTTTATGTGCTATCACAGTAAAATGAGGGGCCCTTAGAGACAACTTGTCTCATACCCTCAATTTACAGAAGGGGAAACTGAGGCCCAGAGAGGACATGAATCCTCAATATACTCCTAGTTAATAACCTCGGCCACCTGGAAGTACATCTGTTTTAGAAACTGAATTCATTTCTTTATTCTTTTGCAAGAATTGTAATTTTCTATGTTTAAAATTATATACCTAGGTAGGCCCTTAATTTAAAACTACCAACATTAATCAAGAAGCATTCATTGTCTGAATAAATCACTTTGATATTTTGGAACTCAAAGGGTTTAAAAATTCTTTTCCTTCAGGTAAATAGAAATATAGTCAGTGACAGGAAACAAATATTATCATTATTTTGACATTAACAATACCCAATAATATCACCCACCCACCCACCATGAGAGCAGCTGAGCACAAGAAATGAATATATGAAGAATGGCTCTTCATGTCCATGAAACCATTTTTTTTTTTTTTTTGAGACAGAGTCTCACTCTGTTGCCTGGGCTAGAGTGCCGTGGCGTCAGCCTAGCTCACAGCAACCTCAAACTCCTGGGCTCAAGTGATCCTTCTGTCTCAGCTTCCTGAGTAGCTGGGATTATAGGCATGCGCCACCATGCCCAGCTAATTTTTCCTATATATTTTTAGTTGTTCAGCTAATTTCTTTCTATTTTCAGTAGAGACAGGGTCTCGCTCTTGCTCAGGCTGGTCTCAAACTCCTGAGCTCAAACGATCCTCCCGCCTCGGCCTCCCAAAGTGCTAGAATTACAGGTGTGAGCCACCGCGCCCGGCCTAAACCACTTTCTAATGTGCGGCCCACTGTGTTGTGATGTGATCCTGAATGAGGATAGACCGACAGGGACCAGGCAACCACAGGGAGGGTGGTCTGGCAGGCTCTAGGTAGGCCAATGCACTCACTCTGTCCCACATAGGCAAAACTCTGGGTATAAATCCTAGAGTTTTCAAAATTCCATTTAGTGAAAAGAATGGCACCGTTTTATACATTTTCAAGCGTTTCAAGAAAGATTTCCGTAAATCTTTTAAATGTCCAGCTTAACAGAAGACAGCTGGTTGTCCTCTCCGTTTCTGCGTGCAGTTGTCATGACTGCTGTGCGGTGAAAGTGCGTGCAGGAGTTCACACGGGTCTGCGTTTGGAAAGGCAGAAATGCCTTGAACAGGTAATTGGGGGCATTCTTTGCTACTGCAGGCAGTAGTGTCTTAACAGTTACTCGCAACGTGGAATCTGAAACCATATTAATGAACTTTCCCTGCTCTCTGTCATTACAATCCATTGGTCTCTCTTGCTCTTTAAATGATTCTTTTACCTGATGTGCTGATCATTGGGAAGCCATCAGCTCATTGAGTTATGCAGATATTCCCAATGTGGACATATTAATATTTCATTCTATAAAATAAAAACTCACCTCCATTAATACCTCCACTGACATGAGAAAGATCTTTATTTATTGGGAAGCTGTCAAACTCGTAGTGGTAGACACAACTCTTCTAAAATTCTGATGTTTGCTTGAAAGTTTAAATTTTGTCATTGGGAACAGATATCGTCCATTGTTTTTCTTGAAGTGACAGTCTCACTTTGTTCACTATCAAGGAACTGTGTATCAAATACCCAAGCCTGAATTGCCGGTTTGTCAGGTGTGCTTTGAAGTGAAATGGCATTTCATCAGAAAAAGTGGCTTGTTCGGCTGGAGACTGGAGCGGGCACACGGGTGCTTTTCCTCGAGACCAGCGTTCTGCTTTGACATGCAGCTGCAGTGTTTTGTGCGTGTTTCTCGTCTGGTCACACAGAATATTTAAAAGATGTACTCTCAAGTGCTGCAATCTAACAAATTAATAATTTTTACTACTTCATCAGTTCTCAAGGGATGACAAGAATGAAGCAAACTAGCCGATTCTTTCATTCTTCTAGTTTTCTTTCTTTTTTCTTTTCTGTTTTCCCCGCAAGTGCTTGGTGCGCAGAACACGGTGACCACTGCCTTCGTTTGTGCTGAGGCCTCAGCAACCTCACCCACTGCGGTTCTGCACCATCAGTGCACGTGCCGCCTGGTAGAATAGGGGAGTGATGCCCTTGTGGACACTGATAGGGCTGTGAGGATGCCTGCTTAACCACACTTTGAAAACCGCTGGTACAGAGAAACTTTCTGTGTCTACATGGATATGTATGACCATAGCATTTTTTTTGGTAGAACCTAGCTAAATGACCATCACTAGGAGCGTGGATAAATATACTGTTGCCTATTTGTCTAGTGAAACGCTAGACAGCAGTGAAAATGAATGAACTGGAGCTATAGCTATAGGTATCAACATACACACTCACAACAACTAAAGCACAATGTTAAGTAAAAAAATAAGTTATGGAATGATGCTTACTGGGAACCATTATTTTACAAAGCTAAAACCAGAACCATGAAGAATTATATGTTGAAGAATTATCAATATATATATCACACACACACACATATGTATATATATAAATATATAGCACAAAGGTTTAAAACATGCATTGAAATGCTAAATATAATTTAGGATGAGGGTTACTTCTGAGGAAGGAAGAGATAAATGAGATGAGGGAAGGGGGCACAGGGAGCTTTGATTTTATCTGTAACAATTTATATATCTTAACACTGAAGCAAATATGGTAAAATATTAGGGTTTGATAGAACAAGGTGATGGATGTCACTAGTTTATTCTATTCTCTATTTTCTCTGCATGCTTTAAACACTTTGTTATCAAATTTTCTTTTAAATGGGGAGACTATATAACAAGAAAAGGTTTTATTAAAAATGTTTCATTTTTTAAAGACAGACTTTCCCTTTTACTTTAATTGACAAAAATCTTAGTGCTAAATCGAATGCTCAATCTTAGTTACTCAAATAGTCTACATTTTTTGGTAACTTTTTATTTTTATATAAAAATGTGTATGTTTCAAGGAAAATACAAAGGATTTCAAAATACCCTTTACGAGAATTCACCAATTGTTTATTTTTTGCCCCATTTGCTTTATCATGTTTATCCTGTGTGCACACTTTCTTTCTCCCTCCCTTTCTCTCCCTCTCTTCCCCCCATGCCACATATGTGCACGCACACATATACACATACATGCTTTTGTGAGCTTGGTTCTGACATACATTGCGGGACTTGCCTTGTTCTGTTGCAACAGTCTTATTGAATATGTATTTTTGGGGTGCAGGGGGAAGGTTGTTGAGATACAACTTACAAATAAGTATTTCTCATTGTAAATCATTATGTAAGTACAAAGTGTCAAGTTCTATTATTTTATTGATTATTGTAAATAATGTCTAAAAACAAGGGGAAAACAAGAAAAAGGCCCACTTAAATCCCGTCACCAATTAGCATTTGATGCTATTTTACATGCATATATATATTATAAATACATCTGTGTTCATCTTGAATAAACAGTTCTATTTCCTACTTTGTTAATTAACATAACAGTAGCAGTATTTTATGGTTTTAAACATCCCTGCCATTGGTAATAATATATCAGAATTCTTTTGGATATTTCTCCTATAATTAGAGAAGTAGTAATCATGAATTGCCATGTAAAGAACAAGAAATTATATTATCAAAACTAAATGCCGAAGTTCTTTTTTTGTTGTTTCTAATTCTAGATATTTGTGACTCCAGGCAGTTTCTATGTGATTCTGATAAGTATTCCCTACTAATTAATGTCATTTTTAAAGTCAACATTGTTAATGGTGTCCAACAAGAAAAAGATGATCTTACTAATCAAACAAAGGAGGGATTTGGAAGTCACTGTCTTCATAAATAAAGTCAGTCTCCACACTTTACTTAGAGATTGGATTGCAATGTTGCTTTCTTTAGTGCCCTGCCAATGTTTGGTTTGCAGAAAGTAAAACAGTAACTAGATGTGGCCTTTCAGAATCTTGAGGAACTGCCAGAGAGTTTCAGATGATGCTTTTATCTCTAATTAGAATATAAATAACCTGTGAACATCAGAAATCAACCATCCAGAGATAGCCTGGAGGTTTAACCACACTATTTTCTTTGTGAAATTAAAATATATTGGCTGTAATATTTTCCAGTGTAGGGTATGCAGTCACAAACCCACCACCACTGCGAGCTTTTGCCATGTCCCCATGCCACCATGCCACCTTATGATTACGTACTTAGTATCTTTTTGGTCAATTTACTTTATCATTCAGTGATTTTTTAAAAAAGAATTTACATTTTTGTAGATGAAATTAATGTGATTAGAAACCAGCTTCACTTGTAATAAATAGACTACAGCTGTAAGAATATATAATATAATGCAAACAAAACCATATTGTTAAATTCTGTCTAGAGTCTCTTGCCTGATGAATATCTGAGCCCAAGTTCTAAGTTTCTCCCCCCTCTCCCTGTTAAAAGGGAGCTTAGTAGACAGAGAGGATTAAAGGCCTACAGCACTGAAGGGAAACTTTCTCATCGATGATTTCGGGAAGCTGGAGGGAGAAATGGGAAGGGAAGACCTTTCTCAACAGCTGTTTCCAGGTCTACTCTAGGATGGCATTAGCACGTGGTCGGCGATGATCTTTAATGTCCTGTCTGCATTTCCCCTAAAATTATCTCATGAACCACAGAATATCACTGGGTGGCACTTCCTCCACAGTCAGAAATGACTCTATGGTTGCTCAGAGGACAGGCCCTTGTCATTTCTAAGTTTAGGGGGCTGCTGTGGGGCTGAGAGAGAGAGCGCCAAGCGTCCGCACGGGGCCTACCTGTGAGGTAAGGGCACAGTAACCGAAGGCCGCTGGCACCACCACCATCTTCCTCATCGTCATTGTCACTGTAATTCCCAGGGAGAATGCCATCAGCCTCTACGGCGATCCAAGAGAAGATGGATCATCACCACCTTGGAGCTGGAGGAGGAAGACCCAGGCCCCTTTCCCAAATTGGTTGGTGAGGTAAGGCGCCTCCTCTTGAGCAGAGACCCCCGTCACTCCCTCTGAGTCCGCGTGCCCACCGGGCAGAATTCAGTCTTGCAGGGATCTGTGCTCGTGAGTCCAGGTGCTGAAGTGGTGTGGAAGGAACGCGGGACTGGGACTCAGGACGCTTTCTAGATCTTGCCCCACTGCCTGCTTTCCTTGGCCCATGCAGAGTCTCTTTTAAAAAGTTCATTGTTTAAAACTAGGGAGCTTGTATTAAAAATTCTGCCCTTCTAGAGGCTTTTCAAAAATTGGAAGTTCTGGCCACATGGAGCCCATATTCCCACGTGGCAACAATAAGCTGGGGCTTGAGTTACCCAGAATACCACAGTCTCCACCACTCCCTGTCGCCTTCCTGGTGCTGCGGTTGAGTATCAACCGCTCAGTTCACTGGAGAAGACACATGATGATGTTGAAATCCCAGAACTTTTACACTTGGCCCACGTTGCTCCTTTCTGCTAACTTCCTGGCACCAGTGGGCCTTTGAATTATGGACTGATTAAGTTCTCCTATAGGTGTGACATTCTACGATTCTTAGAAAAAGTTAAACATATTTTGTATTTTTGTTATATTTTTGAAAAGCAGTATACATCTACTGTTAAAAAAAAACCCAAACCACAAAAGTTAGAGAACATTTTCAAGGCTCTCTGATTAAAAGCATAAACTCTCAAGAGTCAGGGGGACTGAGTGGGCTCCTGTCCCCACTGCACCACGTCCTCACTGTGGGAGCTGGACATCCTTACCGTGTCTTATCTACACAACGGGGTCGATGATAGTACTTACATTGCAGTGATGTTTTAAAGATTAAATACAGTAGGTTAAGGCAAGTAAGGCACAGAGTAGTCCGGGTCATTCTAAGTGTCAGCTGTAGGATCACCACTTCTCTTTCCCCAAGGGAAAATCAACATTCACAAACTGGTAAGTATCCTTCCAGATATTTCTGTGCACATTTGCTAATGTGAACCTAGATTAAAGAAGTGAGATCACATTACGTGTATTGTGCTGCCACTTGCCTTTCTTGTTTGAGGACGTGTCCTGCCCATCCTTCCGTGGCAGTGCAAATAAATCTGTAAAGGCTGCAGAGGATCCCATACTATATGAAGGGAATGTCATTATATGATTTTTTTTGTACTGATGGACACTTATGCTATATATAACAGTTTTTTTATAACCAACTGCAGCCAATATCTTTGTTCCCACATCTTTGTGTATCTGTTTATTTCTTTAGCATAATATAAATCCTCAGATGTGCTGTTGCTCGGTCTGATTCCTCAAAGGTGCCTTTCATTCTGAGCCTTGACACTTGATTATCACAGTGGTTTGTTCTCATCCTTTTTTTCTTTCCATTTTTTTCTCCTTCCAGCTATTCAATAATATGTCTGAAAATACGACATTAATGTATTTAATCAGCGGACCTGGTGTGGATGAATATCCAGAGCTTGGTTTGTTTTCTATAGAAGATCACAAGAATGGAAAAATGTATGTTCACCGCTCTGTGGATCGTGAAACAGCACCGTCTTTCATGGTATCTATAATGTGATGTATTAAAATATCTAAGCTTGGATTTATTGTAAAGCTCTTGTAGGACTATTGTGTTTGATAAGAATTATTTAAACTGATTGTTTTCCAGGTTGTGGGAGATTGAGATATACACTCTGACAAGCTTTAGAAGAATGCACGGTACACAGGTTAATTTTGTAATCTTCTAGAGTGCTGGACTGCGGCTTTGCGATGGTTTCTGCAATCTGTGTGGGCTGCTATAGACCTTTATTCTAATGGCCAATACCCCAACATGATCAGGATATCTGAAAGCATTTGGGGATAGAGTCACAGAATGTTTATAAAATAGGCTAATTTAGATTTTTATGAATGGCATTTGAACCATGGAGACAAGCTATAAACAGACCACATGGGTTGCCCAGTGAGCGATGACTGAGGACTTGCATACCTATTGACAGTGTCTTATTGCGAAATCAGGTATTCTGAGGATTTCAGCACCTCAACACTGGTCTAGTATGAAGTTGAAATTCAGGTTCTAAACCAGGAAAGGGAATTACAGATGAAAATGCCCAGAGCACATGGTGGTATATCATGTTACCCAGCTGACCTTGCAGGGAGTATTTAGATGGCCAGAGTTTGCTCTATTTCCACTTCCGTGGGACGGAGCTGCTGGGAACTGGGCTTGGTTCTCAGGCCTGCTTGGCTGTCATTGACACTGCAGAGTGAGACGTTGGTTGACATTTGAGAAAAGCAATTTGTGAAGCTTTCTCCAGTGGCTCCAGAGTATTTATATACACACTAAAATATATGCCCTTAACTCACTGATAGGCTCTGAATCTCTAATTTTTAACCAGGAAGATATTCTCCCCAAACTTCGCAAGACAGACAGAGATGACTCTCTCTAGGTCTCCTCTATCCATATAAACTCTTGCCTCCCTTCTCTGCAGAATTTGCAGTGTCTGTTAGAAAGAAGGAATATAGAGTAGTCTTAGGGAGCCCTGAGCAAATGCTTCTAAATCTTTAACGAGCAAACAGATCATCTAGGATCTTGGTAAAATGCAGACTCTATTTCAGTAGGTCGGGGTGGGGCCTGAGGCTCTGCATTTCTGACAACCTCCCAGGTGGTACCGATGCTGCCAGTCCACGAGCTGCTTCTGCATGTCGGGCCGGGAGGAGCTAGTGATGGTCACGACCTGTGCAAGGATGAAACCAAACATTCAGGGCTTGTTTGCTACTGTTGTTGTTTGTTTCCTTTTAACATTTTCAGTGATGTATTAAGGGTTGGCATTCACAATGATTAATATGGGACCTTGTGCCTAGAAGCTGATGATGCTTAAGTAAAATCTCTAAGAACATTTTCTGAAACTTGGGGTTGAGATAGAAATGCTTGGCACATCTCAGATGGGTCCTAAGCACCATTTGGAGCAAAAAGTGAAAGCATGGAGGGGAAACAAGTGGTATCTCCACTGGCTCTCTTGTGTCAAGATTTCAAGGTTCTACGCTTGGAGCTTCCTGGCTAAGCCAAATCCATGCCATGGACTTCAAAGGCATGGACTGCAAATCCATGGCATGGATCCCCCAAAGCATGGACTGCAGTTGTCCTTTCAAACTGAGTTATGTAATTATTTGATAATTGGTCCCCGCATTTGACTACAGACTTCCACGAGGGAACATGCGGGGTGGGAGTTCTGAGCTTCCACCTTGGCTATCAGGCTCTGTCTTGTGACCATGTTCTCATTACCTGAAATGTGCACTTTTGTGTTTGGTTATCTGTTAATAATGAATCTCCCTCATTAGAATGTAAGTTCTGAGAGCAGGAGATGCTGCCTTATTCCTAACTCTGGGGCAAGTCTGCCATTTCCTCAGAGCCGAGATCAGGGCTCCTCACGTAGTATGTGCTCTGTTAATTATACTGGATGAATGAATAAATCAGTGAATGGGCACAGTAAAATGTAGTCTCTGCCCTGCAGGGTGCTGTGGATTGAACTATGTTTCCCAAAAAGATGTGTTCAGGTCCTAACTCATGGTACCTGTGAGTGTGACCTTATTTGGATATAGGGTCTTTGCAGATGTAATCAAGTTAAAATGAGGTCATACAGGATTAGGGTGGCCTACAACCGAGTGACAGTGTCTTTAGAAGAGGGAATTTTGGACACAGACAGACACAGAGGAGAATGCCATGTGCAGATGGAGGCAGAGAGGGGAACGATGCCGAGGAACATGGTGCTTGCAGTTAACCACGGAAGCCAGGAGACAGGCATGGAAGAGACTCCCCCTCAGAGCCTTTAGCAGGAACCAACCCTGCTGACACCTTGATTTTGGTTCTAGCCCCTGGGACTGTGAGAGAACAAACTTCTGTTGGAAGCCACCCAGCTTGCAGTACTTTGTAATGGCAGCCACAGGAAACCAACACTCAGGGTTTGCACATGGGTTAGAAACATAAGCAGCAGTCATGAGAAGGACTGCCAGCCACAAAGAGTGGCAGGAGCCAAGCGTCCTGTGAACACCACACACCGAGCATCCTAGCTTGCCCATCTGCTTCTGCAGGAGAACATATATTAATATTATTGGTTTTGGTAGTCCAATAACAGGCATTGTTAAAAATCAGGTAAACCTAATGTAGTGGCAAAAAGACATTGTAGTAGCATTGCTTTACTCTTGAGGACCCTGAAGGAATCTCTAAAACTAGCCAGAACAAAAACCTGTGTTCTGGAGGTGGCAGGGGAGAGGCTAACTCCTTATTAATTCCAGAAACTTATAAGAAAGCAGTTGAGAATTGCTGTAAGATATAAGACAGAGTTGGAAAGGGAAAAAGTCTGACTTTTGTCTGCGTGGGAATTTTATCTATTTATATCAAAATATGCTCACTTTCATAGGATACTAATACACCTCAAAACTCATCCTTTTATATTCCTCGAAATAACTATGTATCTGTCTTTCTCCCCACACAGCCATCTTTGTCTACTTCTAGCCTATGCATTAGGTGATTTCGTGTTTTGTGTTTGGCACTTGCACTGTTTCCATATGCTCATTTGTGTGTAAGACTTCAGATCTTGTGCATGTAATTCCAAATAGCCATATGGTGATTCATCATGTAACTGCACCGTGGTGTGTTTATCCGAGGATATAAATCTTAAGGCCATAACAAAAGGCTGAAAACACTTTCCAAGTGCAGAAAATACCCATGACATTTCCTTTCTCCATTGTGATTCTAAGTCCCCCGAAATTCTTAGCATCTTGCCAAAGAATAAACAGCACTCGTGCTTCTCAGGCATCTTACGGAGCTAAAGGTCTCAGATGTAGCTTTTAGGGTAATAAATGGAATACAAAATAATAAACATAAAACAAACACGTACTTCTTGCTTGTAAGTGGGAGGATTACAGTTGGAGCAGTGTTGGAGCCGAAAGTCAGGGTGATTAAGGGCAAAGAGTTGCCAGCACAGTCATAAATTATGGAGGAGACCGTGGAGATGGTGTGTGGGAAAGCAATTTACTCGCACACAAATTTAAAAATGTATGTTGGAGTCCCCCAGCAGACCAGTTCAGTAGCAGAAGCCCTGAGCCTCCTTCCGTCTTACTGTGGGGAGCAGGGGAGCTGCCCCGGACGGGGCTTGGGCCCTGCACCCTGCACCTGCAAGGAGGCCGGGTGGGCCCCTGGAAGCCCGCGAGGAACAGCAAGTCTGCAGGGAAGGGAGGCCCGAGGAGGAGCTGCCACGGCAGAGCAGAGGGGAGCTGGGGGGGGCCCTGAGGCAAGGAGGTGGGGAGATTGCTGCCCCCGAAAGCTTTCAAGGCCCTGAGACAGGCGCTGTCTGGGAGGCCCCACTCTAGGCCCCGAGGAGCCAGAGGGGACGTGCGGAAGAGCTGGCCCACCGTGCAGTCTCCACCCCTGACTGGACTTGAACCCGGCTACTTGGCCTCCACGCGGAGAGCAGAGTAGCCACGTGGCCTCCCCATGGTGCAGAGCTGCACGGCAGGGGTGCCTCTTCCAGGGCTCCTGCGGGAGGAAACGAGTCCGTCTGCCTCAAGGGCTGGGGGTCCCTGAGCCCTCCCCGCCCTGCGTGTTCCCCAGCGTCCCCAGGCAGGATCTTACCTGGACACCAGCTGGTCCTCGGGAATCCGTGGCCCCTTGCAAAGCGGCTCTGCCTGGGCCGCTCCTTGGTGTGGGGTTTGTGCCCTGTCCTGTGTCTTATATTTATTGTATTTATTTGTTATATTTTATTAAATATGTCATTACTTTTGTTTTATAAGTAAGGACATAATTTTTTTAAATGTATGGACTTTAATTTTTAGCGCAGTCTTAGATCACAGAGAAATGGGATGGAAAGCAGAGAGCGTCCCACCTGCATTCCCCAGCCCCAGCCTTCCTCTGTGCTAGATCTTGCAGTCCCGGTGTGCCTCTTCGAACCCCTGAGCCAGCGTTTGGCGCTAGCATTGACCAGAGCCTGTCCTGTCTGAGAGGATTCACCCTTGGTCTCGTACTTTCTATGGGTTTGGACACATGTGTAATGACGTGCACGACCATGACAGGGTCATACACAGTAGTTTCACTGCCCTAAAAATCCCCTGTGCCCCACCTGTCCGCCCCGCCACTCCCCAGCCCCCGGAAAGCGCAGATCATTTTACTCTCTCCGC
>CM052436.1:206626425-206664605 GCA_028533085.1 Varecia variegata
GAGAAAGAGGTTGCAGAGACTGCTGATTGCTCTGATATGTACTGCCTCCTCTTCCTCCATGAAAGAACCCTGAGTTTTTGCTGTGCACATGTGGTCCCAAATGCGATTGACGTTTCCCATCCTGCATCGCAGCTGGGTAAGGCCGTGTGTCTAAATTCTGGCCAATAGGAGGCAATGTCCAGGAAGTGTCCTCGAAGTGTGGAGATGTGTCCGTTTCCTCCCCCTCTTCTCCTGGGCATGAGAATGTGATGGCTGGAGCTGGGGCAGCCATCCTGCGTGTTGTCATCAGAGCTGATACACGGTGTGGCAACAGGATAGAAGGAACAGGGGTCCCTGACACTGTGGAGCCCCCACTCCATCCCTGGAAGACCTTACTCTAGATGCAAAATAGGGGAGAATTAAATGTGGCCAAATCTAATCTTATACAAAATACAAAACCAAAGGGAGTGAGCTACAAGTAGCCGAACTTAAGCACGTGGCATCGGCTTAATGGATGTGTTCAGGTGGCAGAGACTCAAATATTGTGGGCTAGAGAGCTGGTGACACTTGTTATATAGAAACAAAGCATTTGAAAAAAAGTCCCCTGTTGTTTTTTGAAAAGCGGCCCATGTCCTGAACAAGCATTGAAGTAGGAAATGGCAGGAGAAATTCATAATAGAGAAAAGCATTAGCTGCTTCTCACTGCTTTTAGCAGCGATGTACAAGAGAGAGCCGGACTTTGCTGCTGGCCAGCGCCCAAGCAGGAGCGGGAGGAGTGGCAGCTGTGCTAATGGAGACTCTCCGCCTGCAGTCTGCAATCTAAGCCGACTGAGAGCTTGGTAATTTGGAGGCTTGCAGGGTTGGAAAAAGCACCTGCTGCGTCTCTCAAACTACATCGGCCACAGGAATGGTTTCTGCAAACAGCATACTTGGCAGAAAATAAAACTAGTGCTGCCGTCCTCCCATTCGGAACTTTGTGTCAAAAGTCATTTTAAGGGTGTTGCCTTTCCAGCCAAGCCCGTTGCCTCTGAGGCTGGAGGTGGGCGCTGTGACGCTGAGAGGCGGTGTCGGAACTCACCGAGGCCCCGGGGAAAGGGCCAGGATCTTCAGTGTTAGAAGCTGTGTCTTTGCAGACAGAGCTCGCTGGAAACAAGTAGGTCTGAAATCTTTCTGTTTATGGAAAAACAATTTTGCCAAAGAAGCCACAAGCCTGGTCTACAAAAGGCTGTGATTATTTAACCCCGAAGCAATATCTGGAACCACCAACCTAAAAAACAAGCAGCAAAGTGCAGAAGCTGTGCAGCCCAGGAAGGCACAGCCTCCGATGCCACATCGGGGGTGGCAGCGCAGATGAAGCGGGGAAGACCCTCCAAGAACGCAAGGTCGGGGCTGTGACCCTCGGCTGCGGAGGGAGGCTCTACTCTTCCTGCCACCTGGGATTTGCTCGCAAGTCTGGGCGGTGACGACTGTTGGTCAGCCTCCAGCTTCCACGTGGGAGTTTTTATTGCAGCTATCTTGTTCTTACTCATCTCCCTCATGTTGGGTGTATTAACAACAAATAACTTATTATTTAGTTTGTAGGTTATCAAACCACTGACAGCCTCGTTCATATCTCCTGCAGAGGACTGTGCTCTGGATCCCAGATGTTGAGCCAGATGCAATGATTGGATGGGATTTTCCTTGGGGACAGGAGGCGAGTGCGTTCTGTGTGTGGGAAGAAAGGCACACATGGCCATGTCCCCTCTCCTCCCATTATTCCTTCTTTCCTTAGTCCTAAGAAATAAAACCTCCGAATTTAGCCAGGCTACGGCTTTCCCAAATGGAAACTACATTTCCCAGCCTTCCTTGAACTAGACGTGACCTGGTGGCTAAGTTCTGGCCAGTGGGGTTTACGTTGCAGCAGCGGAAGTGGGCGTTATGTGCAAGATCCAAGACAGTTACCTGCACCAGTGTAATCATTCTGTGCTTGACTCAGTTTCTAGAAGCCAGCCCTGAGTGAAAAAACTTTCCTTTAACGAAATGGTTCCTTCAAAAGCTTTTTTTTAATTTCAAAATATTAAGGGGTTACAAAAGTTTTAGGTTACATGGATCACTTTTGTAATGCTTGAGTACCTCCTATAGGTGTGCCTGTCACCCAAATAGTGTTCATAGTACCCATTAGGTAGGGTTTTGCCTTCCCTTCCTCCCCCCTCCCACCTGGTTGATTTCCACCGAGTTTTACTTCCCTCTGTGCACATGTGTGCTCATCGGTCAGTTCCAATTTAATAGTGAGTACATGTGGCATTTGTTTTTCCATTCTTGAGATACTTCACTTAGGAGAATTGTGTCCAGTTCCATCCAGACAGTTGAAAAAGGCATTAATTCATCTTTTCTATTGCTGAGTAGTACTCCATGGTATACATACACCAGTCAACATCACTAATCATCAGGGGAATGCAAATTACAACCACAATGAGATATCACCTTACCCCAGTTAGAATGGCTTTTATTAAAAAGTCCAAAAACAATAGATGTTGGCATGGATGCAGAGAGAAAGGAACACTTAGCCATTGTTGGTGGGACTGCAAACTAGTACGACCTCTATGGAAAACAGTATGGAGATTCCTCAAAGAACTACAAGTAGACCTACCATTCATTCAATCCAGCAGTCCCACTACTGGGTATGTATCCAAAGGGAAAGAAGACTTTTCATCAAAAAGACACCTTCAGAAGTTTTAGCTGCGAGTCCAGCTTTCCCAGAGAACCCTCCTCACAGGCATTTCTCACCTGCTTTGTGCATCCTCAAGTGGGAAAGGACTCCAGTCTCAGCAGGGGACGCCATCGCCCCGACTCCACAGGATGAGCCACGGCGGGCGAGGACGGCAGCCGAACGTTGAGGAGGAGATGACAAAACCGCGATAGCGTGGCCTGGGAAATGGGGACACGGGGCTGTGGCCCACACGCCCCTTTCAGGACAGTTCTTTATGACCATCAAGAAGGTTTGAGTCTCTGTACTTTTTGCATGTAGTAGATTTCTCCTCCTTGAAAAGATTCCATTATGAATTCAGGCATCTCAAATTAATACTTGAAAATTAAATAAATTATTTGTAAAAATGTCCCCAGGTCCTGTAGATGAAGGGAGGGTAATATTCATGAAATTCTGTTTGTAACTTCCATGGCCGTTGATGTTACTCTGTTGCATTTTGCTCAGCAGCTGTATGAGATGAGGAAGGTTCTTCACAGAAAGGCTGAGAGCCAGCAGGAGGGGCAAGGGTGAGGGGGCAAAGGTGAGAGGGCACGTTACTGCCACCCTGGCTCTTGGGCTCTGCGGGCGTTTGTCACAGAGCTAGGTGGCGACCACGGTCTTCGTTTTCTCATTTTCTGGTTTTGTTTTTTGAAGCTTTTATCCTCCTACTTTGGAGGGATATTGACTTAATCTGTCATGTGATTTGTAAATCAAGACCCCAACAGGCAGCTGTCTGCTTCTATCAGCTTTAGTAGCCCTGGCAATGCTGCGCGAAGACTGCTTCTTTCTGAGTCAGTTTTTTAATATGGAACAACACTGAGTTGTTCCCCTAAAGCCAAACAGGCCAAGAATAATAAGAAAAGTGATAATCTAACAGTATTATAATTCAACAACCATAATTTTAAAAATGGTAACATAAAGCCCAAGCGTTGCAATGGGCGGGGGAAGTTGGAGTGAGAAATTAACCCTTCAATTAATCTCTGTGTTACAGAAATTAGCAGTTTTAACAGGTAAATCCACAAAGGCTCTTAAGGCAATAAAGGTTTATTTCTCATGCAGGTACAGTCCAGACGTGCACGCTCTGGGCTGCAAGTGCGCTGTGGCAGGGAGAAGATGACAGAGCAAAGTGGCTCTGAAATTCTATCGGCCAGAACTAGTCCCACGGCCCAGCTTACTTGCGAGGGCGGCTGGGAGCTGGAGAGGAGCATGTGGGAATTGAACACGTGTGGGCTTCCTGCCACCATCGGTGGATTCCCACTGTTGTGCGTGTTACTCAGAAAGTAAACTCAAGACTTGGATTTGGATGCTGGGATTATGGAGAACTTGAATGTGACCCTAACATGAGAACCACGTTTACAACCCTGGTGTCCCATAGAAGATCAAAAGTGTGCACGAAAGACACATGACGTAGGTGTTTAGAGCGTTGGTTTTGGTTTGGGAGGAAGCCAGGACTTGAAACCGGGTCCATTATTCACCTTGGATGAGCTTAAATTTATTCAACCCTTTGAGCCCCTATTGCTTTGGCTGTAAAATGTGGAAAACAATGTCCCTCTCTCACAGGTTTTTGGAGAAATCACTGCTATTGCCATCATCCTCACCACCATGATAATCACCGTCCTCGTCACCACCGTCAACAATAATATCAACAAACTCAGCACTTTTGGGTCCTGAACAGATTGATCATTATTTAGACACAATTATTTAGGTCTAGTAATGTCCTCTATGTGCTGTCTTCCACCCCCACTGCCCTGGTTTCGGAGGGAGCCCCACTATAACTTCAAGCAGTGGTGCACAGGGTGCGAGGGTGGTGGGCTAACGTGGCCAGACCTCGGGACTTCGTGTCTGTGGCACCATCCGCAGGTTGTCAGTAGTCATTCAGCTGCCGAGCACGATCCCCATGAAGAAATGAGGCTTTGGCTGCGTGGTTCCCACACCACCATGTGGAGGGCTTGTTATAAATACAGATATTTGGGGCTATGACCGGTGGCTCATGCCTGTAATCTTAACACCGTGGGAGGCCGAGGCAGGAGGATCGTTTGAGGCCAGGAGTTTGAGACCACACTGGGCAACATAGTGAGACCCTGTTTCTACAAACAATAGAAATATTAACCAGGCGTGGTGGTGCATGTGGTCCCAGCTACTTGGGAGGCTGAGGCATGAGGATCGCTTGAGTCCAAGAGTTGGAGGTTGCAGTGAGCTATGATGATACCACTGCACTCTGGCCTGGGCAATAGATAGAGACCCTGTCTCAACACCTCCTCCTGGAAAAAAAAAGACAAGAACAGATTTTGGGCCTGACTTAGGAAGTTTGACTGGGGTCTGAGAACTTGTATTTTTAGGAAGATTTTTGGTAGATCTTCAATAAGCCCTGGATTATCGCTTAATCTCATTCTTGCACACAGGCTGTGCTCACTCACGCATTCCTGCATTCAGAGAATATTGAGAGGGCCCTTGCTGAGTGCCAAGCCTACGTTAACATTTTGCCTAAATTATTTAATTATCACATCTGATTATCATCCCTGTTTTGTAGATGAGGAAAGTAAGGTTTGGGGACAAGTGAGTAACTTGCTCAAGTTTACACAGCTGGGAAGTGAACAAGGTGGCATGTGAGTCCGGAGCATGGGTTCCTCGTCATCCCTTGACAAAAGCACATGTTTTCCAGGAGCCGGCAGAGCAGGGTGGGCAGGGAATCGCAAGTGTAGGGCCTCTTGGGGCTGAGCAGAGTGGAGTGGAAAACCACAACCCTGCCCTCAGGGCTGAGGGCCTTAGAGACACATCCTGGACGAGGTGGCAACTATCTAGGTGGACAAGGTGTGTGTGTGTGTGTGTGTGTGTGTGTGTGCATGGTAGAAGAAACAACACAGGCAAAGGACTGGCCATAAACAACTTTTCCTCTGCAAACTGTGTGGACTGCAGTTCATCACATTGCCCAAGCGAGACTCTGTCACCACTGGCTTCTTCCCTGCTACTAAAGGTGCATAGAAGAGTTTCTTTTTCTCTTTTCTACAAATTGTAATAGAATTTCATTTAATGCATTGAAAAAACAAGTATGTCAAACGCATGATATCATATATGGTATTTTGTAGGATGCAACTAAAGTCAATACGTATGTTAAGAAAGTGAATCAGTATAAATGGCCCTATAGAGCAAGGGCAGAATTGTCACAATGGTGGAGGTGGGAAGGCCAGGAGCGCGGACGCTGCAGGGCCCTGGGCCAGAGAATGTCCCTCTGCATCCAGCCTAGAAGTTGTGCTCTTCAAGCCCACCGTTCCAAGCGGAGGCCATGGAGTGCCCCAGCTGCTGTAAACTGTGGAAAGAGAGCGTGCTGTAGATAGTATGAGGTGCCGCAGGGCCAAGTTCTGTTCTGGGACAGCTCAGGAAGAGCTTTGCGCTCTGGGGGAAGGGGCATGAGGAAAAAGGCCACGGAGGTTCCAAATTAGCCATGGGAACAGGCCAAGCCCAAAGCAGAGACCCAGAGCTCAGGAATGTTCCCTGGCCGTGCCCTTGAAGTCACAGCCTCTGAGAGTGGCTAAAAATACCATGGCCCGTGGCCTAGAGATTGCAAGTAGAAAGTCGCTTTCCAGAAGTAGCCGGGGGGAGCAGGAGGGAGCGTGGGCTCCAGAGTGACTGCCAGCTGCAAAGCTGCAAAGCTGCAAAGGTCGCCCCTGGGAGGTTTCCACATCGGAGTTTCTGCCAGGACTTCCCCGGCGTTTGGGTGCGAATGAAATGCCACTTTCTGCAGGTTTGCAGGCGCGGCTCAGGCCTCTCTCTGTTCCACCGTCTCTGCAGCCAGCCCTTGTGGTTGGCAACCGAAAGCCCCAAAGGACAGAAGGGGGCTTCTGTGTGAGTCCCACGTAGTCAGATCTATCAGGCTTCTCCTTGGTGGCCTTAGCCGGGTGGTGAAGACTCAGGAGCAGCGGGGTGCCGGTGACTAGGAGGAGGCCAGATGGAGCACGTGACCAGAGCTTGAGCCGTTCAAAGTCCGTCATCCCAGATCCCAGTTCCTTGGTCTTCCTTCCGAAGGGGGTTACGGTTCGTAGCGTCTTCTGAACAGGATGCATAGCACTTTTCAATTTCAGTACAAATATGCAAACTGTACCGTTTCTTAATTTATTCACCTAATAATCCACCTCAGAGATTGTACCTGATCAACAGGTACATATTAATAGGTACCTCAATTTTTTAGAAGTTTCAGGTCATTCCTTTATATGACTGTGTTATAACTTACACATTTCTCTGCTGAGAACATCCAGGCGATTTCTAGCCTTTTGCCACAACAAACAATCCTGCTAAGAGCGTTATTGACCTTTTGTGCACATGTGCAAATGTCCTGTGCAGACCAATCCTAGCGGAAATCCCTAGAGGACGGAGAACGTACGTTTCGAATGTTAATACCTATTGACGAGCTGTCAGTGCTCCAACCCAGTGTGCGTTATCAACTTTTCAGTCTTCACCAAAGTAAAATAATTTAAAAAGTAAACACTTTTTAAATAATTTAAAAATAATTTATAAAGTAAATTACTACAAACGTAATTGTAGCCTTAACTTTCATGCCTTTCATTACAAATGGAGTCGAAGCATATGAAAATATGTTTATGAGCCATTTATCTTCCTGTGAAATTCCTGTTTTTGTTTTTTGCCCGTGTTTTCTGATGGATTGGTGGTCGTTTTTATTTATTTATGGGCTCTTTATGTGTGAGGATATTAACTTTGTCAGTTCTATGTTACAAATTTTTACAGTTGTTGTTTGCTTTTTTGATATCTTTTTCCATGTGGAAATTTTAAGAAATACCGTGTAGTCAGATACATCAGGCTTCTCCTTTATGGCTTCCTGCTCTTGGCCCCGGGACACAGCAAGCTGGCCTGGCTGTGTGTTTCGTGTGCGGCGTGTTGTCATGTCGTCGGCCATCCCTGGTCCTTGGCCACCAACACCTCTGCCCACGTTTTCTCTCTCTCTGCCTTCCAGCTGCTGCGTCATGCTGAACACGCACCGCCTCTCCGAGCTCCTTCTCGTCCCCACTGCCGCATCCCCTCTGCCCATGACGAGTCTCTCTGCTTCCAGCATCTCTGGTCTGCTGGGTACAAGCATCCCGGGAGATCCCAATCACACGCTCCCTGGATCATGAACCTTCAGTGGTTCCCCAGCACCTGTGAATTTCCATTTAATGGCCTCTAAATCCCGAGCCGGCCTCACTGCTCTGCCTGAGGCTCTAGTGACACTCAGTTATAGGTTGTTCCCCGGACACCTCTGCAGGCCTCGCTCCAGCCTTGGCGCGTGTGTTTCCTCATCCTGGAGTCCTGCCGCCCACCCCTACCCGAGTTGATGGCCCTTGCCGAGGAAGCCTTGTCCCCCTCCTCAGGCCACGTGGGGCTCTGGTCCTCCTGGCCTCTCCGTACTCACCCCCTCCCCGTGCCAGACTTTGCCGTGTCTCCCCGAGGGCTGGTTGTGCTCCGCTTGTCTGGGTGGCCCCTGAGTTGTTGGCAGAGAGCTGAGGACAGTGGGCTGCCCAGGGTCCACACTGCAGGTGGTGTAGGAGCAGCGAGGACTGGCCAGCCTGGTGGGTCGAACACCGAGTCTGCCCCCTCCCCTTGGCGGTGACCCTGACACGTTGCTCTCCACCTGCTGCCTCCCTCGGTTTTTTCCCTCTCTCAGGTGGTTCTGATCTCTGGTCACTCTCAATAGCCCAGTACAACTCCAACATGGTGCCCGGGATGTCAAAGGGAGTGAAAACAAGGAGCTCTTGAGATGAGAGGTGGAAATTAATCAAATAATTACACCCACAAAGATGCATCATTATTCAGTGCTACAGAAGAGTTTTGTGTGATAGGACAGTGTGTCCATGAGGGTTGGACCTAGTCAAAGCGATGCTCAAGCAGAGTGGGAGTATGAACAGAGACCTGGAGGGGACCAGTGTCCCAGCAGAGGGGTCCACGTGGCAGGAGGGAGCCTGGCACCTCCCGTGGCCTGCAAGGCTGGGGTGCAAGTGGAGGGAGACACAGCATTCCTGCTTCCCTGACCTACAGAGGGTTTGAGGCTGAACCAGGCCCCCTCCCAAGGAAGAAGGGGAGAATGTGTCCCCTGCATGACAAGTGACAAAACAAGGACATTCCTTTCCCTTGGAGCCAATGCCATTGGCTCTCAAGCAAATGAATTGAGGAGGTGGGAGAGCCTCGTACCTCCAGCTGTGAGAGGTGGTGGCCCTGGCTGGCATTTCAGGAGAGGCCCTAGTGAAAGGTGACCAAGCTAAGAACACTGAGAGTCATGCTTCTGTCCCGAAGGTGACCTCCACGGGAGGCTGGTCCAGGTGGCGGTGTCTGCTGAGAGCAAGCCCTCCCAGTGTAGGTAGGAAAACTTGGAGAGTTCTGGAACCAGAACATTTGGGGACCCTTCTGTGCCTTGGGCTTCTGTCTTCTTAACATCTCGACTGCACAGAGACCTGAGATCAAGACTGAATCTCTACCTCTGCTCTGGATTTTGTTTCCACTGAGAAGACAGATAGTAGAAATAATGCACATTTCGGCTTCCGATGAAACAGCCAGCCATTCGGTATTCTCAGGATCCACGTCCGTTTGCAGTTTCCTTGCCGGATAAACTATTCCTTTGTAGAGATGCCATTAACTAATAATTCAAGGTCGGTACCCTCCAGTCAGCCATCACGGGAGAAGTTTAGCTGAATGGCAGAGAGGACACGTTTCTCTGAGTGCCAGCAGCAAAGGCGGCTTGCACTATCCATCTTTCCTTTGATAAACTGCCCTGGAATTGTAATTCCAGAGGGAAGGATTTTAAATCAGGCTGGGGCTTGGCTGGATCTGGGCAAACTCTCAATAGCTAAAAAGACTGTTTTATTGCAAACTGTCCTCAGATAGGCAACAGTCACCTAGGTTCTAAAGAGTAGATGACATCCCAAACTTTCCCAGGGCACCCCACGCCCTATTCCCGCTGTGTGGGCAGCTGCGTGGGCAGACCCACCCAGGGCACAGAGTTTACTGAGAGCCGCTGACTGCTCACGTTGTGTGCACGTCCCCACCACCCTCAGCACGGAAGGCCAGAGTCCTAGTGTGCCCCCCCCCCCAGCCTGTCTCTCCCACACTCTGCCTGGAATTCTACAGCCCCGTCCCTCCAGGATTTTCCTGACTCCCTCCTTCTCCGCCTTCAGGTGCCGGGGGACTGGCCAGCACTCCCCTGTAGGTGGGTGGTGGGGAGCGGAATACAGCCTTGCCGTGACCTTCCTCTGAACTGACTTCCTGTCCATGGCAAACCTCTCCTTCCCAGCAAGGCAGCAGGCCGCTCAACGGAAAGCCAGGCACGGAAAGACAAATGCCACATGGTCCCACCCATTTGTGAGATCTAGAAAAGAGCTGATAGAAGTACAGAGCAGGACAGTGGCTACCAGAGACTGGGGAGGGTAGGAAAATGGGGAGAGATGGGCACATGGGTACAAAATTGCAGTTAGATAAGAGAGTAAGTTCTGGTGTTCTATAGCACAGGAGGGTGACGACGGTAAACAATATTTTAGTGTGTATTTCAAAGTAACTGGAAGACGGATTCCGAGTGCTCTCAGCACAAAGAAATGATACACGTTTGAGGTGACAGACATGCTAGATACCATGGTTCTATCATTACACAATATGCACATGTATGGAAACATCACACTGTACCCCATAAGTATGTACAATTATCATGTGTCAACTGAAAACAAAATTTAAAAAATTAAAAGAGGAAAAGAAAATTTAAAAGGAACAGGACTGAGTCTTCAGAACCAAAGTAAGGTTGTTGGGATTGCTGGAAGTGATTGAAAAGCTCAGAAATCTGGCTGATTTGTAGCTAGTGAAAAAAGGGGTTTTTGAGCAGTTAGCAGCGGCTATTGGAAAACAAACAAAACCATCTAATTTTTGTAACCAAATGTGTGAAAACACCTCAATACACTGATTATTCCAGCCTAGATAGAAGCAGGTGTCTGTCTGACTTCACTCTGCCAAAGTACAATCTAGAATCTGATGTCTGTAGGGGGGACGGGATATGACCTCCCCTCTGGGGCAACCTGGACACCTCCTCTTCAAGGGCAGGCATGGACTTCCTGTGTTTAATCCTAAGAATCAGTGTCCTTTGCACTTTCTCTGCCTGTGTGGTGATCTGGTTAATCTCAATGTTACCTCCTGCTGTGTTAGGACAAGGAACAGCCACCCAGCCACCCAGCCTCGTTACTGCAGGCCAAAAGCAGAGGACACATATGAATTTTATTTCTACTTTGGGGGAAGATTTCAAAGTCACATTTGACTAGCAGTAGAGAAATAAAACAAACTGCCCCTACTGGTTTTTGAAGCGGCTCTATCAAATTCACAAGATATTGGACACCAAAGGAAAAGTGGTTTTAAAATTTATCACATTTTGAATATCTACCAAGAAGAACTATCCAGTAGATGGCGGATTTGTGGCCAAGATCAAGAGGATTAGCAGCTGCTTGGGCGGCCTCCCAGAAGGAAGGTTGGCCCGAGGTCATCTGAACTGCTCCTAACAGGGAAGCGGAGAGCCACAGCGATCCAACCCTGAAAGATAGTGTACCAGGAAAAGGAGAAGTTTCTGTTTTAAAAACTGCACGTAGCACATCAAGGTTGCATTAGGAAGTGCAAGGAAAAGCCATCACCTAACAAAATGGCCATTCTGTCTAAGAAAACACTTCGTTAGGTCTATTTGTCACAAGAAGCAAATAAATTACAGGGTGCTGCCTGGAACGGGGAAATCTTGGCAAAGAAAGGCGCATTATTGTGTATAATAAGGTAAATGTGAGTCGTCATGATCCAGTGTGAAATGGCTTTCCTTCTCTGGGGTAAAAATGTTCCTCAACAGCAGTGCACATTTCCCCGTCCTCTGAGCAGTGGCTCCTGAACACCATTCTTTCTGGTAGGACCCAAAGATAGATCTGAGGCATTGGGGGGTGCACTGGGGCAGAACTCTGAGCAGGTGTGGGAGGGAGGTGGGCTGGCGCTGGAGGGACCAGGGGTTCGGGCTCCCGTGCTGGGCTGTGGCTGGGGGCATCGTCTGATGTCTGCTGTGAGCTGTGCTCTGCTCTGCCATTGTCGTGCTCCACGGCCCTCCCACTCACTAGCTTGGTGTGAACCTCGCCGCATGGCGTCTTGGGAAAAGAAACAGAGGAGTCGTGCTCCTGTTTGGGACACGAGGAGCTGCCACAGTAGAGACAAGGATGTTAGGGGTCGTGGGCAGAAACATGAGGACAAATGAGGCAACCTCTGGGAAGTACAAGGCCTCCTCCCCGACTTCTTGGAATCTTTGGAAATATTCTTGAGAGACCAAATGCTCTAGGAAATGTGTGTGGCAGGGGTGGCGTAGATTGGGTTATTTTCCCAGATACCGAAGGGCTGGAGGATTGCAGGGGAGGAATATAGCTGAATGTTAATCAGGGTCATGGTCATGACTGTGGTGTGTCCAGCAGTGAAACTAAGGGCCATGGAGGAATATGGGAATTCAATTTTAGAATGTATAAACTGGTTTTTCTCTGTGAAGTTCAAAGCAGTTCATAGCAAAAAACTTAATGTGCACTCAGTCCTGACTTCATCATCATGTAAAGAACAGCAATTTGGGTGCCCATTTTACATGTGGGCACTTTGAGCTTCTGGGAAGATCGGGGTAGTATACTGAAAGTTATCTTAGGAGTCAGTGCGGGAACGATGGCGTGTGTGCTCTGGTGACGCAGGTCTAACCCAGCCGTCATCATTACCGTGGGCTGAGTGGTTCTCAACCAGTGAGTCAGAATGGCTGAGGAGACACAGAGATAGAATATAGGCAACTATAGGATTCGAACGTTAGAAGTGTCTTTCTTTGTAAGCAAAATATAGTGATAATAATAATGTTGATGATGGTGATGGTGGTGGTGGTGGTGATGATAGCATCAAATATTTTTAAACACATTTTAACAGCTCATTATGTGCCATGCACCAAGGAAATGGTCCACGTGGATTAACTCTTTGAACCGTCAACAAACTAATTTCCATCAAGCCCAGGATGTCCCGAGCTCAGCACTATTGACATCTGGTGCTGAATAATTCTTTATTGTAGGGGGCGGCCATTGTGTGCATTTTAGGATGTTTAGCAGCATTCCTGGCCTCCACCCCCTAGAAGCCAGTAGTACCTCTTCCACCCCTGGTTTTAATAACCACAAGTGTCTTCAGACATTGTCAAATATCCCCCGGGGGCAAAACTCCCTTCCCTGCTGAGGATCTCTGCAGAATTCCTCCTACGGAATCTCAGCCACATGGTGGTGAAAACTTTCCTCCAAGCTTCCAGAACCTGCTCCTCAGCAGCCAAGTCCCCTGTGAGGCCACTTGACTCATTACATCACTCACATCAATCATGATGACCCCACGTCCTCAAGGGTGCCTCCATCGTGTGAAGATGTCAGTCAGGTAGTCAGGAAAGGCATGTGCTACAGTTAATAAATAGTTCTACCCTAGATGGTTAAAGCTATAACAAAAGGCACCTCTACTTTTATTCTTAAAGTGGTAAGGCCTTAGCTGTGCAGAAAGTTTGACACCCTTAATTAGCTAAATTTTTGGAAGAGTTCTTACAATAAAGGCCTCTCTGCATTTGCCCCTTCAGAATATTTTTACAGATGTGCGTTTCGGATTTTCCTGATCGCCTGCCTGTCTCTGCCTGAGTGCTGGGACTGTCTCTGATTCATCTGCGTGTTCCTGGTCCCTATTCCTGTGCCTGGTATACGCCAGGGGCTGAGAAATACTTCTGCACCATCAGTGAGTAAGTGGGTGGGTGGCCGCTTGGTAACAGAGGACCCTGGAGACGCCATGGGCCGCACCGCAGCCAGGGTGGCCGCCTGGCTGACCGGCCGGGGCAGGAACTGCAGTCTCACTGCCGGCAGCCCACGCGGGCTCCGGAACAGATCACTCCCGGGTGGCGGTGCACAGTGCCGGCTTCGTGAATCATCCACAAGTGTCATATCTCAGTCTGCAAAGCTGAAAAGGGCAAAGTTTGGCGTTGCCCCTATTTTCTCACCAGTAAAATGGGGAAAATGCATACATGGCAGGGTTATGATGAGGATTAAGTTGGGAAAAAAGTATCTCAAAGCACTTATTGTGCTTGCCAGAGAGCAGGTGTCCAGGGAGTTTGAGTTTCCTTCTCTCCACTGTCTATCTTTTCTGCTGCCTAACACCATTCATGCTGGGAACTTCCCTCCTCTTCCCTGCATGTTTCCATCCGGACTGTTAATCGTATGCCCCATGCTGGCCAATCAGAGTGCCCATTGTTCCTGGATTCAGTGATTGGTCCAGGAGTGAGCACATGACCTGAGCGAGCCGGCGAGAGTCTTCGGGAATGGACAGAAATGCAGGATTTCTCCTACCTCTGGGTTCCTGGAGTGTTTGGCGATGGAAGCTGCCGGAGGCCGGGCCGGCTCCGCACGTGCCTCGCTGCGGTGCAGAGGGCAGCAGCGTGGAGAGACGGAGAGACGTTGGCGCAGACGCTATTGCTTAGACCCCACGGCCGGCTTGCCCGAAGCCCATACATTTGTTGGATTTCTCGGTTCCATGAGTCAATATTCCTCTACTTCTTTCTAATCCAGTTTATATTATGTTTTTGTCACTTCCCAATT
Source organism: Varecia variegata (assembly GCA_028533085.1). Classification (NCBI taxonomy): domain Eukaryota; kingdom Metazoa; phylum Chordata; class Mammalia; order Primates; family Lemuridae; genus Varecia; species Varecia variegata. The sequence goes on from CM052436.1 coordinate 206,640,751, forward strand.
AAGTGGGTCCTGACTGATACATCATTTATCTCTTTTTCTTCTTTCCTTTTTTGTCTGCCTCCCTCCCCGCCAACCGCCTTCACCCTCTTCCTTCTCTCCTGCCTGGAGCCCCTTCTCCCCCAGTACCTACCCGGTCACGGGTTCTCTCCTTATCTTTCTGTCTATTCATCTCTTCAACGGTGTCGCCAGACAATTGACATACTGACTCCTGGACATTTAAAAATTATAATGAAAAGCTCCTTTCAAGACTCACAGGCACACATCTCTACTAGGAGAAAGGTGGACACGATGATGACATTGTGGACTGGGGGGCAAATCTCCCTCAGCCCCAGTCCAAGCCACACTTCGCGTTGCTGGCTTCTGCCGCACTCGTTTTCATCCTCGTGCAAACAAACCATCATGAGAGCCAGCCTGTTTTTATCCCCTGTCCAAGTGCGTTTTCAACATTGTCTCTAGTTCCTACTTGTGGCTGACGTGGCTAAGGACTGCAGGGTTTACCTGGTCAGGGCAGAGCCTCTCAAGTGAGAAGTGCCACCTGGAGAAGGGGTTGTTAATGAGCTCTGCTTGCTGGCCCATGTCTGGGTCTGGCTCCCCAGGAGGCCACTGTGCAATCACAGGCAAAGGATGCCATTTGTCTCCTGGGGTCTCCAGCGCAGTGGGTGGTCTTCTCTGCCAGCAGGGAGGTGGTGGATATTGACAGGGTTGGAATATGTTCAGTGGAGCAGGGATGAATTAGTGCATTCAGTTTCCTATGGTCTAAAACCCAAGGAGCATCTGTTTAAGCCATGAGGGGCACTTTTTGTGGCTGGAGGGAGGACCCAAGTTGCAGGATTTGTTTATGCCCATCAGCAGGGGTTGTTTGGAAGCTCCAGGGAGGGCTGGTGATGAATGGCCAGGCACAGTGGCACGGATCCCCCTGTGTTATTATCCTCATTGCCCTCCGAGCCCATTACTCTTCCAAAGGGTGGCAGCTGGAAGTGGGTTAGTGTGGGCTGGCCCCTTTGCTCACACCAGGCCTGCTAACTGGAGCTAATGATAATAGTAATAATTACAAAAGCTCTGATTTACAGCACACTTACCGTGTTCCTGTTCATTCCATCCACTACCTCCAGCCTCCCCAACTTCTGTAGCTCACATCCCACCTTCAGGTTCTTTGCCATGTTTGCACAACACCGGTACTGTTGTTTACTTCATTTTTTTTTTTTTTAAATCAACTCCTTTTTTTCATTAAGATAACTGTATTTAAAAAGTAAACCTTCCAACTCTCTTCTGAATGGAAAACTAGTAGCAAGTGCTAGGAATGGGAGGAAACTGTAACGAATATGATGTAAACCATACACTTGCGTGACAGTTGATAGTGGTGCCTACGAGGACTCCTAGCTAAGGCCTGTACTCTTTATTGTAATGAGAACTTAGCAAGTGTTGGAAAGGTCTTGAAGATAGAGGAGCACTGACATGAGGCCTTCTCTTTATACGTTGCCAAAGGCATGGAAGGGCAGTTAGAAACAAGAAAGTAACTTCTCGCCATGTCACTGTTGGAACACCTCAAAAAGTCGTCTCCAGTGCTCACAGAGGTCTGGCCCCAAGCATCGTGGGAATTCATTTTTCTCACTTACTCCAGGCCTAACCCCTCAAGTTAGGCACCATTGTGTCCATTTCAGAGTTGAAGAAGTGGAGCTTCAAACAGGTTGCCCAGAGAAGACATTCAAGAGTGGGGATTCCAGCCCACAACTGTTGGAATAGAACATCACTACTGTGTGCCAGGTGTTGGATGCCAGGTGCTGGGTTCCAAGCTTGGCACTTCACATCCATCACTTCGTCCTATCCACATCCCAGCCCTGTGCAACTGCTGTGGCCTTCATTTCACAGGGGACATGGAGGCTCAGTGAGCTGCAGAGACACTCCCAAGCTCTCCTGGCAGAGAAGCAAAAGCAGGGCTCCTGGGGGCCTGGCGTGCTCCAGTGCACATGCACGACCATCCTTAGATATTTTTCATTCTCTCAGCAACCAACTGGGAGCATCTGCACCATCAGGGCCTCGAGTGGCAACAGCAGGACTCTGACGAACCAACTGAAGCAGAAAGGGAGTTTACTGGAAGGACTTGGTGCAGTGCACAGATTCAGGGTGGACGCTGGAGAAATGGAACTAGAAAGAACCAGAGCCCAGGTGCTCCTGTGTCTGGAAGGCATCAGAACACTGCAGCGCCTTTCCTTCCCTCCTGAGGGTCTTCTCCTCAAGGATGGGACCTTGAGCAAAAGGGCCTGATGAGCCTGCTCAGGTCACATGCCCACCCCTTGGGCAGGGTGGGCTCCTTTTTTGGATGGTCCCAGTAGGACCTCACACAATGGGGGAGGGGTTATTTCCCAAAAGGAAATCAGGGTGCTATATCGTCAAAAGAAGGGGGGCTAAATTTAGACCCCAAACCTGCAGAAGTTACCAACTATGTGCCAGCTCAGTGCCAGGGGGGCCTTCCACCATCCTGTTGTACAGGAGGCAAGAAGTCCCTAGGTTGGTGGGCCGGGTCCTGGTCCTCTCTCCCTCAGGCCCCAGGACACATAGCCTGGGTTGCTGGTATCATGTCAGAGCAGGAAGGGATCTTAGAGACCTTGGCCTGGTTTCCTGAATGCTCTGTTCCAGGTGGCCTTGGAACCCCCTTCCAGGTCTGACACCGACACACTTGCACACCTTCTGTGACCCCAAGGCCCACTGCGGCCCCCAAACTGCCATACAATCATTCTCTGCACAGAATTCGCAATTTTCTAGCATACCGTCTACCAGAGGGAGGAAATCTCATTAAAAACAAAATTGTACGATTGCATTCTTATTCCTGTTGTTTAAGGAATTGATTATCTTGGTGTATCTTTTCCAATAACAGGTTTCATTAAATTAAACCCAAGACACTTAAATTCCCTGGAAATAACAGACTGATTATATATGGCAGAAATGTGCTAAAATTTCTTGGGAAATCAGCACGTTGGCCCTTGAGGATTAGCTGGTGATCAAAGGTATAGGTTTTGAAGTTAGAGTAACAGCGTTCAAATCCAGGCTCTGCCACTTCTGGCTGTGTGACTTTGAGCAAGTTATGTTACCTCTCTGTGTCTCAGCTTCCCCATCTGTGTAATTTGGACAAACAATTCCTCTCATCCAGGCTTGTTGCTCGGATTAAATAGATTTCATGTAACACTCCACAAGGTTAACTATAAACATGCCCACTCGGACTCACACGGGCTGTTTTGGTTGCAATAGGGACAGGGATGTGACCTGGAAACTCATTGCCACTTGGCATTGAGAACCATAAGGGATCAGACTGTGTCATCCGTGCACAGATGGACAAGATCATAAAGAGGAAATGTAGTGTAGGGAGACTGATTACTCTTTAAGATTGAAAGCAGGAGAAAGCTGCCCTAGACGACGTCCCCTCTCTTCTCTTCGTTTTGTCTGCCAAATACACGCGGTGCCTTCCTTCCACTCCATTTCTTAATTGAGCAAACTCTGAGATCCTGAGTGTAAACAAACACGGAGCCAGCACAAACAAGCCCTGCTTCCTGCACACGCTGCTCTGCGGAGCGAGGGACAGCAGACGGGCTGGGGAGTGGAAGCTGCTGGAGAAAGTGCTTCCAGGGTCTGGCCTGCGGGCCTTGCTCCGTCTCTGTTAGATTGTCCGTTCGTTCATTCATTCATTCGTTCATTTCGTTCAAGTGTTCAGTGAGAACTTCCCTGTGGAAGACAAAGACCTTACTCCTAAGGAGCTATGATCCAGGGAGGTGGGTGTAGACAAAACACCGTGCAGTGTGTCAGTGCTGAGATGTGGCAGCCACAGGGAACTGTGGCAGGGGCAGAAAGAAGACCCCAATTCAGGGAAGGCCTGACGAACAAGTAGGAAGGTATCAGCCCAGCAGGGAGCTGAGGGGGGTGAGGAGAGGGTCTGCCAGACACTGGTAGGGGGGAGAAACCACAGTCACCGTTGACACTGTTGAAAGAATCATTTTATAAGGATGACAGCCTGGCTGTGCCGTTCATCTGGGCACAGCATGTCCCTGCAAACCTCTGCTCTGCCCAACCCAGTCTGCCATGGATGGAATGAGAGATGCTCCCAAGTTATCTTCATTAAAATTTGGAAGCAACTGAAACTTAATAATGGGGGATTCATCACAGTACAGCCATGTAAATGGACTAATACACTGTCATTAAAAGTGTTAAAATCTTGTATCGTTTTAATAAATACTAACTAACATTTTGAGGGAGTATCAGAATATAATTTTTTTACATTTTCTTAGTTTTGTGAAAAACAAAATATCTGAGCATAGATAAGTGATAAGAAAGGAATATAGTAAAATATTTATAGTGGTTAGTGCTCGATGGTTGCATTTCTTTGTATATTCTTCTATAATTTTATGCCTTGAGGATTTATTGCCTCTATAGGCAGCAAAATTAAGAAAAGTGTTTCAGACCCGAATGGGCTGCAGCCTGCAGGATTACTTGGTCGTTTCTTCGGTTCCTCCCCCATCCCAGCAGCACCTGTGTTGCTTGGTGAGTCTCTTTGGTCATTGTGTGCAGTAAACTTTGTCCTCCCGACTCTCTCTCTGGGTTTGAGTGTGTCTCCTGAGTGTTGTGTTTGCAGCCAAAACGTCCTGCCCTGTCTCTGTCTCTGTCTCACCAGCACATCTTGAACGTCTATTGACTAGTCATTGTGTGCTAGTCGCCATACTAAATGGCCCGAAGTATGAAACAACATTTGTATTGGAAGGAGCTGAGAGACCCTTTAACGAAAGAAACATGAGGCATAAGACAGACACTCACACACACAAACACATACACATATATGCACACAAAACATCTGGGCTGCTCCAGATGAAGCCTGGAGTGTTTGGGGCAATTTCTGCCCCAACGCGTCATCTTCCACTCCCCATGAGTGGCTTCTGAGGCAGGTTGTGGACCCAAATGCCACGTATGACACTGTGTGAAAAACCCAAGTGCTTCCAGCTCTCTCACTGTGTGCACGAGAACACGCCTCTATTTTAAACCCTTCCAAGATGGCCTGCTTCATGTGTGATGCTGCCCCGGCAACCGGGGCAGATCCCTATGTTGTCTCTTCACAGCATCACACTTGTGTTTCATCGCACCGGTCCCAAGTGGCAGCCATGACTTATGTGTTAATTTCTGTGTCCCCAGCAGACTGTAGGCCTCGGGGGCAGGGACATGCCTGTTTTTGTTTTTGTTGTTGTTTTCGAGGCAGGGTCTTGCTCTGTCACCCAGGCTGGAGTACAGTGATGTCATCATAGCTCACTGCAGCCTCAAACTCCTGGGCTAAAGTGATCCTCCTGCCTCAGCCTCCCGAGTAGCTGGGACTACAGGTGCGCACCACCATGCCCAGCTAAGTTTTCTACTGTTTTTAGGGATGAGGGCTTGCTATGTTGCCCAGGCTGGTCTTGAACTCCTGGTCTCAAGCGATCCTCCCATCTTTGCCTCCAAAAGTGCTGTGACCGACCTGCCTGTCTTGCTCACTACTGTATCCTGGGCCTACATCTTCGCGGTGAGACTTTGGGCAAGTCACTCGGCCTCTCCGAGTCTTGGTTCCCCCTTTGTGACACTAGGGATGGCAATAATAGGGTGCACCTCACAGGGGCCTTATGAGAGTTAGGAGCTGCTGTGCGTAATGTGATTACAACAATGGGGACATCCAGTAAGTGCTGTATTAATGCCACCTGTTGTCACTATTAGCTACTGTTGTGATTAAGGACAGGGTCTCCCACCTTCTACACCCAGGCCTTGTCACCTCTCATAAAAGCTTTCTAGTTTCAAGGGCTTTCAATGCCCTGAACATGAAATGCTCCTCCGGGTCCCCAGCTGCTTCTGCATCCTGTCCCTCTGGCACGCGCCGTCCTGAGTGTGGCTCTGCAGGGGCCTCAGATGCCGACTCACTTCCTTTCTGCCTGCACTCGGTCCCCAGGTTTCTTCATCAGTTTCTGGGGTGTTGACCCAGCAGGAAAGAGTGGTTTCCGGTTCATATGCTGCCTGCCCCCCAGCCAGGGCGAGAGGCTGGGCCCCGAGTCTTGTGAAATCGCAGTGGACGGGGACACCCAGCAGCGCTGTGACGCTGCCCCCAGATCTGCAGTGATCCAGCCAAAGCATGTCGTGATCACAGCCGGGGCCTGCAGACTGCGAGCCTCCCTGCAGCAGTTTGGCTGACGGCTGCAACGTGGTGCAAAAGCCATTTAACACCTTTAAAGAAATTGGAAATGGGTTTTTCATGTGTGGTGGTGCTGAAAATTGAGAATAATGACAGAATTATTAAAAACAGCCTTCTCGGCCTCAGACTCTTAATTGCCTTTGGTCCGCAAAGCTGACAGCACTGTGGAAACCGAACGTGGAATGTTTAGTCTGGGAGCCTTGGAGGAGCCTCTTAATTCTTTTGTTTATGGGTTGTAAGAACGGCTTTTGGGGTACCTGGATGTGGAAGCAGGAGCACAGAGCTGGGAGCTGGGCAGGAGGCCGGGGCTTGTCTCCTGACTGTGCTCCCATCTGAGGGAAAATGCGAACCCCATGGTGAGCGGCCTCCTTGGGGTGACAGCCGCAGGGCTCCATGGTGGCTCTGTGGGCTGCTAGGCTGGGAAAGGCTGAGCTAAAGCCAAGCAGATTTCTTGCCTGCAGGACTTCTCAGAGCCTTTAGTATGGTTATAATGACAGGCAACATTAATTAAGCATTTACTCTGAGCCAGAAACAGTGCTGAAGTTTTCGTACTTGACCTCATTTTGTCTTTATCAACATGCATGAGAAGGGAAGCTGAGACTTAGAGATAAACAGTTGCTTAGAAAGAATGGAAGTTTCTGATCTTTAACCCAGATCTGTCTGGCAAAAAAAAAAACCCCCAAAAAAACGGTCCATGCCTGTGCCCTACCCACTACGCTTCCCTGCCTCTCTATCCTGTGCGGAGAGTGGAACCTTGAAATCGTGCAGTCCAGCGCTCCCATTTTCCAGATAGAAAGAGGGAGGCTCAGAAGGGTGGAGTGGCTTCTCCAGTCCTCGGAGTGGGAAGCTACAGGCATCTTCTTCCTCTGTGCTCTGCTCTTCTCCACACTCTGCAGCTGTGTGGCTTTTGGCAACTCACCTAAACTAACCTCCCTGTGCCTGAACGTCCTTGTCTGTAAATAGTGATGAAAATTGTCCCTTACTCGCAGGTTTAATATTGAGGGTTAAGCAAGTTAACGCATGTGAAGTGTGTTAAGTCGCAAGGTGCAGAACCAAATGACTTTTCCCCACCTGCAGGGGTCACTGTTAAATCCTTCCCCAGTGGCCCTGCTCAGGGCAGGGGTGGGCGTCTCTGGCCCGCGGTAAGAAACGCAGGGGCTGAGTTCGCTCCTCCCGGACGGCGGCGTGAGCCCTCCTGGCGGTGCATTCTAGCGCGTGGCCACCAGATGGCAGAAGCAGGCCAGGAACAGCGCGTGTGCCCGGCCGTGCTCGTGGCAGCTGCCCGTGAAAATCCCGGGGTGTTTGGGGGTCGCATTAAGAGCTCTGCAGCGTATGAGCCGTCCTTCATCCTAAGCGGGATTCTAAACAAACTCAGAGCTGGCTTCGTGGCTGGCACCGGGCCCGTGGGCTTGCGTTTCTTGTTTGCACAAGTCGGTCCCCCAGCAGGAAGGACGGGGAGTCTCTCTCTCTGCTCCCCGACTTTCTGGCTGGTGCAGCAAGTCCCCGGGTTGGAATTGGGGACAGCGTGTCCCTGTGTTAAATAGGTTGTTCTTGACAAAAATTGCAAGGAGTGATTTTGATGGGTGTGTCCCCAGGCTGTGGGGACGCAGCAGGAACACATAGAGCTCGTTTTCCAGCCAGAGAGAAAGAAAACCGAGAGGGAGCTGGTTAGGCAGACGACGTGGGATGGTGCCAGGAGCAAGAACGAAAATCCCACGGGAGGCGGGCGGGAGGGCGGCAGGGAAGGCTGAGGCCGGCTGCGCAGAAGGAGCCGTGCACGCGGGAGCTGGGAAGGGCATTGCAGGCAGAGGGAACAGACGGGGCGAACACCGGCAGGTGGGGGGAGCGCCTCACGTTTAAGAACTAGACAGGAGGCCAGCGTGGCTGCACAGAAGACGCGACAGGGAAGGAGGAAGTGACAGCGTCCAGGGGCCTGGTCCCTGGTAGGCAGAGTCAAGGGTGGGGACTCCACTCGGGAGAGGGTATGAACGTCCCCAGTGGCCAGACAGAGCAATTTCACACGGGTTGGTCTATCCACCCACGGCCCTGGGGACTGGGCTCTGCGCTCTGCAGGCCCTCTGCTCTGTCACCCCTCCCCCTCCCAGGTGATCAGGCTGCTCAGGGCAGCTGGAAACGTTGTTAAGCCAACTCCTCGACTCCTCACTGCGGCTGGCTGACATCACTTCCCCTGCAAACGCTGCTCTCCTGTGGGAAGCTGCCCGGCTCTCGCCTGCACACCTGGCCCCCTTCCTGGCCCTGCACAGTTTCCTGGGGCCTCGCAGGGAAGCTCGGGCAGGTGCAGCCTGAGCTCCAGGCTCCGACCTCCCCATCCGGCATGTCCTGCTCCTCCCCCGGGGGGGTGCTTGAAAGCCCAGACATGTGCCTCACATCTGAGAAAACAGACTAACAATTCCTTGCAGACACAGGTTCAAATCCTTACTAGGCTGTTAAGTGAGAGGGGATTCATTACTTCCTCCTGCGGCAGAGCAGCCGTGGGCAGCCACATTCTGTGGTCTCCCCTTGCAGCGCTGCCCGAAGTGGGAAACCCGGAACCAGGAGGTGTGCAGAGGAGGAGCTGAGGGTGCCGAGAAGCGGCACAGGAGTTGCCTGGCTGACTTTTGGTAGACCACACCTGGCACCAATTTCCTCCCCACCCAAACTGTCTTGATCTGGATAGCCACCTTGATGACATGTCAAAATTTCACCCAAGGTCACTCACAGCATGAAAACGTCATTATAACGGATCTGCCTGGAGGTGCCAGCTGGAAGGTGGGGCCACCAATGTGGCATCTGGGCTCCGCCACGGGGATCCCACCAGCCTCATGCAGACGGGCTCTGCAGTCCCCTCTCCTCCCTGCCCTTCCTGGCCTTGGGGTTTAGCCCTTCGTGGGCTCTGTGGTTGTTCCTTCTCCCAACCTGGATCTAACCTAGCTCCTGTCTTTAACTTGTGACTTCATTTGTGCAATTATATTTTATACATATCCCTTACAGTATAGAAGCAAAACTGAATTGGAATCTGATGCCATTCAGTGCAGTTAAATACTGCATGTGCACACCCCGTCCAGGAGTGCAGTCGGTGTAGGCTAATGTGTAAGTAGGTGTTTCAAACGCTTGCATTACACTAAAGCCCTTAGCATATCGCCCTAGGGTGTTTCAGAGCGTTTCAGTGAGATCTGGGAAATTGGTTGGGGTTTTTTGGTCGGCCTGGGAATGTGTTATTATTTTTTCCTCTTTAACATAATGGATATGAAGCCCTGATGTCTGAACATTTGCTCTGTGGAGTGTTTCCAGGAATGGGTAATATTTGGATAATGAGGGGTGACCTCAGTTGCTGGTGGAGGGGGCGATTTCCATGTGACTGGGCGATGTCCAACAGGCAGAGAGTGGGGGGGAACGGGGCTTGTCTCCGTGAATCCCTGCCCCCTCTTGCCCTGGGCAGAGATGGAATAAATGCTCCACAGAGCCCTGCGAGATGGATGTTGATGGAAATCCTCTCGCAGGACCCTTGCCTGTTGTCGGGCCCCGCTGCCCTGCCCTGGAAGGCATCCTGCAGCCTGGCTGCAGCGGGAGGCTCATCACACCGGCTGACTTCGCTGAGCCGGAATGCAAAGCTCTGCCCAGCTCCCGGTGCAGGCACAGGGTGCACAGAGCTTGTAATTAATTAGAGCCACAGCTGATTGATTTTCTCGAGGCTGGCACTCCAGCCGGTGCTGGAGGCCCGGTGGAGCTGCTGTGCCAAAGTGCTGCCCGGCCTGTCTGGGAGCCAGCCGCAGCGGGGCTTCTGCAGCCTCTCCTGCAGCATGTCGGGCTTGCCACGGGCACTGCCTGAAACGTGGCCTGGTGTCGATTCTGCAGGATTCTGCTGGGAGATGCTCGTGGCCTGGAAGCTGGTTTTGTAGCCACCCCACCTGGGAGGCAGCTTCTGTGCTGGCAGGGTGAATGCAAACAGGCCCTGCTCCGGGCCCGCCGCAGTCTGCCAGGGAGGGCTGCTGGGTGACACTGTTAATTAAAACCATGGCATTTGGAGGCAGGGAGAAAGTTAAAAGCTCTGAGTCATTTTCCCTAATAGAAATCTTATTTTGTAGGTGCTCACGGAGGTCAGGCTGACCAGGAAAACCCACAAGTCACAGATGAACTCAAATGGTTTTATTTAATTTACTTAACTCGGTGCCTGGAGTCAGAGTGGGGAGAGGGGCCTGCCATCGGCTAGGGGTGGGGGCGCCCACCCTCAGCTCAAGCCTCCAGGCCCAGGGGCTGGGAAGAGATAGCCGAACTTTCTTGGAAGGATCTGGAACTGCTGAGTGGATGCTTTGGAATTTGCTGACCCAGGCATCTGTGAGTGCAGCCCGGCCGGCCATCTCTGCGCCAAGCTATCTGTAGTCCGACGGCTGTTTTCAATTGGAAATTTGTTCCAAAGTGGTGGCAGTGACTGGAGAGTGGCTATATCTGGATCCATTAGTCGTGCCGAGAATTCCCTTCTTTCCTTGTGCTTGCTGGCCAAAGTCACTGCTTTGAATGCTGACGGATCTCTGGAGCTAGGGATGGAGCTGGCTCCTTTGGGAAAAGTCGGAGGCATTGGGAAAGGCCCAGGGGAGGGTGTCCTGCAGATCGCGGGTGGCAGAAAGGTCTTACATGTGCAGGCCCGGCCGCCTGCAGTAGCGGGAGCAGGACTGTTGCTTCAGCGGCCCTAACTCCACCAGGGTTCTGGGGCTATTTGTGAAGTTACCTCTTCCCACGGAGCTGGGGAAGCACAGCCAGAGTGGGAGCAATTTAATTCCCCGGATCATGGTCCTCTGCAGCGAAAAGCTAGATTTTCCCCTCTCTCCTTCAGTTGCTCGTTTACAGTCATCAAAAATGAGGCTGGGGTGGAGCGCGGGCCTGGAGTTGCCGTGGAAACACGATACCCAGAACCTTCTTTGGCACCAGTGGCCCTTGGTGCGAGGGGCTGTGTGGGGACCTGGCCTGGGCCCCCCTCTGCCTCTGCAGCGACACCCGCCTGCGGCCCCAGAGCAGGAGAACCCAGAGCCCAGCCTGCCCTGCAGGAAGCTGGGATATCACCTCGGAACCACAACTCAGGGAATTTCCCTGAAACTCACAGAGACCTCCTTCCAGAATGTTCTCCCGATCCTCTTCCAATTCCAGTCCTCCCATCTCCATGGAAAGGATGCCCCGTGGTAAGTGGCCACGCCCATCATTGTCTTTGTTTCACTCCTGGCGTCTTGGGCGGCGTAGAGGAGGGGACTCAGGTGCCTATGAGCCGTTCTCAGCGGGTTCTGCTGGAGGTCGGGACCAGACACGGCTTTTCCTCGGTGACAGGTTAGTCCTGTTGGCATCTCCCCACGTTATAACAAAGGATTTGGCTAGCCTTTGGCTAAATGCTTGGAATTTCCTGAGTTAGGGGAGTATCTTTGTTATTCGTGGTGGGCCTCTCAGACCACACCTAAGTTTATGCTAATGAGAGCTCGGGACAGGAGGGGAGCATACCAGAAAGGCTGACCAGGTGAGTAGGGGGCTGGGGCTTTGGCCCACAGGATATCGGACCTCCAGGGAGGGGAGGAGCACTGGAGAGCGAGCTCAGTCACATGGCCAGTGATTTCATCAATCTTGCCTATGTAATGAAACCCCAATAAAAACTGTGGACAGGGGGCCCAGGTAAGCTCCTGGTTAGTGAGCACATCAAGGTGCCTGGAGGTGACACGTCCTGATCGTGGGGAGATGCCATGGGAGCGCCATGTTTGGGACCGTTCCAGCCTCGCTCTCTGTGTCTCTTCATTTCTACCCTTTATGATAACGCTGTAATCTAGGAGGTATGGCAGTTCCGTGAGTCCTGCCAAATTGTCAAGCCTTGAGGAGGCTGTGGGAACCCTCAGATTTTTAGCCTGTTGGTCAGAAGTGCAGGTGACCGGGGGATCCTGGAGCTCGTAGCTGGTGTCTGAAGGCGGGGAATTCTTGTGGGGACCGCGGCCCGACTGCAGTGTCTGAGCTAATTCTGGGTATCGTGCCTCAGGACTGCGCTGCAGCCGCTCACGGCCAGTTGGGGGGAAAGGCAACGAAGGCGCCTCTGCTCGTCCACACTCTCGCTCGGTGCTGCGCTGAAGCGGCTGCTCTTCAGAAACACCTAAGGGGCTTATAGAAACAAGAGCTGCCTGGGACCCTTCCTGAGCAATTCTGATTCCATGGGCCTCCACAGGGACTGGACTCTGTAATTTTGAAAAGCTTTCACGGGTCCCTCTGAAGCCAAATCTTATCTGAGACTCACTTTCTTATACAGCCAAGCACATATCCCAAGCAGAGAAAATCTGCTTGAAAGAAGGGGAAATGCAGAAAATTGGAGAGGCCACTTGCCAACGTTCAAACAACAGGGAACACAGGGACAGCAGATAGAAAGTTCCATGCCGGGCGATCCGTCCTGCAGCCTCTGTCCGTGTGTCGAGGTCGGTCTCTGCAAAGGCATGTTGGGCAGCCATGCGTTCACCTGCCATGTGCTGTGATATGACACACTCGAGAAGCCTTCTTGCCTCTTGACATGTTCTCCCTGGCCTTCAGTATTTCCTCAGACCCTGACATCAGCGTCCTTTGATGGGAGGCACATGGCAGATCTTGGGGTTCCAGGCGAGAAGCCCTAGCTGCTGCTGGCAGGGGCCAGGACCCTTCACACTGAGGGTCTGAGCAGATGGAGCTGTGAACCGTGGGTGCGGGGTGGGGTAGAATGCCTGGGGAACGGGGTGGCACACAAGGAACTCACTGTGACAGCTTCCTCAAGCTCATCTCCTTCCCTCCTCCCCTGCCACAGCCTCAGCCACTGTTGTCTGCCACAAGGGTGACAGCCACAGGGTCCTCTCTGATATCCCTGCTTGTAGATTTGCCTCTCTGCAGCCTTTTCTCCACACATCAGCCCCGATGATGCTTTTAAAAGTCAAGCAGACCATGTCTTTCCCTTGCTTCAGGTCATCCAAGGCTCCCTTGCACTGCGAAAATTAAAACAAGAGTCCTTGTGATCTGTCCCTGCCCCTTTCCTCCTCTTCACTTGGTCCATGCATGCACCAAACTGCAGCCACATGCGCTTGCTCTCTGTTTCCAAACTCTTCTCCCACAGGCCTTTGCATAAGCTGTTCTGTGAGGGTCGTGGGGGATGGAGGAGGCCGGAGGCACTGGGTGGCCCTGACCGGAGGTCCGTGTGGGAGGGTCCTGTCAGGGAGACCCACGCAGCTCCAGTTGGATTTCCCCTGCGTGCGTATTTCTAGAAAGTACCGTTCTCACGGAACGGCAGGTGGGTACATTTCCTTTCACATTAGCACCAGCCTGGTGCCGGGGCGCCACGTCCTCCGTCTGTATGTCAGGAGGTGGACGAGACTCACAGCCATTACTAGGCGCTGCTTGCCACCTCGCTCAGGGAGGCCCTCGGGCATGGGCCACCGTGGCAAATGCATGATGGGTGGGCACAGGCGACCTCCGGCTGGCGTCAGGGCTGCTCCTGCACCCCGTGATGCTCCCTCTCCTGGGGCTGCCAGGAAATGGGCGGCAGAAGCCAGCCCCGTGAGTCACCTCCTCCTCCCGGGGACGTCCTCATCTCATGTTTAATCATGAGGCTGGGAAGGCGGTGACATTAACTACAGGGCTGAGGTCGGGCTATCTGGAGAAAGTCAGCGCACATGGAAGTTGACTGTCCTCAAGAAGGAAAATTATATTTTTCTGATTTCAAAAATAATGTCAAGGAAACGTAGAATCACACCTTGGGGGGGGGGGAGTGAGTTTAAACTAATGAGCTTCCATTAAAAAATATTAAAAACCTTTCTGTTTGGAGAAGATTGGAAGAGTCCATCTTGGAATTGGAGTCTCTCATGAGCTGTGTCCCCAGGGTGGTCCGGTTAGTGGCTGGTGGCTTTCCCGGGGCAGGGGTGGGGCTTGGTCACAGAAAGCAGCTACTATTTCTTGGGGCTTATTATTAATCTTATCACATTGAATCCTCACAACCCTATGAAGGGGTTCATTTTACAGACTGAGATTCAAAGATTGATTTCCCCAAAGTCCCTTAATAAGTATATGGTGAAGGTAGAATTTGAGTCCAGAAAATCTGGTTCTGCTATTTCCTGTGTTTCTATTTGGTTCAAGCTGGCCTTTCTTCTTTCAATACAACTTCAGTGAAACCAATGGTTTTGGAAAATAAAAGTTGGTTTTGAGATTCACACAGTAAGTGCATTGTCAAAGTTTATTCTTTTATCTTGAAAATAAGGACGTGTTGATAAAATGTGCTCACTCGTGTCAACATTTCAAACAACACAAAGGATACAGTGTCAAATTAAGGACCGGCCCTACTCTCAGCCCCCAATTCCATATTTTTCTGGATATTTTGCACATGCTCCATCCCACACTGTTCCATGATACGGGATACTCCATAGATGCTCCAAGTAACAGAGACTTCTGGAGTTAAGAGAGCTGGGAAACTCTTGGGCAGTCACAATGTACAGCCATGTATTAAAGGCTCTGGGAAGTTCTGCAGCACATAAACCCTTTTGGCTTGGTTCAATCCTAGGTTTTCAAAACCTACTTGCCCATGGCACACCTTATTCCGTAACACAGGTTTGCATTTTTCCTAGACCGTGGCCTGAAAAACTCCAGTCTAACAAGACCACGGATTCATCCAACAGGTGTATTCAGCAAGCAGACACTTTGGGCCAGGTCGGTGCTACGCTGGGGAGGCTCAGAGGTGGACCAGGCGAGCCCTGGCTCCCGTGGGGCTCACTGCTCATGGGAGAGCCGGCACTTAAGTCAACAGAGAATGAAAACACACATCAGATGCGGATGATGACTAACCAGAAATAAAGAGGTCCACGTGGTGCCTGCTTTCGGAGGAGGTCTTCTCACCAGCGAGACAGAATGAGCCACGCCGTGTTTGGGAGCTACAATGGTTTCAGGAAAGAACTAGAGTAAAAACCCTCTGACATCTATAGGTACAAGTAAGATTTACATATGTAATTTTACATATTTGATATCACATTAAATGCTGGTACCTGCCCTTTTTCTCAACTAAAAGTTCAAAGATAACAATAAACATATCTCACCATCATCATGTTTAACAGCTACAGAGCATTTATTTAAGCACATACCCAATTTTTCTTAACCGATCACCCCTTGGTGGAAACGCAGAAAGTTTTCTTATGCATGCATTTTACTTACCTCTGAAACAGTCTCCTTAGAATAAATTCCTGGAAATAACATTCTTGGGTCCAAAGGTATGAACATTTTACATTTTTACACAATAATGACAAACTGCCTTCCAAACTTCATTCCCTGCAAGACTGCATGAAAATGCCCATTTTCCTAAATGCTCGCCATGACTGCTTTTCAACTACGTTTAAAATCTTGGCCAATGTGAAGGGTGAAAAATTACAATTAATTTTTATGTATTTGATTGATCACTGACTTGAACACACCCCTTAGCCTTTTGCATTTATTCTCTTGTTCATATCCTTTGCCAATTTTTCTACTGATGTATTAATTAATTTTCTTGATTTGTAAGAGTTCTCTGTATATCGTGGATATTAGGCCTTTGTCATAAGAATTATGAAATTGTCCTCATCTTTGGTTTTATTCATGGTGTTTAAAGCCATTCAGATATTATACATTCTTCTGTTGTTAGATTTATGTCTTATTTCATGTTTTCTGAGGCTCATATGTTTAGTATGCCCAACCAACCCCACCCTGTGATTATATAAACATTCTCCCATATTTTCTTTCTTTCTTTTTTTTTTTTTTTTTTTTTTTTGAGACAGAGTCTCACTCTGTTGCCCGGGCTAGAGTGAGTGCCGTGGCGTCAGCCTAGCTCACAGCAACCTCAAACTCCTGGGCTTAAGCGATCCTCCTGCCTCAGCCTCCCGAGTAGCTGGGACCACAGGCATGCGCCACCATGCCCGGCTAATTTTTTTTCTATATATTTTTAGTTGTCCAGCTAATTTCCTTCTATTTTTAGTAGAGACGGGGTCTCGCTCTTGCTCAGGCTGGTCTCGAACTCCTGAGCTCAAACAATCCACCCGCCTCGGCCTCCCAGAGTGCTAGGATTACAGGTGTGAGCCACCGCGCCCGGCCCCATATTTTCTTTTAGCATTTTTTGTTTGTTTATTTTTTTTCTTTTCATGTAAACCTTTGTCCTTTCAGGAATTCACTGTGCAGTAAGGAGTGGATTTGCTTCCAGTTTTGTATTTTCCAAATGGCTTTTCAGCTGCTCCATGTCCATATTCTCGATTAGAAGTGACCACTGTGTTAGGCACTGAAATATCTGTATACTTGGGACTATTGCTGTAATTTCATTTTCTGTTCCTTTGAGCTATCTTTTGATGCCTTTCTCAAACCACACTGCTTTCCTGAACTGTCACCACCTAATACATTTTTAATAGCTATCAAGACAAGTTCTTCAATACCACTCTTTTAAAGAATTTTTCTGGCTGTTATAAGATGTTTATTCTTCCAGATAAATTTTGGAATCATTCTCTTTTTATTTAAGGTAAAATATATGCCACATTGATACGTTGAATTTATGGACTAATTTAGGAAAAATATATCTTGATCATATTGAGTTTTCTTATCCAATAAACAGACATGAATCTCCATTTATTGAATTTTTTAAAAATGATCTTTTCTCAGACTTACTTTTGGCTTTATAGAGGTTCTGAAGCTTGAGCAGGCACCAGTGTCACCTGCAGGACTGTCTCCGACGCTCGTCCTCAGAATCGAGGGTGTGCAGTGTGCATTGCTGACAGGTCCCAGGTGACGCCGATGCTGCTGGACCCGGGCCACACTTTGAGAACTACCGTCTACAGAGCTCTGCCTGCTCCTGGCAGCTCGCCCTCCTACTCCTCCTCAGGGAGCTTCCTGGTGACTCTGACCCCTGCGTCTCACCCTTCTCTCCTGTGGCATTTGCCGTGGGAATCTCCCCTGCAGCCCCACGCACAGAACACGCCCTGCAGGCTTGGATGGTGTTTCTCTGTCTCCTTTTCCCAGCACCATGTGTCCACGTGGACAGCACCTGCTGAGTGTGTGTCGAGTGAATGAGCGAGTGAGGTTCACGCTCTGTCTTCCCTCTCCGGGCAGTGCCTGAGCACTGTGCGGTCTCACGCCGGGCTCGGACTCGAGAACGTCTGGGTTCAACTGGTGGCTCAGCAGTGTGACCTCAGTTAAGCCACTTACCTTCTTGAGCCTCAGTTTCCTCAGCTGTAAAATGGGTGTAATAATAGTCCTTACCCTAATCTTAGGAGTATCGGATGTGATAAAGTCATACAAAATGTTCACTGCATTTATTAAGTGGCCCAGAATATTAGTTATTGATACCACCATCCAGGGCTGGAAGTGTGCCCCTCGGTTTTCTCTTGTTGGGACAAGGCATGTGGTCATGTGTGCTCTTTCTCGCTGTGACTCGGTGCAACCCTAGGGCAGAGCTTCTCTGGTGGGGGCGCATCCTCAGGGGGTGCCGGGCCGAGCGGCTGAGGCAGAGTCAGCCACGGGCAAGGCTGGCGTGTGGCCCTGGAGCACCGGCTTCCTCCACAGTCGGCAACGTCAGCTTTTGAAAACTATTAAGACAAATGCGGTTATATTGCAGAGGGGAATAAAAATGCCTGTGCATTTTTAAGGCAATTCCTGGGCCTTGGGCTCCCTTGCGGATGCTCCCTCCCTGGCTGCCTGTCCCAGGGCTCCCCACGGGGGCTGCCTTCCAGGCCGGGGGCTCAGGGCTCACAGCAGTGAGTGGATTAACAGGCTGCTCTAAAGGCACCTCCCTTTTCCTGACACAAATGCGTCTGAAGCTCCTGTGTCCCCAGGCTGTGATTTAAACCTAGGTGGCAGGACTGACACCTGGCAAGGAAGCCTGGGCTGAGGTGCTTTTGATTGTTCGTGTTGGAATGTTCCACCTTTGCCTCCCTGGCCTTTGGGGCTGGAACAAGGCTAATCAGTCCTGTCTGCTCCTTGCAGGGGTGATTTGGTGTAATCAAACAATGGCCTGTCTGGGAGAACCGCCTGCCTGCCTTGGATCTATATGCACCGCCCCTGCCCCGCCTCTCACACACTCCCCAGTCACACTCATCCAATTTCATTACATTTCGGATGAACACCACACAGAAATAGACAATGCAATCACCGCGGCCCGGCATCTAGGAGAACATCTTGTCCGAGCACAGCAACTGCTCTGCCTGGGCTTGGCCGTGTCCTTGCTGCCGCCCGCCTGGTCTCGTGCTGAGTGGGGAGCAGGGGCCCTGGCCTCCTCCCTTTCTCGTCTCACCGTTCTGCCCACTCGAGGCTGCTGCCGCATCCCGGCCGCCCTCCCCTGTCGCTGCCCTCTGACGTGGGGGCTGGCAGGCAGCTGGGGTAGGGCATGCACAGCCCCCAAAGTGGTGCCATTGCCGGCCAGCGTGATGGTTTCAGGAACGTCCACCCGAGGTTGTGGGTCAGGGTTCCTCCACAGCAGCGCTGCTGATACTTTGGACAGGATCATAGTCCTGCGTGTTGTGGGGTGTCAGCAGCATCCCTGGCCTCTGCCCACTGGAGGCCAGTAGCAGCCCCCTCCCCAGATGTGACACTAAAAATGTCTCCAGACAAGGCCAAATGTTCCCCAGAAGTCAAAATTCCCCCAGGTGAGACCCACTCGGAGATGGCAAGGTGAAGACAGAAGGTCAGACCGCTAGCGTGTGACCGAAGGATGGGTGCTCTGCCCGGTAGCTCCCCCGAGAACCGGGGTGAAGGGTGGAGCCCTTCGAAGGCCTTGTCCAGCCCACCCCCAGGCGTGGCTCTGCCCTCAGCGGTGGGTGGGTCGCTGCTTGCAGAATCAGCCTCCCCTGAGCCTTGGGGGCGGCTCCTGTCCTGCTCATGTGGGTCCTCCCAGGCAGAGGCCCTGACTGCGGGGACACTGCCCTTCGTCTGTCACCCCGGCACTCTCCCCTCAAGTCTCATGGCTCTTCTGGGAACACCGAGGCCCTTGGCTCCCTTTACAGCAGGTGTTGGACCTTGGCCAATGCATCTCTCTTCTGTTGGCTGTGAGCGCCAATATTCTTTGTTTTCCTCTTTTTATTGATTTATTTGTCTTGAGGTATTCAAAGGATAAGATAAAATATGTAAAAGGCTGAACTGTCAGCTGCGGCAGCTGGTGCTCCCCATGCAGGAGGCTGAGCAGGTGAGGGGTTCTTGGCTGCGAAGCTATAAGGGTCTGACTTCTCCCCAGAATTATCATTTATAGATCAGGCTGGCTCGTCTGTCCCGATCTGCTTTTCCTGCCTTCAGGTCTCTGTCTGCATGCGTGGGACGTCCACATTTGACTTACGAAATCCAGAACAAGAAAGGCTGACCTTGTGGACTCTACAAAAACTTGGCCCGGACGGCCCACTCGTTACCGTGGTCACCTGCACACGGCTCAGAGGGATAATTGGCACATTTGACTGCATATTGCTCGGCCCTTTAAATATCTCTTCTGATGTGTTAAAATTAGCTTCTTCCCAAGCCACAGGAAAGACAGGAGGGTCCTTTTTAGGCAAATATATAGAAAAAGCTCCTATTGGTTTGGCTTAGTTAAAAGTGTCCCATCTGAAGCCAAGGGTGTGCACCAGGTGACCTTTCCAGGCGGCATCCAGACTTAAGATGTTAGAATTCTCTCCTTTTGATTGGGGAAAAAAAAAAAAAAAGGAAGAAGACTTTCTTGATACTTCAGAGCGATTGCAGTACAATGGGGGACGGGGATGGGTGGTGGGAGGGACTAGAGACGTGACATGGCCAGGAGGTCTAGGTGTGCGCTCAGGTGCAGGAGTAGGAGGGCCGTGCACATGGCTCGTGGCACATGGAGGGTCTGTTCCTTCTGATTCACTCTCTGTCCCCCAGGGGAGGATCGTGTGTGCTGGCCAGGTGAGGCTTCCGAGGGAACGATGTGGAGGAAGACTGCTGAAGGGCGAACAGGAATTAGCTACGAGGACAGCCGGCGGCAGGGAGGAGGGATGCAGGGTGGAGCGCACCAGCACGCCAAAGCCTGGCTGGAAAAGCCTGGAGTTTGAGGACAGCTTCTCATGGATGCCGTCTTATCATCTACCGTCATTTTAGGATCCATGTTTTAAACTGGACGTTAATGGCAGAGTCCAGCCCATCTATCTGCAGTGAATTGCAAATATAGTTACATTTTATAGGTAAAATTCACTCCGAGGCAACAAGAAGTTGCTTTAATTTATTGTTCATTTTAGCCTAATTTTCCCAAGTGTGTCATCGATTTTTGAATTTTTAACATTTTATCTAGAGCCCATGTTAAGACATACCAGAGGCCAGCAATTCTTTCTTGCTCTATTTAGTAAATATTAGTAATTTTTGAAATAAACAATTAACAATGCATGTTAATAAAATGACAAAGTGATTCATTGAACTCTGTCCATATTAAGTTACTCTTCTATGTATGACATTCAACATCGAGAGATGCTTTAGGAATACCCCAGCGTTATCTCCACGTTAAAGCAGAGAAAATTGAGGCCCAGAATGATTAAGTGATTTCGCCACAGTCCCTCTGCTAATAAAGGGGTAATTAAATGATGTGCCTTTGGTCCTCCTCTAACAAGGGGTCAAATTGGGGTCTGAAGTCAGCTCTCCTGACTGCAGCTGACCCCTGTGAAGCCGCGAATGGGGCTGTGCTGAGGGCTCTTGCATCTCACAGACTAAGGGCCTTTCCTCTCTCGTGGAAGGTCTGTCTGTTCCCTGCATGTGTGCTGGGAGGGGTGTTTGTGCAGAGGGACCCTGGGAGAACTGTTACATTATGCAAACTTGATTATCCTGTCCGACATTATTGATGTCAGCAGCCGTTGTGAAATGAAGTTTGGGAGATGGAGTGTGGAAGGTGGCACTTGTAATTTTTAATAATCATCCTCTTTTACTTCTTGGGGGGAGGCAGTGGGGGAGGCACAGAGCTTCAGGGCTGAGGATACTTTAATGGAATCTGTCTGTCACAATAAGGAAGTAGAGAAAGCCTTTAGCATTCTGCTGGCGAACTCAGAGCTTGAACCGTGGGCTTTTTGGGTTTTTTTCCTGGTGAACAGATACGCTGCACCATAAAGGCAGATTGAGAATGACTGCAGGGTCCATGAGATTGTTACCCCCTGAGACAGGAACAGCATTTATTCATCTCTGAAACCCCAGTGTCCCTCACAGGGCTTGGCCCCCAGCAGGTGCTGGTGCAGGGAGAGCCGATTCCAAACACACCCAGTAAAGGACCTTCTCCACGTAGACTTTCAGTGCCTCGTGCATGGCGTTGACCACTCCTCCAAGTTCAAAATCCCCATGTCCAACTACCTGATCAGTTTCTCCCTTTGGATGCCAGATGACCGGAACAGGACAGACAATGTCCCCATCAAGGGTGTTTTCTCTTAAGTAAAGTCCAGTGAGTGGCACCACAGTCCACCCGGTCTCCCAAGCAGGCGTGGCGCCCGGCATCGGATTTCCATTCTCTTTTGCCCACGTGCCAAGTCATCCACCAAGTCCTGCCTCTTCCACCTCCTCACTCTCTGTCAGGTCTTCCACTTCCCTCCATCTCTACTGTCACCTCCTTGGACCACACCGATGTCATCTCTGGCATCTGCAGCTGCAGCAGCTCCTCACTGGTCTCCCTGCCTTCACTCCCCTTTCATCCGTTCTCCATGTAGTAGCCGGAGTGACATCTAGTCAACCCCTACTTAAAAGCTCCAAGGCTCCTGAGGTCAAAGTTCGAGGTCCTCACATGACCTAAGGCCCTTTGTGGTCTGATCCTAACCAACTTCTCCACCCCTATGTCCCACCCTGCTCCCCACCTCCCTGTCTTCTTCCGGTTCCTCCAGCATGTCCTGCGTCCCTGACCCCAGCCTTCCCTGCTCCCTTGTCCGACCAACCCTTGCTTATCAATAGTATAAGCAAACAGGTACTAGGTCATTAAATATGAAATGTCCAATTTTGAATCAAAAGTTTAGTTTATTACATCTTGAACAAGAAGTAGTGCAATTAATCAAAGTATGCATCTAAACTATCGACACAATTTTTCCATCTTAATGGTCACTTGTTTATGCCAGCAGTGAAGAAGCCCAGAGAGCGAGTGGAGATGAAATTGCAAAAGGCATTTTCTGCAGCTTGTTGAGAATGGAAGATTTTTCCTTGTAAGAAGTGGTCCAAAGCCTGGAAGAAGTGGCAGTCAGTTGGTGCAAGGTCTGTTGAATACGGGTGGATGACAGAGAGTTTCCAAGTCCATCCCCTGTAGTTTGAGCAGCGTTGTTTGTGCGACATGTGGTCGAGTGTTGTCTTGCAAGAGGATTGGCCTGTCTCTAGTGACCAATCTTGGCTGCTTAATCACATCCTCATCATTTCATCCAACTGGTTGCAGTAGACATCTGCTGTAATCAATTGACCAGGTTTCTTAACACTGTAGTGGATGATACCAACACTGGACCACCAAACCGACACCATTTAGCTTTTTTAGATGAATATTCAGTTTTGGACTGTATTTTTGCACTTCATCTTTATCCAACCATGTGCCAAACACTTGCGATTGTCAAAAAGAACCCATTTTTCGTAACACATAATAATATGGTATAGAATTGGTTCTCCTTTATGTCATGACAGCAAAGAAAGGCAAGCTTTGAAACAATTTCTCTTCTGACACTCATTTAATTCATGCGGTACCCATCTATCCAGCTTCTTTACCTTGCCCATTTGTTTCAAATGGTCCAATATTGTTGGAATAGTAACGTCCAACCTTGCTGCTAATTCACTCATAGGTTGAGATGGATTTGCTTCCACTACAGCTTTCAGCTCTTCATTATCCACTTTGGTCTCAGGTCACCCATGTGGCTCATTTTCAAGATTAAAATAACCAGAATGGAACTTCTCAAACCATCCACATACTGTGCATTCATTAGCCACATCCTTCCCCACACTTCACTGATATTTCCAGCTGTCTGAGCAGCATTGGTTCCACTACGAAACTCATGTTAAAAAATAACACAATTTTTTATTACCCATGGTTTCACAAAAATTGCTCTAAAAAATTTGAAAGATAATCATAAGCCAAAAAACATGCATTTGAAAGAGTGAGGATGTATCTTCACAATAAAAATAAAACAAGAAATGTCAAAGTGAAAATGTCAGAGATATCAACTGTCAAACTTAGTACTTAAGGAAATTGGACATTTCATACTTAATGACCTAATATATATATATATATATATATATATATATATGTATATATATATATATATGTGTGTGTGTGTGTGTGTGTGTGTGTGTATAATATATAGTCTTTGCTCTGTGCCAGGAACGTACTGAAGCCCTGGACATGTATTAACCTATTTAATCCTCCTGGTAACCCTAGGACACAGGTAGCATATTATCTACAGTTTGCACATGGGGAAACCAAGGCACTGACAGGTAAATGAACTCCCCCAAGGTTACATAATAAGTAGAAGAGCCAGGATTCAAATGCAAGCATCTTGGTTTTCCAGTCTGTGTTTTAATCACACAACCACACTGTCTCTCAGCCCTGATGCCAGACTGCTCTAGTGATACCCTCACTGTGGCCCCTGGAGCCTGGAATTCCCTTTCACTGCACCCATAATGCCACATGATGTCACATGTCTTGTCCACTGCTGTGTCCCCAGTGCCCCCACAGTGCCCAGCACATGGAAAGTACTCA
>CM052436.1:206664705-206686138 GCA_028533085.1 Varecia variegata
AGTCATTGTGTGTTGGAGATATTCCCTGTAGGAGGTGTTGGGATGTAGTCATTGTGTGTTGGAGATATTCCCTGTAGGAGGTGTTGGGATGCAGTCATTGTGTGTTGGAGAGATTCCCTGTAGGAGGTGTTGGGATGCAGTCATTCTGTGCTGGGGAGCACTTTTCCTCTTGGTTGGTATTTTCCTTCCTCCCATTCTAAGAAGGCAGCCAAACTTCAATTTTGGAGGTCTAAGACTCTGTGTCAAGAAAAGGGAGGTTTTAGTGGTTTGTCTTTGGCAAAAGCAAAGATCACCAGGCACCTTGGAGAAGCCCCTGCAGACTCTCGTAGGGAGAGTAAGGCTGAAGCCACCCACCTAATGGGAAGTAGGTGTCCTCTCTCGCTGAGGGAGGTCACGGGTTGGGGCAGTGTCCATGTGTGACATGTTGCTGCAGCATGTGGAAGGGAGGCTGGGATGGAGGCACTGCTGCCTGTGCCCTGGAGAGCAGCAGGGCAGGTCCCACGGGTCATTCCGTGCTGGGGTGACAGCAGTGAGGAGCACCTTGATCCAAGATGCACCTGAAGTCCTGGAGGGAGGAATTCAGAGGTGGGATCTGAACCTTGGGCCCTAAACGCTTGGGCTTCTAAACGCTTGTTGATGGAAAGTGATTTCATCTGGACCTACTTATGCCATTTTAAAAAGGAAATCCAAGGGTGGGGCTCCGCTAACTCCTCGGGGCTCTGGAGGTGGGAGCACATAGCAGTTCTGAGCGTGGACTTGGGGTCTGGCAGGGCCAGATTCATCTGCTGGATCCCTGACTTACAAGCTGAGCTCTCACCGCACCTTGCTCAGATTCTTCTACTGCAAACCTGCCTCCCAGGATCCATGGAGCCATGAACCTGTGGCCCCGAGCGCAGAGCCAGCCTCCCCCAAGTACACCATCAGCAGCAGTGCTTATTGTTACTGTTATCCTTACTGTGGTCACCATAATTAAGAGTTTGCTGTCCGACAGGTAATTTCCTTTCTTCTATTCCTTTAGCACCCGGTGCCTGAGTCCACCAGCTGCCCTTCAGCAAGCCCTCTTCAAGGGTTCCAGAAGTTGCAGGCAGCCCTCATTCTCCTCGGTTCACTTTCAATTGCCTTTTAATGGGAGAGAGATAAAGTGAAATTACAGCCTTGGGTAGCTGCTTACTTGAGAGGCTGGGAACAGCCCAGCCCTTTGTATCATAGACTATAGCTGCATTTACAGTCCCAAGAGCAAAGGGACGGATCACAAATCAGATCGTTTATTGCTGCTGCTAGCTCAGCGAGGAGAAAATTCCCCAGGGGAGAGGGGCGGGGGCTCTGGCTGTGTGCGTAGTGCTTTAGTCCCTGGGCTTCCGGGGATCAGATGGGCCTGCCAGTGATATTGGCTTATGGGGACAGCAAGTGATGCCCAACATGCGAGCTCGCTCACTCTCTCCTCCCTTCTAGCTCTATATATGCTGCTCATAAACCAATCTGTGTGTGCGATGGGGAGGCTCTCTGACCAATAGTCTACAGAAATAAAATGTAATTTCCAAAACAAACAAAAATGATTAAATATATGAAAAGGCCTCAGGCCTCCTGCATTTATCTGTGGCTTTCAGAATTCTCCTATTTTGCTTTCAAGGGAAGACATTTTAGGGGAAGCAAAACCATTCTCCTCCAACCTCCAGGGGGCCTGAGTCAGGAGGCCCCTTGATTTCTCCCTCAGGTAGGAGCTGGCCATGGAGTCACAGACAGATCTCAGAGCCTCACAGACCAGCCTGGTCTGCTCATCACGGTCCCACGTGGCCAGCCTGGGGCCGGGGACAGTATACAGCGTGCTTGTGGTAGGAGGTTTTTACTAAATGATTTCTGTGAGCCATTGTCGAACCAGCGATGACTTCAGAAACACAGAAAATGTTGTGGCCCCTTTGCCCTCCCTGCATGTTTGACTTGTCTCAGGTATTATATCTACATACATTGAAAACCCATCAGAAGTTATAATTGTTATTTTCCAACACCCAACATATTTTTAAAAACTCAGAAGGAGAATAATCTATTACACTTACTCAGATAATTATCATTTCTGTTGTTTTTCTTTCATTCCTGATTTTTCAATCTTCCTTCTTTTTGAAGAAATTCCTTTAACATTTCTTGAAGTGCAGATCTGCTGGCAATAAATTCTCTTAGTTTTCCTTCATCTGGAAATATCTTGATTTTGCCTTCATTCCTAAGTCTGTTTTGTCTGGATATAGAATTCTGCTTTGACCATCCTTTGCTTTCAGCCTTTAGAAATAGTGTGCCACCACCCCTGGCTTCCATGTGCTCTGATGAGAAATCTGCTGTCACTGAGCCCATTACTCCCCTGCAGGTTCAGTATTAATGGGATGTTTCCCCCTGGCTGTTTCAAGATTTTTGTTTTCTGGTGGTTTTTTTTTTTTTTTTTTTTTTTTTTGACTTTAGTTTTCACTAGTTTGACTGCAAGGTGTCTGAGTGTGGCTTTCTTTAGGTTTATCCCATTTGGAGTTTGCTAAGCTTCTTAAATCTGTAGATTTATATCTTTTGCCAAATTTGGTACATTTTCAGCCATTACGTCTTCACATAATTTTCAGCCCTGCACTCTTTCTCCTGTCCTGAAAATCCAGTGACATGAGTGTCGGAACTCTTGCTGTTCTCCTGCAGGTCTCTGGGGCTCTGTTCATTTTTTTTTTAGCTCGTTTTTACTCTCTGTTGTTCAGATTGAATTATTTCTGTTTATTTTTTTTCAAGTTCACTGAATTTTTCTTCAAGTTCATCTCTACTCTGCTTTTGAGCCTACCCAGTGAGATTTTTCCCTAGTTATTGTACTCGTTTCAGCTCAAATATTTCTATTTATTTTTTAACATGTTCTAATTATATTTTGGTATTCCCTTTTTCTCCAGTCACTTTAAAATGCTTGTGATTTTTTTGGAGTATTTTAATAATAACTGCCCCAAAGTTTTTGCCATAAAATTCCAAGATCTGCACCCTCTTGGTATGGGCATCTGTTATGATCTTCTCCTGTGTGAGTGGAGATTCTTTGTATTCTGAGTCATTTTGGGTCGTACCCTGGAAATTTTGATGATTATGTTTATGGGACTCTAGGAGTTCTTGAAATCTTAAAGGAGAATGTTGACATCTTTTTTTGAGCAGACAGTTGAACTGGTTAGGTTCAGATGACAAGTTCCAAGGTACTTGCAGGCTGCAGTTCCAATTGTCATTCTGCTTTTAAAGTCTTTATGTGCTACTTAGATCTGTCCCAGGTATGTGATACCCAGTGGCCAGTGACCAGTAGGTCAGTTCTGCAATTCCTTGGGGTGTGCATTAGGGTCTGGTCCTCCTAGGAGCCACTTGAGGCTAAGCCCAGGATGCATAAACAACTGTACGGGTTGCTTTCTAAGCTCTTTCCTCTCTGTGGTCTCCTTGGTAGTTTCCAGATCCCTGCAGCTCCTCTGTCCTACCTTCCATCTGGAATGCAGGGGCTTTGTTTACCCTACTCTGCCATGTGCTTGTGTGACTTTGCCCATTCTTGGTCCAAGGGGCTGGCGGACACAGAAAAGCGGAGAAAAGGATTCACCTCCCCCTCTTGGGATGACAGCTCAGCCCACTAGACTTTTGGCTCTCATGAGCCCCTATTGCTGCCACCAATTATTGCTGGGGCCAAGAGAGTGGAGAAAGCAGCAGTGTGTGTTGGGGGAATTCTTCACTGTCTCAGACCCCAAGTCACTCTTGGGGCTTCTCCCAGTTCTCTCTGTCTGAGGCCTGAGGCCACTTCCAGGACTCAGGCTCTGCCGAGGTCAGGCTGGGGGACTCTGAGGGAGAAGTGGTTAAACCAAATGGCAGTTCAGTGGTTCTTCAAATCCTGGTCTCCTTTTTGATTTGCCTATTTCCTTCAGTTTTCAGAGCCCTCAAATCGCTGTTCCATGCAATTTTGTTCGGGTTTCATTGCTGCATTTAGTGGGAGAGACAGAGTGGAGCGTGCTTTTCCCATCTAACCTGGAACCAGAAACCGATTCAGTCTTATCCATGCTCAATGTAGACAGGCAAAACTTATCCATGCTCAATGTAAATATGCAATGACACGGAGGTATATAGAGTAAAAGGGAAAAGTGAGGTCCGATTTTCCCATCCCTCTCCCTAAAGATAGTGTCCGTTGGTGTTTTAGACCTTTCTCTCCTGTGCACCCCCTGCGGGAAACTGGCCCCATCTTGGGTGCTGACAGTAGCGCCACAAGGGCAGGGCTCCGGTCTGGGTTCCCTGTCACTGTGGCAACTTACTTAACTTCACCAAGTCTAAATTCCCACTGATATAAACTGGAATTAATACTGGAGCTAATACTGCCTGCCCTTCAAGGAAGTTTTGAGGGTGAGATGAGCAGCTAAGGCACGCAGTTGGTGCCTAATAAATGTCTCTATGTCATCTCTATGGATCTATCTATGTATATCACCCAATGTGCTAACACCAGACAGTTGCTCTGTTTTCTCTGCACTTTGCCTCGGAGGCTTCTCCGTGTTAATAGGAGTAGATAAGGATTCCATTGTCACCTGGGACTCTCCATCCAACACTGCTGCATGGACACGATGTAACTTATTTTCTCTTTTTTCTTGGAAGCCTTGTTTCCTCAGCATCTTACTCTTCATTTTTTCCTCTGACAACAGAGGAGCAACCTCTCATCTTCTCGGGTGTCACCACACCCTTCCATAAACAGTGTCCCAGTGTGAAGGAGCCGCAGGAGATTACAGCCCGACAGCTCCCCAGAGAGAACTTGCCACCTGGGGTCTCTGATCACGGGTGCTCCTGGCTGGTGCTGTCTGGAGCTGGGGGAGGGGTTCGTGACAGTGCACACAAAGGGTCCAAGATCTGCGCGTCACACAAGCCGCAGGGCAGGTAGCGATGGGTTTGCTTCCAAGAGTGTGGCGCATCAGCTTTTCTCCTGGACCAGAAACGGCCCCCTGTGGAGTGTCCTTGTTCATTCCAGGAGGAGGGCTGAGGTCCCGGGTGGCGTTTCCGGGACAGTGGCTTCCTGAGTGACAAGCACCTACCACCAGGCGGATGTTCAGAGACTCAGCGTCAAGCAACGGCTCACACAGAAGCGGTTCCTCCTTCAGTCCCGTTCAGTCCCAGGAGTGTCACAGGGAGCCTTGGATTGGGGCCAGCGGGCCCCTCTGCCTTCCCTTCTTTATCGGGGGACGCGGATGCGGGACCCAGAGTCTTTGACAGGCCACAGCGTCCAGGCAGAATCTAACAGCAGTCACTCATTTTCATGGTATTCATTTGTTCACTATTGCTTTCTACTTGGCAAGTTCCATTGTTAAGTGTCTTTATTTAAATTAGGATAATTTGAAGAAAAATACTGAGAAAACGATGTGGTGCAGGTGGCACGTGGATGTGGTAGGGTGTCTGTGGGGGGTTCCTGGACGTTGCAAGTTTGGGAAACGCTGAACTAAGGTGTGACTGACTAACAGAGGGGCTGTTCCTGAGAGTGAGCTTGGAAGGTGGAGGGACGACTACGCCGAATGGGTGCAAGAATGTCACTCAGGCTTAGGTGGGATGACTCCACCAGCTTTACATATTTTCTGGGAGTTACCTTCCTGCAGGCCCAGAGGAGACGAAGGAAGCAGGCAGGGCAGGGTGGGTGGGAGGACTGGGCAGGTGGAGGTAGCAAGCGCACTGCCGGCTGCACTGTCCTGCCCGAGACACGCTGGAGGGGGAGAGGAACACACCTTCCCCATAGGCAGGCAAAGCCTTTTGCAGCAGACACCTGTTATTTTACTCTGCCCAGGATCCATCCCCCTTCTGGAAGGTGAGCCTGTTTTGTCTCGGGGAAACAGCCCTTCTGCAGTCTGAGTCCCCAGGTGCACATGTGACCCAGCTCACGTCCTCTAAAACTCGTGGCGTCAGCGATTGGCGTAAGGCTGGGCTCCTTCCACAAGACGGCCCCATGAGGGCAAACCGGAAGTGCTGGGCTCGCTTCCTGCTGGTTGCTAAGAGATTGAAGCCGCCTCCAGGAAGGCAGAGCTGAGAGAAGGAGGAAGTCCAGGTACCAGGGATCTCAGGTGAGCACTGGGGTCCAGCTGGGACTGGACTTTTCAATTGCATGAGCCAGTAAGTCCCGCCCTTTCCCATTTGACTTTCCGAAACCCACTGGAGTTGAGTTTTTGTGATGAGCAACTCGGAGTCCTAATATGCCTCTTCACCCGTGTGGAAACACTAACTCTGGGTCACCATGTTCACAGCTCGGTAGTCAGAGAAACAGCATCGGGGTGGGGACCTGGGCTCACACTCCAGCTCTGCATGACCCTGAGCAAGTCCTTTCTCTAGTTCATGTCGGGGGAGGTGACAGAATCCATGACAGCTCTTGGTACGTCTTGGGCACAGAAGTTCTGAGTGAAGTGAGCCGCTGCTGGCAATGGTGATGATCAAAGTGAAATCTAAACTATAACGGAGTATTTGTCACCTCCCGTGAGAATGCCGTTTCGCCCCCTCCCCTGGGGCAAATGCGTGTGGCTGTGGTGGGCACAGCGGGCTTGCAACGTGGCGTCCACAACGCCAGGCGCGGCTTTGATATCTGTCAGCCTGCGGTCGCCGCTCAGGGGCGGGAAGGTGCCCCTCCCCAGTCCTGTCTGAGTGACACCCCTGGCTTTGGGAGGTGGCTGGGAAACAAAAGGTCTGTCTCCCTCCAGACAGTGTGCCGTGCTCACATGGGCCCAGACCCTGCAGCCACCCCTGCTCCACGCACAGGCCAGCCTGCGGTTGAAGAGATGCACAGAGCAGGACGGCACCGAGGCAGAGAATCACAGGGCACGGGGTACACCCTGCCTTCCCCACCTGCTGGGAGAATTAGCAGATCAAACTTCCAGAAAGAATTCATCCTTCAACTGTTTCTCTCACTCAAGCGTCCCCTGGCCTGGCAGCCTTGCTGTAAAACCTGTCTGATATTCCATTCGTAGGATGCACGGCTCCAAAGTCATGCTCGCTGAGCTGCTTGTCAACAGTAACTTGAGGTGAATAACAAAGCGAGAAAGGAGAGCTGCTAATCAAATGTCCTGTGCTGTCACCTGCCTAAAAGGCACTGGGCAGTCAGCATCCCCACCTGGCTCCCCACGCAGGGGTCTCTCAGAGTTGCTTTGAGATCTCCACAACTAAAGTCTACACTCTGGCTCCAGAGAGCCCCGGGGCTCTGAGCCGTTGTCCAGCCAGTGCTCTGGGGCATCGTCAGCCCCAGGACTGTGGCCTGGACAGGCTCAGGCGCAGCTGTCTGTGAAAATCAGATTGATGCATCTGATTACACGGCCTGTTAACTGCTGCAAAAATAAATAAAATAAAAAATTATTTACCTGTCACTGCTCTGAGACACCGTCACAAACTGGTGTTGACACCTCCTCTGTTCACCTTGGAGACGTGCAGAGCGAGGAGCGAACCGTGACACACTTAATAGATCTCGGTGCATTGACAGTGCTGCTTGTTACCCGGCTCAGGAGCCGTGTCCAACTGCTACAGTGTTCATAAAAGATGAGTGGCCACAAGGACTAGGTCGGCACTGCAGTTCATTAAGGCAACTTGACCTCTGGGGAGAGGAGAGAGAGGAACTCTCAGCATTGACTCCTGAAGTGTGGTATTTAGGGCCAGTGGTTCACAGACATGGCATAAGACAAGAATCCCGTGGTGAGAAAGCCACGTGTGGCTCCTTCTTGGCCTTCGTGACTTTACAGAGTCTCTACTGGTGCTGCCTGTTCCGAGCGTCTCTTTCATGCTCTTTTCTAACCCAGACGAGGGGCCACTTCTGCAGGTGACGGTGCCAAGAAGTTAGGGACACTGGTTAGTGGTGTCTCATCTCTTCTTTAGATAGATTTTAACTTTTAGAGCAGTTTTAGGTACACAGCACAATTGAGTGGAAAGAACAGAAATTTCCCATTTACCTCCCTGCCCCACAAGTGCACAGCCTCCCAAATTCTCACCACCACACCAGAATGGTTCACCTGTCATGAGTGACGACCCACATTGGCACATCTTCGTCAGCCAGAGTCTGTAGTCTATGGTGGGTTTCACTGTTGGTGTTGCGCATCCCGCGTGTTTGGACAAACGCATGTGACCTGTATCCACCAAGGCAGGACTGCACAGAGATCGTACAGAGCACTTTCCCTGCCCCAAAAATCCCCGGGGCTCCACCTGCTCATCCTCCTTCTCCCCAACCCCTGGCAAACATGCATCTTCCCACTGTCTCCATAGCTTTGCTTTTTCCAGGATGTCACAGAGTTGGAGTCAGACCGTGTGCAGCCTTTCCAGACTGGTGTCTTTCGCTTAGCAAAATGAGTTTAAGTCTCCTCCATGTCTTTTCATGGCTTGATAGCTCATTTTTTTGTTTGATCTATTTTTAAAGTTATGCACCAGTTAAGGGAAGTGGTAGTACTTTTCCATTTATGGGAGTGATGTATAGTTTCAATGTGCTTTGATTTTACAATTCATTTCCCTTTAATATGTAATTGTTTTGTTTATTTTTGGCTAGATAGGACACTCACCTGGCTCAAAAGCCAATGTCCGTAGAACAAGGTGCACATTGGAGATCCGGCCTCCTGCCGGGCTCTCAGATACACTGTTACCATCCTGACTTCTGGGCATCCTTCCAGAGAGCTTGTGCAAATACAACTGATATGAATATACATTCCCCCAACACAGTTCACACACACAGTAGCACACTTTATGCACGGTTCTGTGTCTTTTCCTGTGTAACAATATACCCTGGGGGCCTCTCCCTCTCTGTATATTTCCTCATTCTTTTTTCTGCTGCATGGAATTCCATGTTATGGATGGGCTATGGTTCATTCAACCATTCCCTACTGGTGGAAATAGCTGGGAATAGCTTGCACTTACATGAACCCACACACGTGTGAGCGTTTCTGGGAGGAGGCGTTTCTGGGTGGAGGCATTTCTGGGTCAATGAGAACATGACCTGGTAAATTTGGTAGACATTTACCCCCCAAAGGGGTCACAAGAATTTTTCTTAAAATGGTTTTATTAATTACAAATTTACAGAGAAGAGCTGAGGCAACACCTATGCAGGTGCTGAGCACCGCTTGGCAGGGCAGGTGGTCGGAGCCCGGATGTTGGCCTGCGCCTGACCCCGAGCGAGACTAGTGGACACCTCCGTAGCCCCAGGATTGCTCTGCACATCGGGGGCCGGGTGGGGCTGTGCGTGCTGCGTCTGTCCTGCCCGTCGGGGTGAGCCCTGACCCGGCCCAAGGGGCCCAGCGCCCAGGTGGGAGAGCTCTGCTTCCTGCTTGTCCTGATGGAGGCGGCTGTTTCGTTTTCTTGGATTCCATGAGCGTCCTCAGAGAAAGCTCCCACTTTCCCTTCTAAATCCACTCCCAGCCACTCCCCACGCCTGCCTGGGACCTGACGGGGCCATGTCAGACGTTCCCATTGCCTCCACTTCTACTGGTCGCCTTTTAAAAATTAAAAATCTGAAGTTTGTCTTCATTACCTTTTCAGAAAGAAGCCAGCTTGTCAACGTCTCCACTTTTGTGACTGCTTTTGTGACTGGCTCCTAAAGGTAAGTGTTAAGAATTTCTTCTTAGAGTCAGAGGGGTGAAAAGGAATTTCTCATTTAAACATCATAAAACAGATTTATGTTGAAAATAATGAGAACTTTGTTGGTGCCCCAGAAAAATACTTGAGAGAAGCAGAGTGATCCCTCGTGTTTGGCCAGAACGTAGAAGTCAGGGCATTGGTCTCAAGGGAAGAAAAAGGCCTTTTCTTTATGTAGGCAATTTGTTTTCAACAAAAGATTTGGAATACCTTTTTCTTTCTTTTTTTCTTTCTTCTTATTTTTTAATAAAGGAAGGATATGTTAGTTGACCAGGGATTAGCCAGGGATTAAGGGCCGGTTGGCTTTGCAGTATTGCGGCCTGCCTGTGTGCACGCACTTGAGTTAACCACGGCAAACGATCAGACAGTGTTAAAAAGCCGGCCGGGACTTGGAAGGGCCCTGGGGCCTCGCTTTGTCTTCCTGGAATTCTGCGGTTTTGCATTCATAATTTCTGGGGTCTGGGGGCTTCCTCCAGCCCATTGCAAGTACCTGTGATCTGAGATAATTTTCTTTACGGTGGGCTGAGGAAGAGCTCTCTGTAATGGCTAGGCGTGTTTCCTGCCAGGGTACGGTCGTGGGCAGAGTCACATGGGAGCAGCACAAAGGGCCGTCAGAGGGGTGGCGTCCAGGCTGGGAGGAAGGCCGGCACCTGATCGGGGCTGTCACGTCCAAGTGACAAAAGACGGAACCCCAGGGAACGGTTCCAACCACCGTCAGTGCGGCTTTTCACCTGCTTAGTTAAATTGACCTCGCAGAGGCTGGGAGGACGATCTGCTGAATTCTCAGCGGAAATTGGATCCCCTCAGAGGATCAAGGCTCCAGAATCCTCCCAGGAGGAAAGATATCAGCCACTTGGCACAAAGGAAACCTCCTTTTCTGTTTGTCAGAGGAAGACATAACTGTGCCATTTCCTTCTTGAAGAAGTTTACAAACATTTGCAAGTTGTCAAAAATAATTAGTCTAAAATCGTTTCATAAACCATGGAATGGAACCGTACGTGCCTTGTTGAGATCAAAGGGCTTCTGTTACCTTCTTGTAAATCCAAATGAAATTATTTTGAAAGTAAACTCTTGGAATTAGCGGTGGTGTTTGTGGCGTGTGGATGGCGGGGCAGGGGGGCAGAATGATCCACATGGCAGAGTCCAAGGTGGGGCTGGGAGCAGTGAGGCCACGTCCACAGGGAAGCGGAGGGGTCTGGAGCAGTGACGGTTCCCTGTGCCAACGGGTGCAGGACTTTTCCAGCTGAAAGCTTGGCCATTCCAGGAAGCACTAGTAACTGTGACCTTGAACTTGCAAGTGTGGGAGCAGGCACGCACCCCCACACTTCTACAAACAGAGTAAGAGCTGGGGCTTTTGGGTCAATCGGACTGAGTTCCATCCCAGCATGGCCAAGCCCTACTAGTAGACCCTGCACAAGCCACTGCGTGTCTGTGTGTCAGCCCACTCGTCTCTAAAACGCAGAGGCAGGCTCTGCCTCCCTCCTTGGTGAAAGGTAAGGGGGGTGTGGCCCCGCAGCGTGTAAGCTCTGGGCAACGGCCGCTCTGATACTACGATTGTTCTGCGTTATTAACTATGGAAACAGGCAGGCATTTACTGGTGGTGGCATCCGTGCCGGCTGCTGGGGACCCTGGGTGGCTCCTCTTGTTCCGGGAGGTTGGGTTCGAGTACAGCTCATTGCACAATGGCAGGGGCACCGGCCACAGGGGATGTGGCCACTGTGTGGCAGGGCCTGTGTGAATGGTGCCATGGGGCTGGGCCAGGCAGCAGCCCGAGAGGCAGGCAGCTCCGCTGACACCACTCAGAGGTGCACATGAGAGGTTCTGGCGTGGTCCCGGGCGCAGAGTGGGCAGCGTGTAAGGATGGGGGCGCTGTAAGCAGACAGCGGTGAAAGCAGAGCTGGGCTGAGATGGGCTCCGCACACCGACCCCCCTGCCAGCCCAAACCAGCCACTGGTTGAGCCAGTTCGATGCTTCTCTTGACCCTTCTCCACCCCCTGACCCCCCCTGCACCCCCAGTCCCAGCCTCCATCCTCTGCCCAGACTGCTTCCAGGGGTCTCCCCAGACTAGCCTGTGCCCTACCTCCAGCAACAAAGGCCCCTTTGTGGTGCAAATGCAATCGCAAAGTCCTGACTTAAGAAGCCCCGTGGTTTTAAGCTTTTCTTAAGAGAAATGACAACGTTTCAACAGAGTGAGAAAGGCCCAAGCTAGTGTGCCTCCTTCCCCAAGCTCAGACCTCTGTCCCCAGCTCTGCACACCCCAGACAAACTGGGTTCCCTTTCGTTTCTCCAAGTCCCTTTCCTGTTTCTGTTCAGGTCTTTCACGCAAGCGTGTGCTTGATGACTCTTACCTGTCCCAGGCTTCTCCTGGAACTGCACTCCTTCTGGAAGCCTCCCTGGCTCCAGAAGCTGCGTTAGTCCTGCACACGTGGTCTTGCCCTCTGCATCTTTCTCGCGACACTCCTCATGTCATCTTCCCCGCCGGGCTCTGGGAAGGCAGGACCACGACCAGGCCATTCCGAGTTACCTCCTCAGTGCTTGGCACATAATAGCTGCTCAATACGTGTTTATTTCCTCACTGAGAAACCACGGCTTGAGATCTCAGTCAGGTAGCGGCTACCCCATGTGTCTTTTAAACTTTCAATTTTCAATTAAAAGGCACATTCAAAACATGTCATGGTGATCATGTGAAATGGACAAGGGAAGTGGCACCCAGCTCACCAGGGGGCCCTGAGTTAGGAAACCAGCCTCCCGACGCCCGTTAATATCAGCGACAGTGAATCCAGCGGTGCCTGGGATGGCCATCATGCACCTTCTGGAGCATTCTGAAGCCAGCCCTCACACAGCGGAGAGTTTGCTTGAGGAGCCGCTGGTTGGGAGCAGTCGGCGTAGGTCTGACGGAGTTTTATTTAATGCTAGTGTCACAGAGTTACTTACGGCCAAATACCTCAAGACAAATAGTGCACTTTGGAATTTAAAATTTCATTTCATTTTTTTTTTCAGTGTAAAAGCAATACATCCTCATTAGATTTCTGCAGCATTTGAATTTTTATGTATTCTATAAAAATGAAAGCCCTTCCAATAATCCCCCAAATCCTCCAGCAACATTTTTCTCCATAGTAGATATGTGCTAGAATCATGTTGTTAACTTATTTTACAAAAATAAGATCAACCTATAACATTCTTGTATAGCTTGCTTTTTTTACTTACCAACAAATCATGGATACCTTCTTATGGGAATACATATCAGTCTCGTTCTTTTTAACTTTGTTGTTCTAGACAATTAAATGACCATATTTTATTTAATCAGTCCTATGTTGATGGAGCTGTGTTTGTTTTCAATTTTTCACAATTGTAAACCATGCTGCAAAGACCATTAAAATAAAGTCCTTGCATAATTGGGTGAGGGCTTCTGTAGGATAAATTTCTTTCTAGAAATAGAATTCATGAGCAAATGACATGAGCATTTTAAATATTAATTGACGTTGCCAAATTGCCATACACACAAACCTGTGCAAAATGTACAATTTAAATGATCTGTGAGAACTTCTACCAGAGAGGATGCTTTTGCATGGAAGTGACAGAAAATCTAACTCAAATTAGTATAAACAAAAATGTACTGGATCACATAAGGGGGATATTTGCTATAAGGGCTTAAAAGATACTATCAGAGCCTGGTTCTCTCTGGCTCCCAGCTCAGCTCTACTGTCTACTGTGTGTTTGCCTTAATGTCAGGCAGGTTCTGTCCTCATGGTCACAGGAAAGCTGCCAGCAGCAGCTCAGCTTCATGGTTCAAGGTCCACAGGGGGGGATTATAGCTTTCCAGCTTTCCTGGCACCAGCCCTGGAAATCACTCTGATTGGATGCCTTTGGGTCACATGTTCATCCCTGAACCAATAAGTGTGACCAAAGCAATATAAGAGGTTGGCTTAGCTCAGGTCACGTGTTCTAGCGCCAGGGCTGGACATGGCCTCCATGCCCACCTTGTGGAGGACAGTGGGAGACAGACCAGCTTCATAGGTGTGTGGCCTGGGCAGGTGCACCTGGTCCCATGCTCAGAAGGGCCCTGCTCTTGCTTTAATGCTGTGCTGTCACCGTCTTCAAATTCTTAATAATTGTTGCACAGGGGGCCCGACATTTTCATTTTGCATCAGGACCCACAAATCATGTAGCCGGCTGCTAGATGAAAATTGGGGCTGTTTCTAGAATGAGGGGGAATATAGCTGAGCAGGCAAAACGCAAATGTCCTCTGCGATGGTCTGTGCTACCTAATGTGACTCTGACTGAGCTTTTCCTTGAAGAATTTTGTCACTTGCTCTCTCTAGTGCTGTGCCCTCTGTGTAAAATGGCAGGGTGGGCTGGGTGGTCTCCAAGGGGGTTTCGGCTCTGCTGCTCTCTGATTTACAGTGTCTGCCTCGCTTATGCTATGAAAATTAATCTAGACCTTGCACAAAATTTATGGACATGCTGATATTCTTACATATAAGTTGCCTCAATTGTATTGGTATTAAAAAGTGACTGTGAGTTATAGCCGTGCACCACATAATAGCGTTTTGGTCAACAATAGACTGCATGTACGATGTGGTCCCATAAAATTATAATGAACTGAAAAGTTCCTATCACCTGGTGACCTTGTAGCCATTGTAATGTCATAGTGCAATGCATTCTTCACCTGTTTGTAGTGCTGCTGGTGAGAAAAAACCTACTGAACTGCCAGTTGTATAAAAGTCTAGCACATATAATGTTAATATATAATACTTGATAATGATAATAAATGACCATGTTATGGGTTTATGTATTTACTGTACCTTTAATCATTATTTTAGAGTAT
The DNA here is from genome assembly GCA_028533085.1 of Varecia variegata. Taxonomy (NCBI): domain Eukaryota; kingdom Metazoa; phylum Chordata; class Mammalia; order Primates; family Lemuridae; genus Varecia; species Varecia variegata. The sequence continues at coordinate 206,679,122 of CM052436.1, forward strand.
ACTCCTACTTATTAAAAAAAAAAGTACACTGTGAGCCATTCTCAGGCAGGTCCCTCAGGAGGTATCCAGAAGAAGGCATTGTTGTCATAGGAGATGACACTCCATGCATGTTATTGCCCCTGAAGACCTTCCAGTGGGACAAGATGTGGAGGTGGAAGACAGTGATATCGATAATCCTGACCCCGTGTAGGCCTAGGCTAATGTGTATGTTTGTGTCTTAGTTTTTAACAAAAAAGTTTAAAAAGTGAAAAGCATTTCAAGGATAGAAAAAAGCTTATAGAATAAGGGTATACAGAAAGAAAATATTTGTGTACTGCTTACAACATGTTTGTGTTTTAAGCTAAGTGTTATTAGAAAAGAGTCAAAAAGTTAAAAAGTTTACAAAGTAAACAAGTTACAGTAAGTTAAGGTTAACTTATTATTGAAGAAATAAAAATATTTTTTATAAATGTAGTGTAGCCTAAGGGCACAGCGTTTCTAAAGTCTGCAGTCATGGATGGTAATGTCCGAGGCCTTCACACTCACTCACTGACTCACCCAGAGCGACAGCCAGCCCTGTAGGCTCCATTCATGGTACCTGTCCTATACAGGTGTACAATTTTTTATCCTTTACACTGTATTTTTACTGTACCTTTTCTACAATTAGGTATGTTTGGATATACAAATACTTACCATTCTGTTACAGTCGCCTACAGTTTTCAGTACAGTAACATGCTGTGCAGGTTTGTAGCTTAGGAGTCGTAGTTCATACCATATAGCCTAGGTGTGTAGGACCATCCACATTTCTGTAGGTGCACTCCATGAAGTTTGCATGACGACGAAATCGCCTAACGACACGTCTCTCAGACAGCATCCCCGTAGTGAAGCCACGCGTGACTGTGAAAGGGAAGAACTCAGTTACAAGAATGAGGAAACCGCATTGACAGAGCCGGCTGTATTCATCTCTTAGCAACCACCAGTGCTGTGGAACATCGCAAATAAGAAAATCCCAAGGTTTAGGGCAATGCTTTCTGAAGATTTTTGTAAGTTGGTAACAGTTTGGCATAGTGGATTAGACATATTTTCGTAATCTGCTTTCTTTTTACAAGTAACCCCATTATTTTCCTCTAATTGAGGAGCAAAGCAGACATTTGAAGTCAGTTGCCTCTTTGTAACCACTCCAGAAACAGCCTTTACTGGTAGCTGCTAGACTGTTTCCTTCTGCAACAGTCAAGGGTAACTTAACCACATCTTTTTTCCTTTTCAACACAAATGATTTTTAAGGTAATCCTATAAGGCCAGAAACCTTTTCAAATGCTTCTGACCAGGGACTCCCTCGGAGCCCAGTGAAAGCCCCTAAGTGTAAATTGCTCCCCCGTCGACACATGCTGCACTCCGCTCGGGGCGGCCCCATCATTTAGAAGAACTTGAATAAATTGGGGTTTGATAACTTATTTTGACACAATAAATTTTATTAAACATAAATGGAAATCATTAGCTGAAACACTTAATTAAAACTATGGCCAAATTAGATGAATGCTAAGGAGCGTTCTCTAAATTTATTGCCCAATGTTCTATAGGCTTGCTCAGTAATATACTCCCAGAAATCTCGTTAATGAAGCTATTAAGTGTATAAATATCATATGTGCCAAATGGCAAAATTTAGTGGTGATCTAACCCAATTTACTTGCTAACTAAATAAACTCTGTTGAAAGAAGCCACTAATTTATGCTGATGGCGATTATAGGACCAAACGCCTTACCTGCCTGAAAACAGACCTTTTAAAATAAGTGATTTATTGTACCTGGAGGCTGGGCAGAGGGGAGCTTTGGCACTTTTTCTTGCTCTGTTTCTTGAACTTTCCTTCTTATAAGTGCGGAGCCCACACCACGGGTCGCAGACTCATTCCAGCCTGAATTTGCTGTGCTAATTTTGTGGACTTTGGGGGAAGGGCCTTCTCAAGGGTGCCGCTTCTCTGCTTGCAGAGCTGGGGGAGTTCTTGGCTGACTTCACACCTGGAAGGGCTGTGGTTTCTGAGGACCAGGTGGGCTGCAGGTGCGGCCTTGGATGCAGGCAGCCTCCCCCTGGCTCACGTGGACGGCCAAACCTGCACTGTGGAGAGGGGGTCTCATGCCCCTATTCAGTAGGTGGCCAAGGATGTCGGCATGCAATGATCCGATGATCGGGGCCCCCAGGGGCACTGCAGGAACTGGCCCCCTTCAGCTGTGGATCTGGGCTGACCTCGCCCACTGATGTCACCATTGCTCACACCTCCAGCTGCATCAGCACCCTGATACCTGGCTTTCCTTCCACCTGGGGTGCCCCACCCCCAATTAACCACGTGCTGCTTTCTCCTCCACGGCTGCTCAGCCATCAGCCCAGCTTCTCTCACCTTGGTGTCCAAATGGGATGCCGCCCCTGCCATCCCCTTACCCTGGCTTGTGCTTATTCCATAGCTCTTGTCTTCACATGATGTATTTTGATATTTATTCATTTATTGTCTGTCCCCACCCTCCCCCACGAATGTAACACCTGTGGAGCTGGGGGAGGGAGTAGCTACTTTGTGCTCACTGTGAATCCCTAGCACCTAATACAGTGCCTGGCACAGGCTAGGTGCTCACTAAGTATTGTTTTGAATAAATAAGTCAATGAATGAGTGAATGAATGAATGATAAGCAGCACCAGGCACTGTGCTAGGACAGGAACCATGCCTACCCTTGAGATAGTTTCCACCTGTTGGGGGTCGGAAATGGAGTCAACAGGAGGTTACAGAAAAGCAGGTGGAGTCCTCTGTCAGGCTGTGCAGGGCGTTGAGGCAGTGTCTGGGAGCGTGCCCACCCAGGTGGCGGGTCGGGGGAGGCTCCCGGGGAAGGAATGGAAGCTGACTCCAAACCCCGGCAGTCTGTGCATGTGGACAGGGACGGTACCCGCTGGTAGCCGGGGTGATTCTGGTCACCCCGCAGAATCTGCGCAGGGAGTGGGGAGAGGCCAAGGACAGACCTCCGAGGAACTCCAGCAGGTACAAGGGCCAGAGGAAGAGAAGCCCCCGGGAACGGGGCAGCAACATCAGAGGCAGAACAGAACCCTGGAGAGGGTGGGCCCAGGGCAGAGAGAGAGCAGCCAGGGCGCGGCCAGCCCGGTTAGCTGGAGCTTGGCAGGCACGAGGGGTCAGGAGCCCTGCCAGCACCTTGGGTTCCGACTTCCAGCCTCTGGAACCCTGAGAGAGTAAATCCCTGTCGGTGTAAGCCGCTCGGTTTGTGTAATTTTGTGTTATGGCTGCCTTAGGAAACTAAAACAAACACTGCATGAAAATTGATCAATTAATAATTAAGAAAAACGGCCTGATATGGTAAATTGATGAGCATTTAGAGATTCACAAAATTCTTTTGCACATTTGTCATCCTGGGTGAATCTTCTGAAGCCATTTGTTAAAAACACAAGATTCTGACATAAACCGTGGCGTCCTCACAATATTAAGCATACATTATCTTTTTTGAAAAAGTAAAATTCCACTCCTTGCACAAAAAAATAGATTTTTTTGATCTATATTTTCACTTGGAGTAAACGTGGTGGAGTCAGGTGGCAGGACAGCTGGCCAGGCTCGGAATAACGGTCCCTCCGGGTGTCTCCTTGTCTCGTTCTCATTCCCAACCGTGCAGGAATAAACGCGTGTTTTTGACAAAGCAGCCCTCCATGTGAAAGCAGATTTATCACTGAGATCCATCATTAATTTCCCAATGACGTTCCACCGGCCATAAAAAAGACTTTAGAGCTCTTTATGAAAATTTTATTCCAGAGAAAATGGTCTTGGAACATGGTTTGCACCAACCTCTTTTAACCTCTGGTTCCCTGTGTTATTATTATTAAGTAATAATGTTGCTTCCTGCCAACATAATTCTTCCCTCTTTGTGCTTCAGAAACCAAGTGATGCTTTTTGGCGTAGAGGACAAATCGGCACTTGGCCGTCGCCTGGTGCTTGGGGCGGCCCCCGTACGGCTGCCGGGATGGCAGTCTTACATCATCTTTTACGAGTATATCAACTTATTTGCAATTAAGTATAGATTGTCTAATAAAATCTGGTGACATTTTAGCTTACAGTTTATGTCCCAGTAAAAGGCTCCAAATGTTATTGCCATAAGAATCCATGTGACAACCCAACATAAACCTTTTATTTCTGGCGGGACAGCTGACTGTGCACTTAGAAACCGGAGAGCAGGGGCTCGCAGGCACCACTCGTGTGTGAGTGATGCTGGCCCCGTCTCCCACTCAGAAACGTTCTGCACTTTCCCATACGGAGACCTGGGAAGGCCTCTGTCCGGGGCTCTGGGTGTGAGGCACAGAAGTGAGGGGGGAAGAAACCTCAGCCCCAGGCTGGTTTTTGTCCTCCGGAAATCAGGCCTACGCGCTCAGCCCAGGTGACTTCCATTTCAGTCCTGTGCGTGTTAAATAAACACCCAGCTCAGAGGTTTTCAGCTGGGCACCATTTGGAAGTGTCTGGAGATATTTTCAGTTGTCACACCTGGGGGTGGGGAGGGGAGGCTAATGTCACCTAGTGGGTGGGGTCCAGGGATGCTGCCGACATCCTAAGATGCACAGGACAGCCTGCGTCACAGAGAAAGATCCAATCCAAAATGCTGATCTAAGTGCAACCTTACTGAATAAAGCCATGGCATGCCAAGGTGGCACTGAGGTCCCTGTCCTTTCTCTTTGAGGCAGGGTCTTGCCAGTCCTTGAAAGTTGTACACCTGTTTTAAACAAAATCACTGGAGAAGGTTGAGAGAAACAGCCAGCCAGGCTCCAGCCCCGTGTTTTGGAGAAATGGGGGCGCGAGAATGGGGTACTCGGCCAGATTTTTGGAAAGAAAGAAACGAGCCCTGATGATCTGTTTCAGTTTTCTGTTGAAAATGATGCAACTTGGAAGCTTCATTTGCAAAAAGAAAGCACATGCTTTAAGGAAAAACTTGCCCAGTGCATTTGGAAGTAGGCTTCCGGAAGCCCTGAGGATTTATGCCCCTGACCTATGCTAACGGGTGCTCTGAATGAACCTCGAGGTGTAACGCGGATGAGGTGTGGAATATTCCATGGCTCTTGCCTCTTAAAAGCTTACGGATTCTAGAAACGAGACCAGTTCATGCATAAAATATGCCCGCTTTGAGCGCAGTCATTGTCACGCTCCCCCTTGTGTGGGATCAGGGTTATGAAGTATTGTGGCTGCACCCGAGGAGCCTCCACCGTGAGCAAAGAGGCCCCTCTATTTATAGCTCTCCTCACTGTGACTTACAGCACATGCATTAATCTCCCTGCGAATTCTGAGCTCCCAGTGCCTGAGGAGATATGCTAAACCCTTTCCCCGTGGCATTCTTCCAGATGGAATTTAAAAGACACCAGGGGATGGCACATTTATCCTGAGTTTGCAGTTTCCTAAACATGAAGAAGACGAACAGCTCTCAGTTAAGGAACACGGGTCAGAGAGGAGCTGGAAATGGAATATTTGAGCTGACACGGGAGGGAACACTGAGAGTCGTCCCACAAAGTCTGCTGGGTCTCTAAACTTTCCAAGGCGCTGTGATTAGACATAGATTGAGGTCAGGGAGTGTGGTCTTATTTGAGTTAATGAAAAAGCCAAATTGTTCAGAGCACTTATTTTTGTCCTGTATGTCAGGCCACTGGGTTTCGGGGAGCAGGGTTGGAGACCCCTTTGCAGAGATGGGGAGAGCGGCCGGGCTCTGTCCTTTTCCTGCCCTTCCTCCTCTACCTGTTCCGTAATCTGAGATTCCAAATAAGATGTCTGTGCAGACAAAAAAAAAAGAGAGAGAGAGAGAGACAGACTGCTGTTAATGGCGAGGCGTTGTTAATTAAAATATTGTTGTAAACCATTTAAAAAGAAAAATTAATTTGTTTACTCCTGGGTGCTGCAGAGGCTTGGCAGGGTGCACGGTAATGGGCTTTGTTGTTGAACAGACCTTGGTCAAAACCTCGGCGCCACTCACTGGTCCCAGGACCTCAATCCTGCTGATTCTCAGTTTCCCCATTGGTACCATGGGAACAGTCGTTTATACCTTTGAGTGGCTCTGGGAGGATCCTAGAGAATCATACCCAGAGCTCACCTTGCTGGCTGCTGCTGCAGAGGGGTCTGGGCAGTGGGTCTGCGTAAACACGGGAGAGGTGGGTGACCGATGACAATTAGCGAACGCACGTCTTGGTTCCCCACCCCTGGTCCCTGCTGACCTTTCTAAGCCCGAAACCATCTGAGCTCTTTGGTGGCCAGCAACAGAGACCAGCTCTGCTATGTGAAGCACAAGAGATTCTCCTGAGTCTGCTGGGTGGCTGGAACCCGGGGAGGACAGAAATGCTGCGGAATCAGACGCTAGAGCCAGAAAGCAACCAGGGCAGCCCCTTCAAAGCAGGTGTCGTCTGAGAGTTTGCTGGGCATCACCACTGGAATCAAGCAGATGTCCTTTGGTTTTTATTTCTTTCCTGACTTGAGTCCCTCCAGCTTTGTTTGGGTCACAAGCCTGGTCCTCAGGGGAGAGCAGAGCACTTGAGTTGCACTAACCCTGTGCACGGTGGGGCAGAGGTGATGTCCTCAAGCACATCCATATGTGGTTCAGAAAGGGCAGGGGCTGCTGGGAGCCAAAATGCTACCTGCGCATGGCAGGCTCCATCTGTCCTGAGCCAGGAGTGAGTGTCAGGCCACGCGGCCTGCCCAAGGCCATCCTCCTCGCTTAGGTTTTCTGACTTAATCCACCATTTTCTGCCAGCTGGGTACAAAGTTGTTGTCAGTTCCAAGTCAGCTGCCCCTGCTTGTTTATCTGAAGTCAGGATTTTGCAGAAGCATCAGCTGCCTCTGCACATACTCCTGTCATCAGTCAGGCAGGCAAGTGGCATATGCTTCCGTCTCGGGGAGTTTGAGAGTCTTTCTAATGATGCTCTCCAAAAACTTGATTTTAGATCTCGAAAGTTTCGAAGTTAACTAATAACCAGGGTCCCCAGAAACAATGTGAACAAATATTCATCCCCAGTGCCTCTCCTAGGCAG
>CM052436.1:206686638-206711166 GCA_028533085.1 Varecia variegata
GTGGGGGGAGGGGATGGGTGTATACCTACATGATGAGTGCAATGCGCACTGTCTGGGGAATGGGCACGCTTGAAGTTCTGACTTGGGGGGATGGGAGGGACATGGGCAATATATGTAACCAGAACTTTTGTACCCCCATAATAAACTGAAATAAAAAAAAATGAAAAAAAAAATCCAAAAGCAAAATGAAACAAAGCCATGCATTGAGTTGTTGGTTTAACCCACATAGAAAGGAATTAATTTAAGTTACTATAAAAAACAATAATTTGGCTGTATGTCTTAGTGAAATATATGTTAAGGATGAAAAGAACATCAAAGAAATTTTATTTTCAGTAATTTTTTTGTTAATAATGAAATTGGTATTATTGTTTGGAAGCTACTTAAGTAAATTATAGGTGAAATCAAATAAATTATGTTAATGTCATCAATAAATATTACCTTCAGGTTAAGAAAAAGAGAAAAAAATATAAAAGAATTTGAACAAAAACCTTGCAACCCTAAGTTTGAATTGGAAATATCACCATGGACTCATAATGTATTTTCACTTAAAATACACATCTTCTACCACTGTCAACTTAACAAGCCCAGAAACCAGGACTTAACTAGTATCGGCGGAAGCTCCTAGCGTGCTACACCATGGTAGCTAATTGCCACATCCCACCCAAACAAACCGGAACTCCTTGGAGAAAGGGCTGATTCCAGATCTGGGGTAGGAAATGTATGAGAAGATCCTGGATCATCTTTTCCCACCAAAGGAAACAAGAGAAAAGGCTCCTGGGCCACCTGTGAGGACTCCGTGGCCAGACGTGGCATGCTCAGCATCAGCAAGGATGACAACAGTGAGTGGGACACATCTGTCATGTGGAAATCCATACGTAAAACATGGAACAGCAGCGGCGGCAGCAAATCAACACATCTGTGAGTGAGACAGGTGACAGTGACAATAACAACAGCTCATTGGGGGATGGTAGGGAACCAACTCACAATTTTGAAAACCAGCAAATAAAGGAAAGAATCCAGCATTTTTCCTGCCTTAATTTTACAACTGTGCCCAGAGTAACCACATGGTTTATCTGGGAAGCTTGCTGTTTACACTGGAGAGTTTCAGCTCAGCAATGGTGGCGGCAGATAGGATTAGGGTATCGTAAGTTCTCCACCTTGAAGGCAATAATCGCACACGCTGTCGATGACGACTGGTATCACGAAAAAGAGGAACGACCAGACGTTGTCTCCAGATGGAAGTTCATGGTACCACTTACGGAATTTTCTTGCCAAAATATTGAACCTGAAGACAGGGGATAGAGAAACACATTAAATGATACCATGGAGTTGTGCTCAGCAAAATTTAAACTATGAGAAACTCTATGATGTCATAACAAATAAATTGGAAAGATGTTAAAAACAGAGAAGGAAGAACCTGTAGATAAAGAGATAAAGATGTAGATAGATAACGAGATTAAAGGGACATAGGAGGCAACTGCAGGGTGTGGCTTTGTTTGGATCCTGACTTGAACAAGCCAATTACATGCAATCAGGGACATTTTAACACTCACTGCGTATTTGGTGATATTAAGATGTTATTGTCATTGGCTATGTGTGATCATGGTGTTGCGGCCATTTTAAAAAATCCTTATATTTTAGGAATACATGCTAATTATTGTCAGGAAAAGCAAGCTCTCCAGAATGCATAACAGCCTCTTTTGTACTTTCACTAATTTTTCAGGCCCCTCAGATCCTTTCCTTTTAAAGACTCAAAATGAGATTTTTTTTATTTTCAATGCTCAAAATGTTCTTCTATTTTATTGATCCTTGCCGTAACTCCATTTATTCTGGTTTTTCATTTTGTAATTCTCTTGGGTATATAAGGCAGCCTGGGTTAATTTCATATTTTTCTTTTCTTTTTTTTTCTCCAAACTCATCATTCAAACATAATAGAATTACTTTGAACTAAATAAAGTTGATCCCAAGCAACTTATATCCAACATTGGATGAGCCAAAAAGTATATATTACATTAGCTGCATATTACCAAAATGGGAAGCTTAAAACCTGAAAAAAATACAAAGATCCTTCCGTTTTTGTGGAAAGTGAAGTTTAGGGCAAGAAACTAACAATCACTTGTCTTATAGAGAAGCAGTGTGAGCAAAGAGCCTCAGAAGTACTGGAAATATTAAGTATTTGAGTAGTTACACAAAGGCAACAAAGAATAATTCTATTTTCTTGGGTCAATCACTAATTGCACCGTAATGTCCTCAGTGCTTCCATCTACCCTTGCTGGGAAGTATTAATGGACACTAAGGCCAGGGCTTCGCACACTGTTGGTTAACAGGACACAAATGCTCATGCGGCACAGGTGTGTGACATAGGACCGGGCTCATTCAGAGTGGGGGTGTCTTAGAACGACAGTACAGAAACGCCCCCGCAGCTTCTACAACTGTGAGACCTCAGATTAAATCGAATTCTGTAAGAAGGATTGCACTAGAACATCCCAAACTCAATTCCTGTTCTAATTAGCTTGTTTACAAAGTTTAATTCATCTATTTTCCCTAAAAGACGTTTCTCTGGACTTCCCTACAAAGAGTTTTTGTTAATAGTCTTCTAGTTACAAGGGACCAAAATCCATCTCAAAAAGTAGGTTCATTTTCCTTTTAAAAGGGAATAGGTTGTCTCACGTAATGGAAAGTCAGAGGCCAGCGTCATAGGCATAGTGACCCAGGTGCACAAGGGGTATCTTCAGGGATCTGTCCCTGCCCTGGTGGCTTCTGTGTCAGCTAATTGGACTCTTTCAACTTGGTGATAAAGCTAGTCACCCATCTTACCAGCTTAGCAACCCCACTGAGAAGAGCAATGAGGCTCCTGTTAGCTTGACTTCTGTCACATCTGTGGCCCCGAGCACATCCCGAGTCAGAGGGGTGCTGTCCACACCGGGCGTTCACCCTCCACATGCTCCAAGCGGTGGAAGGTGGTTCTTTGATGGAAACTCAGACTCTGCAACCTGGAAAAGGGAGAGTGGGTGCTGGGCAGGAAGAAAACCACAGCAGATGTCTGTTGTAGGATTTTAAGTAATTTTTGATATATAAATCGCTATTCCTCGTGGCCCGACCATCTCCAAGTTAAAGGAATAGTAGCAAGGCTGACGTTGGACGCCGACAGGCTTTGCTGTTCCGTGTTTAGGGCTAGAAAAAGGAGCAGTTTGACACGGATAGGAATGTCTAACCCTTGATGTTGCCCGTCTTTCCCTCTGAGATGCAAAGACAGCCAACAGATACATTTACTGGCAAGTGACTGACAATTTAAAAAGTCTTATGAAAAAGTAATCTGTTGTCTTTTGAGATTTTAGGAACAGTAAATTCCCTCTGGTTATCTACCCTAAAGAGAAATACAACAGTCACTTATTTATTCTAGCTTTTAGCATTGTCAAGGGTTACATGATAGAATAGCTTTACTGGAGAATGTGAAAAATGCTGTTTCTAGAACTTTCTGGTTGGTCAAACAATGAGTGCTATGCATCCACAAACACATGGTCAGCCACGTGGGGAAAGGCAGTTTCTAAGTCATTCCCTGAGATAGGGGGTTCAGATAGTCAAGTGTTTGTTTGTAAAGGTGGGTGGTCGTAAGTCTCATCAAAGGTTAGCCCACACACATTGAGCACCAAGTGTATGCAGGATGATTTTGCTGTGCATTGGGGATACAAAAACAAATATATGAATGACATGACTCTGGCGCCAAATAGGTTATGATCTGCTTATTTCAGGTCACACGTCACAGTAATTCAAAGAAATGGGGAAAAGCCTTAAACAGTGAAATGTCAGAAACTTTATGTTTTTCAATAAATGGGGTTTCATTCCTAGATCTACTGATAGAATGGATAGAATAAAAATAAAATTCAATTTTAGGCTTTTGTTCCAAAGCTCCTCAGTGCTAAGGGGTGTGTAGGTGTTAATCTCTGAAATGGGCGAGTTTGTATTGTCCTACACCGTGTACCATGAGGATATACGGCGTCAGGCAACATAAACTCACGCATTGATTGCTGGGGAGTTTAATTGATTGCTGTTTCTTTCTGCTTGACTGGAGACTGAGGTTCACTGATGTTTCTGCATGTCTAATACGATTTCCCTTTGGTATTTGGCTTACGTTCAGGAATACATATTCAATTGAGTTGAGAAGGACCAGACCACTGTTGTTCAAAACCCTGCGGATTCGTCTCACGCTTGTTAGCGCTTAGCCTCCTCTGGTCCCCACACACGGTTTCGCTGTGACACCAGGCTCCTGTCAACCTTCACCGTGGAAATTAGCACAAAAATATTTACATGGGTGTAAGGACTGTTGGTTGACTTAACATCTGTGGCCAGCATAGGGGACTGACTCATTAGAAGGATTCACAGACCTGGGCCAATTTACAATTTTTTATGAATGCCAGCTTCTAAGGAGCATCCCAGCCACTGTGGGTGACAGTAAATTAATGTAAACAAGATTTTCCTTCTTCTATTTACTTCGTCAAATCTCAGTGGGAGATATTTAGAGTTGGTCCCTGTTGCTACCACCTCAAGTACACAGATTTCTATATGTGTCTCTCTATATTATATACCTATATATTTTGATTTTTATATGTATGTATGTATGTATATATGTGGTGGAAGTAGGGGTCTGATGCTGGGGTATTTCAGCCCAGCTCCACCAGTGCAGGGTTCCAAATGTGTGTTTCTGAAGCTGAAGACGAGCTACAGTCCAGGGAGAGTTTTCAGGCAGGAGGGGTCAGGACTGTTCCTCGGTTGCATCAGGGTAAACACGGCTTCCCCACGACTGAGGGAGCCCACGGTCCCCTCCAGGTTTTAAGTTCCCAATATATTGAAAAATGAAGGAATCTTGAACCAGGGGTGTAAGAATTGGGACATGTTTTAAGCATTTTCATTGAGCAAACCCACGCTTTTCACACAGCCAAGTGCAATGACCAAACGTGTGCTCTTACTCAGGGATGTGTCTGGCGATGACCCTCTGGACATTTGGGGGTGCAAGGCCAGTACTGAGAAAGGCAGCGGGCAGAGCAGGGGGAAGCTGGGCTTTGGCTACATCACTGAGCCACTGGATCACACCTCACCTGAAGTCTTCAGGTGGATGCCCCACTGCCAGACTCCTCATAGCTGAGCCACTAAATTCCATTATTTTCTAAGTCAGGGCGAGTTGAGTGTCGGCTCCTTGCAGCTGAAGTCATCCTAGCTGATGCAGACCTGGTCCCACCCCCGTCCTCGCCCTTTGGCCACTCTCAGCACTCATGCACGGTGAAGACTGTCATTATTTAATTGAAAAGTTAATTATAGGTGGAGGTCTGTTGTAGAGCACATGGTTATTTTGGACTCTGGAACAGCAAACACGTTTGACAGTCCTCTCACTGACTTGCCTGAATGGATGGATTGTTGATAGGACATAATTCTAGCTATTAGCTGTCAATCCTTTCATCCTTAAGATGCGGTTTTCTCTTTTCTTTACATTGGTTTGACAGTTTATGCAGTTTGAAATGTTTTCCCATGCATTATGTCATCTGATCATAAACCGGTGCTTGGGGCTCACAGAATAGACATTTTCTACTTTTGCAGAGGAGAAGGGTGAGACAGGAGCGCCCAGGTCCACTCCACTAACATGAGAATGGAATCCAGGACCCCCCAATCCCCCTGTGAAATGTGTGTGCTCTCCGCAGCTCTGCACAGGTGGACACATCTGATTGGTATCTGCCTTGGTTGGGACGCTTCAGGCTGTAAGTGACAGAACACGGTGACTCAGGCCAATCCAAGCAACAAGGACATTTATGATGCGATGTAAGGAGACGCACAGAAGCAGTGTGTGATCTGGACATGAGTGTCAGGCTCTGGAGCCTTTATCTGCATCTTTTCTGGGCTCCTGTCCCTCCAGGGGTTGGCTCCATCCTTTCAGGCATGGCAAGGTGAGCGAAGCTAATTCAGGCATCGTCAGGCTCAACAGTGTCCAGAAGAAGAGGGACCTTCTCTTCCTCTGTCTTTTCTTTGGGAGTGTGGGCACCTTTCACATAAGTACTCCCAGAAGACATTTCCATTCCAGCCGGCACTGGGTCTATGCTCACCCCTCTGTCAGTCATCGGAAGGGGACGGGGACCCGATTGTCTGCTGACCAGAACTGGCTGTTGGGCAGTGAGCCGCAGGAACTACCTGATCGTAAACCCAAGCTTCAGGGCATCAATTGAAAGCACATTGATTTAAAGTACATGGCAGGTCAGGAAAATTGGTCCAGGGCATGGTACTAATAGATTGTCACTGTCTGCCCCTCCCACCCCATTTTTTCCTGCCTCTCTGCACTGACTCAGAGGTTGGCCATAGGATTTGATTTGGCCAATGATAAAATAGCAATGTGACACAGGGGCTTGTCCTCTGGTGGCTCTTGGGAACTCTTGTGGATTGACAGTACCCTCCTGAAATTCACAGGTTGAAGCCCTAACTCCCAAGGTGACTGTATTTGGAGACAGGGCCTTTACAGAAGTAATTAAGGTTAAATGAGGTCGTAAGGGTGGGGCCCTAATCTGGTAGGACGGGTGTCCTTACAAGAAGAGGAAGACACCAGACTGCTCCCTCTTCACACCATCACAGAGAAGGCCGTGTGAGGACGCAGGGAGAAGGTGGCTGTCTGCAAGCCAGGAAGAGAGGCCCCACCAGAAACCAACCCTGGTGGCACCTTGATCTTGGATTTCCAGCCTCCACGACTGTGAGAAAATACATTTCTGTTGTCTGAGCCACCCAGTCTGTGGTATTAATATTCTGCTATGGCAGACCTAGTGAATCACTCTGGGAAGTCCACACCCGCTAGCACAAGAACTGGCCTGAGCAGGCCCTGCAAGATGAAGACATGGAGCCCCGTCACCTCCACAGCCTCAGCTGACAGCCGGCCTCTGGGCTTGTACGTGAGGCCACTGACCACCCGCTGGCCACAGACCCAGTGAGGCCACTAGAACCTACCTGAGTCCAGCCCAACTTGCTGACCCATAGAATGAAAAGCCACAGAGTTTGGGGGAGGTTTGTTATTCAGCTGTAGGTAACTGACACATGTCAGTTATGGGGGGTGTCAGCCATGTGCTTTTATGCTCCGTGGAAACACCTGAGTTGCACGTGCTTCTGTTGGTCTGATGTGGAACGCAATCTGTCTACACCGTGAGGCAGAGCATAGCTGCAGGGGTCAGGCAGTCAGGTCGACAGGCAAGGCAGGCTGCATATAGAAACAATCACAAAGCCCTTTTGGTTTGAATTTTATTTTCTGTCTTTGGATAAAAACATAGGTACAGAAATACTCTCCCACCATGAGAAAGCAACTGCATAAGTGAGTGCTTGTCGAAAACTGAAACACACAGTCCCAATGACGGGGCACAATAGGGAGTGGTGAGGACTAGGGACCTGGGTGGAGCTCGACCGCTGACACGTGCCACTGCTATTCAGCTCTGGCCCGTGTGGCCACATAGGCACGTGGCCCAGTGTTCTGTTACTAGTGTTTCCAATTTTTCAACAGAAACCAGAAATCTGGATTTTTATATAAAGTCTCCTAACTTTAAATCACTGATTCAACTGAACATAAAACACTACACAGGCTAAGTAAAACTAATTTTAGGCTAAGCTGCCACTTTATAATGTCTGGTCAACGGGAACTGGCCAACAGGAAAGTTAGAAACCAGGAAATACACTGATGTCCAGTGACTGGTTTGGCTGAGCTCTTGCTTCCTGCGTGTTTGGGATTTGCATATTTATAGTACACAGATGCAAAAGGAGGACTTTGCAGGAAAGTGGGTCCTGAATCCAAAACATATAGACAGGAAATAAAACAATGAAAAAATTACAGGATTTGATTGCAGGTCTTGCTGCCTCCAAGCTCAGAGAAAACAAACAAATAAAATACAAAAACCAAATATGGGTAAACCCAGTACAAAAGTTCTTCAAATTCAGAAAACAATTTCAAGATGATTCTCAGCTGGATGGTGAATTTCTTGCAATAAGGAAGGGACCCGATTTTATTTATCTTTGTATCCTCAGCGGCTGGAAGCACCTCACCAAGGTTAAGTGAGTGAATGAATGAATATTTCGAATGGATTCACAGTGGATG
Source organism: Varecia variegata (assembly GCA_028533085.1). Classification (NCBI taxonomy): domain Eukaryota; kingdom Metazoa; phylum Chordata; class Mammalia; order Primates; family Lemuridae; genus Varecia; species Varecia variegata. The sequence goes on from CM052436.1 coordinate 206,694,749, forward strand.
AGCATATGGCTTGCGTGTTGGGAGGTGGCCTAGCCTGTGCTTCCAGATGCCCTTTGTGGTTAGCGGACACGGCCTGTTTTCCGACAGCTCTTCCATTCTGGACGTGGTGGTTACCTGATTTCTGTGCCGTCCCTCATGCGTAAAATGAGGATAATCAAAACAACCTGCCTGGTGTTGTGGAAACACAATGAAAACGCGCCCCCCTCCCTGGGTGCTGTCACGGAGGTGGTGGCCGGTTAGCTTTAAGCAGACGGTTACCAGGGCGTTGACAGGAGCGGGTGGAGCATATTTAACTCCTCTCTTCAGGGGCGCAGTTTGAATCAAGCAGCGTGAATTTGGACTAGATTAGGTGAAAGCTTTCTTCCTGTGCATTCTGTGAGAGTCAGCTCAGGGCAGCTCCTGGGCAGGGGTCCGAGGCGTCCGGAAGGAAACCCAGCGCTGTTTCCAAAGCATTTTCAGCAGCAGCGAGGCAGATGCGTCCCCTGGGCATGATTCTCTGCTATAGAATTGGCCATTTTCAGCAACACGCAGTGATGTTGTGATGAGGAGATAAAACACGCGGTCCACAGCCAGCCATTACGGAGTCGTCCGAGCATCCCGACTGTTCTTGAACAAGCAGAGAGAAACCGCATCCTCTATGCCAGTGGACGCTGTGACTTTTCCTTTTCTGCCTCTTTTTCGGTATTGTTGCTTTCCTTTTCACTTTGCCCTAATAAGGAATGTTGTCTCTAGAGCAAAATAAATGTCAATCTTAAGCATTTCTGAAGGAAGAGCTACTGCAGCTAGAAACTACTGAATAATTCTCAGGGTATTATTTTGTCGTTATTCCTCTACTTTTGCTATTATGTTTTTGATGCTGGCTGGGACCTCCTAGTCCCCTGAGACATAGGGGTAGGCGAGGTCAACACCAGCTCCCAGCACAACCTGGGAAGGTAAAACCCTGTGCTGAGGTTCCTCCCCCGCTCTAGGGGCAGGTGGAGGCCACAGCCCGGGATGGGGGAGGCTCATTCTTCTGGCTCCTCATCCTGGAGGGCGGCTGCCTTGCCTGTGGCTGTTTTGCCCCGTGTTGATGCAGATGGAAAAAACTTAATTCTTCATCAGTCATAGATTGATCCTATTCACACACAACGTATGTGAACATAGAGCCCCCCTTTTTTTTTTAAAGACTAGAGATGAGAATGATGATAAAGCAGGAAAAACTTGCCTTGGAATAACAAGAAAATGAGAAAAAGAGTTCACGGTTACTCTGAGGCACAGTTTGTACAGGAAGGTCAGGATGAAAGCTTAATCTTTCCCCTTCATCTCCTCATTTTCAAAATAAGTCAGTTTCTGGGCTTTCTTCAAAGGGGACCCATGAGTTTTTCTCTTCTTCATTTCCTTTTGTTTTCAAGGCAGAGGGGGAGTGTCGTGACACACTCATGGATTTAGATGTCGCTGATGTATCTCGCTGGGTGTGATTATCTTCGACCAGTGGGAGCAGCGTCAGGTCGATGTCTGCGGCCGTGTCTGCATCTGGTGTGACGAGATGTTAGGTTCATCTTGTACGTTTCTTGACTCACAACCTGGAATCAGCCATTTCCCAATGAGGCAATTGAACCGAAAAAGAACATAAACGTTGAAACTCGGGTTGCATTAGTTACAGCTCTTTTGTTTACAAGTGGCCAGGATTCCAACCCCAACTGCCTAAGCACAGGGATTCACTGGCTCCATGCTGTGAGGGGTGAGGACTGGATTGGGGCCAGCTGATATGGGCTCAAGCCCTCCAGGGGACTGGCGTCCCTCCCTCCATTTCCCTGCTACATGCCTCTCTGTGGCTCCAGGTGAGGGTTTTAAACTATTTAACAAGCAGGCACCAAGGAATCAGAAGGATTACAGGCCCAAGTGCGGGGTATCTCCTGGAGGACCGCTGCTACGCCAGCACTGGCTGTCAGCTGCTGCATCCTGGGAAGATGCAGGAGGTCCTGGGGCGGGGGGCACCAGCTTGGTAGAAGAGGCACTTGGGGGGCCTGAGGGCCGTGGCCATTTGCCAACAGGTATTGAGATGTTTCAGTAGTTCAACAACCAACTCAGTCTCACCAGGGCTCCCTGGGCTAGTTGGTTCCATTCTCTGACCTGCTCTTGCTCATGGTGGCCAGGTGGCTCTACTCCACACAGCCAGCCAAGAAAGCAAGGGCAAACCCAAGTACCGAGAGTCTCTTGGAGGGGCTGAGCTGGATCACATGCCCAGGAATGAGATGCATTGATTAACTTGTCCCACACCCCACCCCAGAGCCAGGGCCAGGGCTTCACATATCCCAGGCCTCAGAGTGGGAGGCCTGGACCACACAAACAAAAACAGGGACTATGGCTGGGGGAAGGGGTACGAGATGTGGCAGGACAACACCCACCACCTGCCCGCCACAAAAACTGTAGAGGGCATTTGCATCTTATGTTAGCCTCAAGGTCAAATTTATCTTGCGCTTTGCTTTGGTTGCAGAATATTAAGAATATTCTGATTCCCACAGGTACACAGGTGCAAATTGTAAACATTTTCAATCACTCACCTTTTTATCTCTTTGATTAAACCAATCAATGAGATTGAAAGAGAAGCAGTAGAAAATGTTTTCAAACGTGAATCACCAACAATCAGGATGGGTATGTAATTTGCAGGATGAAATGCAAAATGGCAAAATAAAAAGGTGAGTCCCTTGTTCAAAAGTGACTAAGAATGTCAAGACGGCAACAGTGGAGCCGTAAATTAACTGGGGTGACCGTGTGCAGGTTGCCCTGGGTGAAGCCAGCCTTGCCGACAATACCTAGCAACAGCTCACGTTTCTTTTCCAAAATAAAAAGGTCACACAAGAAGCGCCCTAAAACGGCGAGTGCTAACCTGTCTGCACAGAGGATGAAGCTCGATGTGATGCGTCACTCGGATGCTTTAGAGCCTTGGGTAAGGGCCTGGCCTCTGCGCTTTTAATGCGTTTAGTGTTCAGTTCTCCCACTTACCAGCTGTGTGGCTTTGGGCCAGTCACTTCACCCCGACTCACCTGAGTTCCTGCCACTGTCACATGGGTTAATAACAAAAGACCTTGTGGAATTGTTTTGAGGATTTGATGTGAAATATGAAAACACTTTGATCTGAGATAATGGAGAATTATACAGTAATTGAGAATGGGGCTGTCACAGAGTGGCCACTCCGCAGATTCTAGCTGTGGAGTGTTGTTATTATTGATGTTATGCCCATGGTGTGCGTGTGCAAGGAATCATACATGTTGGCATGCTGCACATCGGATGCTGGAGCGTGCCCCACACGGGTGATGCTCAGTCTGGGCCTGGCGTGTGGCTGAGGCAGTTTTGTGCCGTGCCGGCATGCCCGGCTGCATAATTTTACGTGAGTGGAATGCAAAGGCACTGAATTTTCAAAATGTGCAACACAGAGCTACAGCCTTCTTGACCAGTAAAACATGTTCAAAGAGATTAAATTATACCCCAAAATTGCCTGGGGATTTATTCCAAGGTCTGCACACAGTTTCATCTGTGTTGTAATTTGGTATATGTATCATTCAAGCTTATTACTTTAATTGTGCAGGTTTTTTGGAAATGGTTAAAATACATGTTAAGAAAAAGGAATTTTAAATTAAATCTTAGCAGAACGCTTGAACTTCTGATTGTGCCCACGGAGGTCCCTGTGATTCTAGAATACGTGGCATTTGGGAAAAGGCCTCACCAGTGAGTTCACTTACAATGGGCACCTGGTTTTTATTATTAAATGGTAACAACCCCCCCCAAACCCCCCAAACCCAAACTTGATTGAAATTTCATGTTAAAATAATGAATTAAAAATTATGAAAATAAGTTTCTCATATTTAATATTTAGACTATGATCACAACTGTGGGCTAATTTTAAAATAGAGAAAGAATAAACCAAGGGTTGATATTTTTCCTCAATTTTTTATTATGGTAAAATATGTATATTAAAATAAAATTTACTGTTGTATTAGTCCATTTGTGTTGCTAAAAAGAAATTCCTGAGGCTGGGTAATTTATGCAGAAAAGAGGTTTATTGGCTCACGGTTCTGCAGGCTGTACGGGAAGCGTGTCGCCCGCACCTGCATCTGAGGGCCTCAGGCTGCTCCGGCTCCTGGGGGAGGGGAAGGGGACCCAGTTTGTACAGGGATCACATGGCAAGAGAGGACGCAGGAGAAAGGGGTGGGAGGGGCTGAGCTCTTTGTAACAATCAGCTCTCCCAGGAACTAGTAGGTCAAGAACTCACACACCGTCCTGCCGGGGGAGGGCATTCCTTTTCTCATGCGGGACCCACCCCTGTGACCCAAATATCTCCCATTAGGCCCCACCTGCAACATTGGAAGTCAAACTTCAACATGAGATTTGGAGGGTTAAACAAGCTATATGCAAACTATAGCAACCATTCTAACCTTTTTCATCATATAGCCCAGCGGTCCCCAACCTTTTTGGCATCAGGGACAGGTTTCACGGAAGACGATTTTTCCACGGACTGGCGGGGCGGGAGGGGGGTGGTTTTGGGATGATTCAAGTGCATTACATTTATTGTGCACTTTATTTGTATTAATATTACATTGTAACATATAATGAAGTAATTCTACAACTTGCCATTATGCAGAATCAGTGGGAGCCCCAAGCTTGTTTTCCTGTAACTAGATGGTCCCATCTGGGGGCGGTGGGAGACAGTGACTGATCTGTCCGGGCTGATCTCACAGTCACGTATGGTCACTTACAGGGGCATATTTTCATGTCAGGACAACACTTTCCTCCACGGACAACCTAGTAGCTGGGGATGAGTTCCTGTATGCCCAGCTAACGAGGTCCTCTTGCATTCCGTTTGAAATCTTCTGCTGTGTAGAATCCGTAAACTTGCCACTTTGAGGCACATCCCCCGTCCGTTAGCCTGGGCTGCAGCCTTTGATTAGTGGTGCATGTGTGTGTGAAGGGGACAGTTGTCACTGGAATTACAGACAGCCGAATGGTGATTTGAATTGCATGAGCATTAAGGCCTTCTTTAAGAGAGATATGCAAAAGCCACGGTTAGAATGATTTTATTCAAGTATCAGGAAATACCGTATTGGTAACTCTCCCTCGTATCAACGCAGCGGGCGATACTCTAAGAACCTAATTTTAATGAATATACATTTCGGCTTTTCAGCTGCAAGGGAATTAGGGCAGAAGATTTGTTTAGATCTTCCTAATTAATAGCCCGGGTTGACTATGCTTTTTAGTTTTATATATCTGATTTCATCTCAGTAAGAGGGAGGTGGAAATTGCTTTCGTTTTCCACTCCCTGGGAAGAATATTCTCTCACTATAAGCTGGGCATAAAAACGTCCTGGTGCCCTGGGTGGAGCCAGGCTTCAGAGGGTGCTCCTCTGCAATGAAACGGGACGTTTTCTGTACTTAGTTCGTAATCTTTGGGCAGCATTTGCTCATTTGGAGGGAGTCGCCCCATTCATTATTGGGAGGTGTCTGCAGGGAAACTCCGGGAGCAGGTAGGGTCTGTGGGAATCCTGTTGTCGGGTGGTGCAGGTGTCTCCACCAGGAGGAAGACTCTTGGATGTGGTCAGAGGTCACTGGTCAATGGGGATCCCACTGAGCTCTCTGCTGACCAATGGGAGAGGATGTTTAATACTTAAGAGATATTAGGTTGAGCCTTATGAAATTGAGATTCTTATAGGTCAAAAAAGGGCTGGCTATTAACACTCCCATCAGATCCAGCTAGCACTTTGTAGGGCGCCTGGGGTCCCCACATTTATGGCCAGTTACCCTCCCTCTGTCCCGTGGCACTCTGTGTTGCAGCCTCAGCCACTCTGGGCTACGGCTTCCCTCTCTGCAGCACGCGATCTCACTGTCTCTCTCTCTGTCTTTCTCTCATTCTGTTGCTGCTGCTGTTGCCTTAGGGTGAGAGAGGATCTGAATCCACAAACTTAGGAATATGAGAAATGTCTTATTTCTTTATTTTTAAAAAGACTGAATTAAATATGACTGTGGGGCAATATTCCTGCAGGCTGGTGGGAAACTCAATCTCAGACATTTTGCAGTTCGCTGTGCCATCCTTTGGGGGCATAGACATTTTTGGAGGTCCTGGTGAAATCAGAAGCAGCCGTGCTCCCTTCCGTCTTGGGTGCTCACAGCCGACGCCGCGTGCCTGCCTGCGCGGCACCTGTGGCAGACAACATCGGACAGCCCAGGCTTCCGCAGCTTCTGCCTTCTTTTCTACTGCAAGTTACTAGTATTATCGCAAAAGATTATTTTATCACAAGTGTCTTGAATAAACGTTTCCCGCTGTGCTCCAAGAGCCTCCCAGGTAAGCTGATGACTGATAATTTCCAGGTGTGAATCCTCACTGAGGTTTCAGCCCTTGAGAGCAGGGGTCCTGCTTGTCTTATTAATTGCTGCATCCACAGAGCCTAGAACAGTGCCTGGCTTGTGGTGGGTGTTCAATAATTACTGGGTGAATGATTGAGATGGAAAAAGCCTGCCCCAGAAAGTCTGGGGTTTTAGGAATAACCTGGATACTGTTCCTCCGGGTCTGGCTGGCGGCCAACGTCGGAGGAGAACGCATTGCTGAGACACACCTTTTTCAGCAGAAAGAGACCCTCCAGGACAACAAAACACTAGAAAGAAATCCAATAAAGAATCATCAGTGCACTTGCTTCAAGCAGTAAATTTGTATATTTTATTCCTGAATATATAAGAACATGCCCTCTTTAAAAATGTATTTATTACCATGTAACATAAACATATAAAAATGAACATAAATAATACCGTGCACAGTTAATGAGTCTTTATCTACCCAAAGTAAGAAAGAGAAGTTACCAGCATCTCGGAAGCAGCCTCCTGCCCCTCTGGGTTACTGCGTCCTCGGAAGGCTCCTCATCAGAAGTCCTTGCACTAGGGATTAATTCTGATCGTTGAACTTTATACACGACGGACTCACACAGTACGCTTTCTTTTGTGTCCAACTTCTTTCACTCATCCTCCTGTTGGGGTGATGCACCATGTTGTATGTGGTTGTGGTGTATTCGTTTTCACTGCCCCGTAATTGTTCCATAAGGAAGAAACTGTGACTTGTGGGTGATGTTGATGGGCACTCGGGATGCCCGTGATAAATACTGGTGCTACAACACCCTTAGTGGACACACGTAGACATTTATGTTGCGTGGAATTCCACTTAGGAGTGGCATTGCTGGGTGTCTCAGATCATATTCCCCGGAAACAGAGGCTGCACTGGGTCTCACTGTGCCAGTGATCTGCAGAACAGGTTTTGTGGGAGGACCCTGTGGGGAAGCCAGGGAAGGGGGGAGGATAAGCCAGCATGCGGGTGTCAGAGTCCACGGCAGCCTGGAACCAAGGGGAGCTCTGGAGGAGGAATGGTGCCCTGACCCCAAGAGTTACCCTTTGAAGGCTTCAGTACCTTCTAATCAGCCAGGCATCAGCTGTGAGTTATCCCCGAGGGTGGGCGTCACACTGCAGGGCATTTCTGCATGAGACGGCTCCCATCAACAGGGACATTCTCTGGAAAAGCTGTGGGACTTCAGCAGCCAACACTCTTGCAATCTGGGGAACTGGTGCCCCAGGCTAGACAGTGATCCAGGTGTGTCACCCAGAGCATCTGCTGCCCTAGAACTTGGGGAAGTCCACAGTCAGCTTTAGCAGGCGTTGCCAAAGTGCTGGTACCGGTATGAACTCCATGCGCATCATGGGAGTGCTTCAGTTGTTTCACATCCTTCCCAACACTAGGTGTTGTCTGACTTGTCCAATTTAGGCAATTTTTTCCATTTGTATCTCATTTGGCTAATCAGATAGAGTGATGCCTCCTTGTGATTTTAGTTTTCATTTCCCCAGTGACTGAGGCTGAGCCCTGTTCCATATGTTTATTGCCACCAGGTTGTTTTCTTTTGAGAAGTGTCTCCAATCTTTTGCCAATTTTTTTATTGGGTTTTCTGCCTTTTCCCTATTGTGTGCGTGAGTTAATTATCTATTCTGGACAGCAATCCTTGTCAGATATTTGTATTAGAAATATCTTCTCTAATGTTGTGGTTTCCCTTTTTACTCTCGTAATGTGTCATTTGCTGAACAGAAGTTCTTAATTTTAATAAAATCCAATAACCTATTTTCCCCTTTATGGTGTGTGCTATTACGCGTGCTATTTAAGGAATCTTTGTCTGCCCTGAGGCCATGAAGATATTCTCTTATATTGTCATCTAGAAACTTTGTTTTAATTTTTACCTTTCACATTTAGATCTACAAGACACTTGGAATTGATCTCTGCCTACAGCGTGAAGCAGTGGTACCTTTGTCATAAATCAGGGAACCATATACACAGTTGTTTCTTATTTACCATTTTATTGGCTATCTTTGTCTATTCCAATAGTTCTCAACCAGGAGTAATTTTTTCCCCACAAGGGGACATTTTATAATTTCTGGAGACTTTTTTTTTGTTGTCACAGTATGTGAGTAGGGGCTGTTCCTGGCATCTTGTGGGTAGAAGAAACCAGGGACGTTACTAAACGACCCTCATGACACAGGACAGCTGCCTAATCAGGAATCATCCAGCCCCACATGTCACTAGTGCCGTGGTTTGTCAGGAAACCTTGTCTAGGCTGCCACCAATGCCACACTGTGTCACCTGCTGTGGCTTCACCATGAGCCACTGTTTTTGGTCCTGTGACCTCCAACTTTGTGAGTCTTTCCAAATATACCTCAACACTTCCTTTCCTTTCATTTTTCTATGTAAATTTTTGAATCATCTCGTCAGTTTCTTTAAAAAAAAATCTGCCAAGATTTTGATGGGATTGCATAGAATCTATATGTAGATAGATTCTTGGGGAAAATTGACACCTTTCCAATAACAAATGTTATAATCCATGAACATGACATATCCTCCCATTTATCTAGCTCTTTAAATTTTATGTCTATGGTTTTTTGCATTTTTCTCTGTAGGAGTCTTGCATGTCTTTTGTTAGACTTAGATATTATGTATTTATTTCTACTGATACTGTAAATATTATCAGTTCTTTACATTTCAATTTCTAGTTGCTTGCTATTGGCATTAAAATGCAATTAACACTGTATATTGATATGCATGTAGCACAGTGATGCTGAATTCTCTTAATATAAGTGGACTTCAAAAGGCTTGTGAAAAATGGAAATAAAAGATAAAAATAGGCCAGGCACTCTGGGAGGCTGAGGGAGGAGGATTGCTTGAGCTCAGGAGTTTGAGACCAGCCTGAGTGAGAGTGAGACCCCCGTCTTATAAATAAATAAATAAATAAAATTTAAAAAATAAAAATAAAAAATGTAAACTTTGTTTCTCAGCATAAGCTCCATCGAATTCAAGACACTCTTGTAAGCAGTCAGACCAGCCAGTTGGTCCATCCCTAAAGAATTGAGGGCCCTGGGAATGTAACCACGTCAATGTAGCCTTTTCTGCATCATTAACTGAAGACAATGGGTGCCTTTTAAAGATTTTTTTAAGATTAGGAAACCAAGAGAAGTCAGAAGGAGCCAAATCAGGACTGTAAGGTGGATGCCTAATGATTTTCCACGGAAACACTCACAAAATTGCCGTTTGATGAGAGGCAGGAGAAGGAGCACTGTGGGGAAGGGCTCTCTGGGGAAGGTTTCCTGGGTGTGTTTCTGCTGAAGCTTCGGCTGATCTCAGAACACTCATAAGAAGCAGGTGCTACTGTTCTTCGTTCCTCCAGAAATTTAACAAGCAAAATGCCATGGGCGTCCCACAAAACTGTTGCCGTGGCCTTCGCTCCTGACGGGGTCACTTGTGCTTTGCCGGGACCACGCCCACCTCTCGGCAGCCACTGCTGTTGACTGTGTTAGTCGTCAGGGTCACCCTGGCAAAGCCACGGTCCGTCTCCCACGGTGCAACGGTTTCAGCACCCACCGCACGGGAAGTTTGCTCCACTTTAATCTGTCCGTCAGAACTGTGTGAAGGGAACCAGTTGAGACGTCTGGGTGTTGGCTGCTGTTTTGCTGGTAATTTTTACTCCTCTTCAATTAGAGCACGAACAAGGTGAATCTTTTCCTCTCAAGTTGGTGTGGGTGCTCTGCTGCTGCAGGCTTCATCTTCAACACTCTCTCGCCCCTTCTTCCAGCGAGTTATCCATTTGTAAATGCCAATTTCTGTGGGCCATTGTCCCCATATACTTCAGTAAAGTATGAGTGATTTCACCATTCTTCCACCCAAACTTCAGGATAAATTTGATGATTGTTCTCACTGCAATTTTAGCAGATTCATGTTGCTCTGATAGGGGCTCTTTGCAAAGTGATGTCTATCCTTTGTAGTGCCTCACACTAGATCCCGTTCAGACGTGTTATCGTGAGTTAGTAAGAGGTTATTTTGGTGCAATTTTTTTAAATCCATCTAAATTTTTTTCATAATATGCATTTGCATGAACTTTTTGAAGGTCACTCTTAATTCTATTAGTGTGTAGATTATTTTCAATTTTCTACATACCAGTATTAGATGCAAGAGTTTTATTTTTGTGTGTGTGTTGTTATATTTTTTATTGCTTTTTGCCCTGGTTAGGACCTCTAGTACAATTTTGAATAATGACTGCCATCATCTTGTTCCCCGTCTTGGGTGAAAGCTTCCAGCGTCTCGTGGTTAAGTGTAATGCGTGTAAGTGTTTTGTAGATGCTGCTTATCAGATTAAGTTTCCTTTTATTCCAATTGGCTAAGATTTCTTTTTAAAATAATGAATGTTTTTCAATTTTAGCAAGCATATATTGAGATGATTATGAAATTGTTCCCCTTCATTCTGCTACTGGGGTTGTGTAGTGAAGAATTAACTTTGCCCAAAGAAAGGTCTGGTCTGTGCCCTCAGCTACTGAAAGTGATCTCTTGGTCCCGGAATATTGTGCCCCATAGGAATGTCCTTGTTTGCTGGGGCCTTTGGATGGTCTAACGATGTGATTTATGTTGAGGACTTTGGGACACACCACATGGGTCCCTTCCTCTGGGGGAATCGGAGAATACAGGAGGGGCCGGAGACTCGGGGCCAGCCACATGGGCAGTGGTGGCCGAGCCCCCACCAAAAGTCTGGGTGCAAGACTCCAGTGAGCATCCCTGGCTGCAACACACCGGAGCATCTTCACGCATCGTGGAAGGGAGGTAACACTGTCCAACTTCATGGATATTAAGATGACCTGAAGTTTCCCAACCTGACCCTTGCCGGACCTGCCCTATGCGTCCCTCCTTCCAGCTGATTCTAATTTATATCCTTTCACTAAAATAAACTTTAGTTGTAAATATAGCACTTTACGGAGTCCCGTGAGTCACTCCAGTGAATTATCAAAACTGAGAGGTCGAGAAACCCCCTGAATTTGTAGCCAGCTGGCTGGGAGTGAGGGCGGGCCTGGCACGCTGGCGCACACAGCCTGCAGTGGGGCAGTCTCGTGGCAGACGCTGTTCTGGTGACATTTGGCCCAACTCTGGGTAGCCAGTACCAGAAGTCATTGCAAGACGAAGCACATTGACTTTTTCAAACGTTAAACCAACTTTTCGTGTCTAGGATAAATACAACTTGGCCGCATTGTATGTTTTTAATTCCGTTTATGCACCACTGAAAAGATTGGTAATACTGTGATAAGGGGTTTTCTCTGTGTTCATGAGGGAAATTAGCCTGCACTTTCCCTCTTGGATGTTCTTGTCAGGTCTTGGTGTTGAGGTTGTTCTGGCCTCATTAAAAAATGCTGGGAAATGCTCTTTTCCTATTCTGTGAAAAAGGTTGTGTAAGATTGGCATTATTTCTTTCTTAACTGTTTGGAAGATTTTTACCAGTAAAACTTTCTGGACCTAAAAATTCCATTAATAGATATATGGACTATTTGAATGTTTTATTTCTTGTTCTGTCAATTTTGGAAAGTCATGTTTTTTTTTTGAAAATTATCAATTCCATGTAAATTTTTATACCTAAAGGGTAATGTTATTTATAATATTCTATGAAAATTTTTTTATAGCATCTGCAGGTTCTCTAACGATGTCATCTCTTACATTATTGATGCTGGAAATTTGTTTCCTCTGTTTTTCTAGCTCAACCTTGGTGAGAATTTACCAATTTTATTAGCCTCCTCAAGATATCAACCTTTGGCTTTGTTGATATTATGCCTTGTACATTTGTTTTCTATTTGATTATATTTAGCTTTTGCCTTTATATTCCTTTCCTTCTACTTGGAATTTTTTGGTTTTCCAAATATAATTTCTTGAAATTGATGATCATACCATTGGTTTTTCAGCTTTGTTCTTTCTTACATGTACATTTAAGACCATAAATGTTCTGAGCGTGACTTAGCTGCACACCACAAATCCTGATATGTTGATGCATCATCAATATGTTGCCATATATGTGTTTGTATGTGTGTCAAATGTTTTACATACGTTTTTAAAGTATGCAAATTCCGCAGTTGTTGAGTGCAGTGTTCTACACAGGTAAATTAGGGCAAGATTATTAATCAGGGCGCACAACTCTTCTGTATCCTTCCTGGCATTTTGTCTGCTCATTTTATTATTTCCTCAGAGAGATGTTAAAACCTATCATAGTAATTGTAGATTTTCTGTTTCCTCTTTTATTCCTATCAAGTTTTGCTTTATATATTTTAAATATATGTTAATGAGGTACATGCAAATTTAAATCATTGTATCTTCCTGATAGATGCTTTCACCACTGTGAGATGTTCCTCTTTATTTCCAATAATGCCTCTTTCTTTGATTTTGCCTGTTACTGTGTAAACCATTATTCTTTTGATTACTGTGTGCATGCACATTTTTTCCATGCTTGAATGCTCAACTTGTCTGTATCTTTATATAAAAAGTGTGTCTCTTTTACATCATATATTTTTAAAAACTCTAATCAGGAATTCTTTGTTTTTTAATTGGACTGTTTAGTCCTTTCTATTTTATGCAAGTACTAATATACTGGAGTATATATCTATGATTTTACTATTTGTTTTTTCCTTCGTGTTTTACCCTTTTATGTCCCCTATTCTCCCCTTTCTTGCTTTCTTTTATATGAATCGATGTTTTTGTTATTTTATATTCTTCCCTTTCTAGCTTGTTATACGTTCTTTTGCTATTTTTAATAGCTCAATGAGAAATTATAACATATATCCTTGAGTCATTACAGTGTATCTAATATAATTAGCACTTTTACCATTTTCCAGATAACTGAGTGACCTTAGAACTTCAACTCCACTTAATCCCTCTCATCTTTTGTGTAATTGGTATATTTTACTTTTATACATGTTTTGAACCCCACAAGACAGCATTATTGTTATTATTCAGTACTCTCAATAATTCTTGAGATTGACCCATATATTGATACACTTTTTTGTTTCTCATTTCTGTGCTTCTATGTGAGATCATTTTTATCATAACTACAGATATATCTTTAATATTTTAGTTAGGTCTGCTGTTTGTTTTTTTGTTTTGTTCTTTGTCTGGAAATGTTTTTGTTTCGTCTTTACTTTTGAGATATTTTTGCTGGGCATAGAATTCTAGGTGGGATATTAGTTCTCTAACCACTTTAACGATGTCATCTCTTTCTCTTCTGGCTCCAGCATTTCTGCCGAGAAGTTGGCTGTCATTCTTACTTTACAACCCTGGCAGCCTTTCTCCTTGTATTAGGAACCTAAGTGTGGCTTTATTTTTATTTATCTTGTTTGTCAGTCTTATTGTTACTTCTTAGTGATAATGTGTTTTATTTTTTTCTGGTTGCTTGTGTTTCTCTTTATCCTAGAGTCTCCGTGATTTAATCGAGGTGTCCCTAAGTATGGTTTTCTTTTTGTTTAACCCACTTAGGGTTCATAACACTTTCGAACGTGTGGTTTTATATTTTATATTAGCTTTGTAATATTCTTGGCCATTCCCTCATCAAACAGGGCTTCTTCTCACATTCATTACTTCAGCTCTTTTGGGATTCTAGTTACATGTATGCTCAACCTTGCAACCATGTATGTATTTTCTATCCTTTCTTCCCCCTTTGCACTTGGTCTGGGTATGTTCCATCCTATCATCCAGTCTACTAATCCTCTCTTATCAGCTGTGTCTATCTGCCGTTCCACTCATGTATTGAGTATGCAAGTTCAGTTGTTGCATTTTGAGTTCTAGAATGTCCAATTTCAGTTTTATAAATTCTAATTCTCCACTAAAATCCCCCATTTTCTTATTTATTTTCTTGAATATGTTAATCACAGTTATTTAAAAATCCATACCTTATGACTATAATGTATGGATTATCTATGGATCTGCTTCTATTGTCATTTTCTCTGTGTCTTATTTCGTAGTACGCATGCTGATTTTTGAATTTTTTTGATTGAATGATGGTGTGGAGCTTCAATATGATATTATATTCCTTCAGGGAGGAATTTTACTTTATTGTAGCTTATATCAGGGAGCTATATTAGGGGAAGAGCACTTAAGCCAATCAGAATTTGTTTTATCACCCTACGACTGGGTTTCTGCTATGTAAGACAGGTCTTTTTCCTCCTGTCTGCCCCTGTGCCTAGGTATACCACCGACCTCCAGTTCTAACAGTGTAGCACTGTGAGACTGCGAAAAATGATGCTTAGTTTCTCTGACATCTAGAACAGTTTTCTGCTTAGCCTTTCATTATTTTTCACTTACAAATTAGCAAATATCTCCGGGGGAAAGCCCGGGCAGAATGCTGGGCTCATGTCGCTGTCCTTGTCTTCTCTCCAGAGTCTTGGGTCCACATGTGCTGGTAGCCAGGCTGTCTTTAAATGTAAGTTTTCTCCCCCAGCCCTCTCACACCGCCACCAGCTCTCCTCAGTGCCCACTTCATACGCGGCTTTCTGCTCAGGTTCTCAGCCTTTCCTTACATTACTCGCAAACTAGATAAACCTCCAGGTGAAAGGCAATGCAGAATACTGGCTTCATCTAAATATGTTTTCCTTTCCTCCGGGATCTTGTGCTATCTGTCTTTGTTTGGTAGTCCTTTCCCTACCCTTGAACAAAACATACTCATGTAAAATTCAGCTTTTTTGTATATGTATTTTATCCAGTTTTTCTGTGTTTTTAGTGAAAGATTAGTCCTGCTGCAAACTAGTCCCTTACATTGTTAGCCAGATGACAACATATATCATCTTAGTCTCCTGATTTCCTATTATAAAATAATATCCTGTGTATCAGTCACATTTTTTAAATTTGTTGTTGTAAACAACAAAAACTGACTCTAATTAACTTAAACAAATCAAACTAAAGAAAATAAAGCTGCCTTTTGGGATTGGCACTACAGTTACCCTCATTGTTTATCTGAGGGTCTGCAGCTCTGCACAGGTGAGTGACAGGCCCAGGGTCACAGAGGTGGCAGGCAGTGGTGTGCAGGTCCAAACCGATGCTCTCTGGCTCATAGACACTGCTGTGTGCTGCTCCCCTGCAACAAGGCAGATTCACATGCAGTTGTAAGGAATAACACAGAGAAATCCTGTGTACCCTTCATTCAACTTTTCCCAGTAGTAGCATCGTGCAAAACCACAGTACAATATCAAGACAAAGACATTGACATTGATACATTCAACCAGTTTTATTCATAAGCCACCTATGTAACGTGTACCCTGTTGTGGACTGAATGCTTGTGTCCCCTCCAAATTCATCTCTTGAAATCCTAACCCCCAAGGTGATGGGATTAGGAAGTGGGGGATTTGGAGGTAATTAGTTCATAAGGGTGGAGCCCTCACGAATGGATTTAGCGCCCTTAATAAGGGACTCCAGGCTGGGAGTCGTGGCTCATGCCCATAATCCTAGCACTCTGGGAGGCTGAGGCAGGAGGATCACTTGAGCCCAGGAGTTTGAGGCTGCAATGAGTTGTGATGATACCACTGCACTCTAGCCAGGGTGACAGCAAGACTCTATATGCAAAAAATGAAAAAGAAAAAAAGAAAAAGAAATAAAAAGGACTCCAGAGAGCTCTGTTGCTCTCTTTCCTTCATGTGAGGGGCAGTCCGCAACCTGGAAGAAAGCCCTCACCAGAACCCCGCCATGCTGGCACCTTGATCGTAGACCTCCAGCCTCCAAAACTGGGAGAAATAAATTTCTGTTTTTAAGCCACCCAGCCTATGGTATTTTGTATAGCAGTCCTAACTCACTCAGACACGCCCATGTATATGTGGGGGTGTGTGTGTTCTGGGGCTCAGAATATGATCCCCCAAGTGTGACGCCTTGGCGTGCTGAATATTTTTGAGCTAAAGGAGACAGGAGGGCCTCAGAGGCAAGAAGGTCTCTGATCTTGTCCTGTCCTTTTGTCTCCTGCCCCATCTTCCTCCCCTGATGCAGGTCTTAGAACCTAGAATTCCTCTCCCCCAAAGCAAGACAGACAACTTAAAAAGGTCGATCTCTGACCTCCTCCCTTCTCCCCTGAAGCTCCTCTGTGG
>CM052436.1:206711666-206740228 GCA_028533085.1 Varecia variegata
TGCCCCCTACCCAGGGGAAGGTATGATGTACCAGGTGTCCTGCCCCCTACCCAGGGGGAAGGTATGACGTGGCAGGTGTCCTGCCCCCTACCCAGGGGGAAGGTATGATATACCAGGTGTTCTGCCCCCTACCCAGGGGGAAGGTATGACATACCAGGTGTCCTGCCCCCTACCCAGGGGGAAGGTATGATATACCAGGTGTCCTGCCCCCTACCCAGGGGGAAGGTATGATATACCAGGTGTCCTGCCCCCTACCCAGGGGGAAGGTATGATGTACCAGGTGTCCTGCCCGCTACCCAGGGGGAAGGGTTGTTTTACAGAGACACAGAGAAGAATTTGAACCAGAGGCCTTTCGGAAGTCCACCCCCTACCCTGTTTATTACTAATAGATCTTAATCCTTCTTGTTCAATTATGTTTTTCCACAACTATCTACTACTTCCTTCTTCAGAATTAGCAAATAAATACGCAGTTTTGCTTGAGTCTTTGGATATTCACTGCTGACGCCTCCCGTGGTGTGTAAAACTTAGGTTAAATAAACTTGTTGTGTTTTCCTCTTGGTAACCTGTGTTTTGTTGTAGGAGTGTCAGCCACGGCCCTTGCCAGGGTTGAGGAAAAGGTACTACTTTTCACATGTGTGTATCTGGTTCTGTGCCATCCTGTGCCGTGTGTGGATTCCTGTGAGCATCACCTCCATCCAGACGGAGAGCAGATCCGTCACAGGACCCCTCGTGCCACTCTGTTACAGCCACAGACACCGCCCTGTCCCCCACCAACCCCTGACAACCACTAATCTGCTGTTTATCCCTATAATATTGTATTTCAAGAATTTTATATAAATAGAATCTACGCCATGTAACCTACTGGAATTGGCTTTTTTCACTCAGATAATTCCCATGAAATCCATCCAAGTTTTTGCAGCGTGCATAGTTTGCTCCTTTCTGTAGACAGGTAACATTCCACACGGTTTACTCTCAGGGTCGAGTCAGGTGCGCGGCGTGAGGTGCTTACGCGGGGACACTGTGTGCAGCTCCCACACATGGGGCATCATACATGGGAGCCGGTGCTGTTCGTCTGCGCAGAAATGTGTATTTTTTAAAAATTGAATTTGATTATACGTAACGCTTTAGAACACGAAGAGATGCAGGTTACTCGGCACTGAGCGTTCAGGCAGGAACAGGACTCAGAGGCTGAGCTGCGGGGCCGTCCCCCCGCCAGACTTAGAATCCCGGGGACAGCCGTCCGGGAAGGGGCAGCGCCGAGTTCCCCGGAAGGCAGAGGCAGAGCCGGCTGGGGGAGGCAGGAGTCTGGCTCTTCTGGGCCTCGGTGAGCCTACTAACATGACCAAGGTGCGGCTGTGCCGTTTGAATAAGGTTTGCTCTGCTCGGGATGTTCAGCTGTGGAGAAATCTCTCTGGCAAATACTGGAAGTTCCATTCAGAGCCTCCCCGAG
This sequence comes from Varecia variegata, assembly GCA_028533085.1. Classification (NCBI taxonomy): domain Eukaryota; kingdom Metazoa; phylum Chordata; class Mammalia; order Primates; family Lemuridae; genus Varecia; species Varecia variegata. The sequence continues at coordinate 206,713,117 of CM052436.1, forward strand.
GAGCAGAGAGACCCTCCGCCGTCGGAGTGTTCTGGCTGGAGGGGCAGAGCCCGCCAGGGGAGGCTGCTGCGTGCTCTGCTTAACCTGGTGACATTGCACATCCGGAACCTCTGACTCCTGTGTCTGCGCCAGGCTCAGGCTATTTGCCGACTATTTGTGAAAGCCTGTATTGCCCCGTCTACAGCGACATGTTGCAGGAATCGTAGCAACTTCACGCGCTCTGTTCTCAGTATGCGTTACTTCTCGTTCCAAAACCAAACATATCATATTCTGAATGCAAGTGGGCTTCTCAAGTCCGTGGTGACAGCGTGGCTTGGTCACACAGGGCAAATTTTCCAATCACCATGATAATGGCAGGACATTTTGCTGCCACTTACTGAACACTCACTGTGTGCCAGGCTCCCTGGGGAACCCTCCGCGTGTGTTATTTTGTGTTAATCCCCACTTCAGCTCATTCAGAGAGGGGACGTCACTCACTTCCCTCCACGGCGTGCGAGTGGCAGGGCTGGGGTTCGAAACCAGGGAGGTTTGGCCCCAGAGTCTGGGTTCTTGACCTCAGAGCCCCAGAGCTGAGTCACCCTGAGTTGGAAGGTGGCAGATGGCTCTTCCCCTCCAGCTGCACACTCACGGCTTGTGTGAGTCTGTCGCTGACGAGGACGGGCTCTGGGTGGGGGCAGGTCGGCATCCGATCTGCAGAGTCATCGGCCACAGCCCAAAGCAGGGTGTGTGCAGGCTGAGGGACAGCAGGAGCAGTGATGATGTTAAATAAGAATCCCCGCGGCCACTGTTTTAGGCAGAGTTTCTGCACTAGGCCCAGCAGAACAGACCAAACCAGAACGATTCTCTCATGCCGGGGGGCCGCATAGTCAAACTGAACTTTAAAACGGGCCACTTTTCCAAAAAACAGGAGTTTTACAGCAACCAATCAGAAGGGACGCAGTTTGCCTGAGCCAGCGTGATAAGGGAGTTTCCTTTGTTTTAATCTTGTAAGGAAAGTAACTGTGTAATGTCAGTACACTTTTTGTCCATTTCTTCAGGCTTTTTCTGCCCATAAGGCCCACCTCACGTGCTCAGCCCACGGGAGCGCCTTGCTACGGCTTTAGATGGGTGCTGCCTGTGGTGACTCACCAACAGAAGTCAATTAGGTCCTTAAACTATGGTGGTCGAAGTGTTATTTTTTAATAATAGTAATAACAATAGTAATAAACATAACAGTAAAATAGCTAACACTTCTTGAGGGAATGTTTGGGCCAAGTACTGTCCTCTGCACTTTCCAGACGTAAACTCATTAATCCTCAGAACAAGCCCTGATGATAAAATGATAGCATTAGCTGCATGTCACAGATGAGGAAGCTGAGGCCTGGCGTCAGTAGGTAACTTGTCCCAGGTCATCATGGTGGGGAACACAGTTGGGATTCAAACTGGACAGCCTCGCTCTAGAGTGCACACCCTCACCTGGAATTGTGCTGTCCTTCCCTGGCAAAGGCCACTCCTGGAGGACCTCTGGCCCACCCAGTGCCGGGGGCCGGCCTGGGCATCCCTCTGGGGCACCAGCAGCCTCTTTGTACAGAGGAGGAAGACGAGATGCCCTGGGTGTCTGGGAGGACGTCCAGCTGCCACTTCTCAGGTGGGAAGGGATCATTTGATCTGGTGAAATGGGTTTGGAGTCAATGAGGTCGCCCAGGTCACAGACCCTGGTTACGCAGCAGAGGATCTAGTTAGAGCGTGGTCCACAGGCTGGAATGGCTGGTGTGAAGGCTGGAGAACCAGGCCTGGGGATGGACAAGGTCAAGGCAGAGCTGGGCTCTGGGTGCCAGGTAGCAGGAGCTCACATCAGCTCAGTGTTCCTGGTGTGAATCAGGTTAGCTCTTTTCCTCATCGTGTGTCATTTGGGTTAATAGTCAAAATATCTGCAGTGGGGGAGAGAAAGGGAGAGAGAAGGAGAGAGAGGACCCACGGAGACTGTCCCAGCTTGAGTTCCGGTGACCCACCCTCACCTGGCCAAGCAATGGCACCTTGACTTACAGCCAACCCCAGACTGTACACAGCGGAGAGGGGTAACGCCCCCAGAGGAAGGTGGGCAGTGTGCAAAGACAGGGGAAGTAGATGTGGGGGGACGCACAACCCAAACAACTCCCCTAAAGAAGCACGAGGTCTGCAGCCGACACGTTGGATAAAAGAGAGTGGAGGACCCGCTTCGGTGGTCGCTGCAGAGGAGAAGAAACAGTCCACGTGCTGCTGCCAAGTTATCTGACGGAAGTCCTGTGTCTCTCAGTGAGTCCTCAAGTCCTAGGAAAACTCAATTTTCCACAAGTGATATTGAAACAATAAAGCATTTTTTATCAAACTTTGGGCATATTAAATTTGGCTGTCTTTACAAAGTAAGAAAAAAATATCCAGAATCATCCATCTTCCCTTCCATTACTTTTAATTTCCATGCCATCATTTGTGTTCAGACCAAGTAACATCCCTGAAAAGTCAACGAAAATGAATGAGTCTTTATTGGACATGTCAGACAAAGTCCCTTTATGCAGAAATTGCCCTAAAAATTGCCCAAGAATTTACCCCCCAAATTGGGACGTCTCTGAAAGTTTAAGAAAGTACCAGTTTGTCAAAAGGAAAGGTAAAAGGAGATGAAACAAGTTCAAAGACATTTCAAAAGCAAAGGACTTCAAATGAGACGTTTCTAAATGATTCCTTTGGTCCTCAGGAAAAGACATGTGTGCGGAGCAGTCGGCTGGAGGTGCGTGTCCCTGACACCAGGGTGTCAAGGTGAGACGTGTGAGAGCTCGAGAGAGAATGCCGGTGCATATTTATATCCAACAAAGACAGCAGCCCAGATATTTTCTTGGGAGCGGCTGCCTTTAATTTTTGTAAGGCTTTGAAATTACCAAAAATAGGATGCTTTTGCTCACCATAAAATACCCTAATTTGGGTGGAAGTTGTTCTCAAAGCAAAACTCCCACAGGGAATGAGAGGGGAGCAGCCCCTCCTGCCACAGACCCCGCCCCTCCGGGAATTCCAGCCAGGCCTGGTGGGACATGGTGCGGCGACTGCCTTCGAGCTGCGGCACAGAAGACTTCAGGAGCGAGTGCCGTGTAAAAAGAACTTTTAGTACATTGGTCCGTGGAAAAACACAGTCCTGCATAATATTCTATAGTTAGAAAAATAATTTTTCCGCGGTCAGATAAGAAACTCATCTGATCCCGCTTAGAGTTGAATGCAGTAGTATATTCAGGTCTCTTAGAAACCCTGCACAAAACCAACTTAGAGACACCCAGTGTTGCTCAAACCTATTGGACAATATACCCTTTGTTCCAAGGAATATATTTTTTGGAAATGCTCTTTTCCTAGGTTTTAGTTGCCAGTTGGGCCCCTTCTACACCATTAAAAAAAGAACTGGGTGTTGATGCCAATAGCAGATTTTCTAGAGCAGATTTTCCTACTATAACTTGCTGTTCTTAAGGCCAGGAAAGCTGGGGCCTCACTACCTTGCAGAAAGGAACTGGGTCTCCCATGCTGCGCTAGACTCGGTGGACGAAGGACCGGTGAGTGCAAGGAGCTCCAAGCCAGATGATGCAATGTGGGCAGCGATGGTCACTGCACCCTCAAACAGCACATGTACCAGGACTGCTCCTGTTGAAATAATCCAGCTCAAACCAGACTAGAAAAGGAAGAGGGGAAATAATATGCTGCAGGCACAGCAGATCCAGGGCTCCAGACAGCACGAGGCCACCCCCACCCGCCGTTCTGTCTCTCGCTGGCTGTGCTGGCTTCATTTCCGAGACACCTTACACTCAGCAGCCTCTCTCCAGGTAATGGCAAAAGGTGGCCGCCGGCGGCTCCAGGCTCACGTCCTGGCAGCCCAGCAGCCTCGGCAGGAAAAGAGCACACACCTGGTGAACACTTAGAGGGTGGCATCGTCGGATCACATTCGGTTAAGTGTCCACCTCTGCACTCATTCCCATGACGGGAGCTGGGACGTGGGACCTGCTCCCCAAACTGCTGTGTGGGTCAGCTCCATCCTGACCATGTGGTCAGAGAGTAGGGACCAGCTTGGGGTCCCAAAGCAAAATGAGGACGGCACATCCAGAGTGAACAGAGGGGCCACCACATTAAGGCTGAGAATTCTTCCCACGGTCTACCCATCGGGAATCCCTCTGAGGTTGATGCCCGATAAAACTTTGTTAATAAATACATTAAATGAAAGGAGGACTCGAGAAAACGGGTGATGGTAACCCTCATCTACGTGGCAAGATTGTGAACTCCTGGAGACATGCGCCCCTGCTGACTGCCCTCCACCTCACCGGTTGGAAATCAAGTGTTTTGCTAGTTGACTCCTTGGAGAGAGGAGGTGCCCCAGAGCCTGGGAAGAACTGGGTAAATTTCCTGCAAGATCTGCACGGTCCAAGGCTGAAAGACCAGACCGACCCAGCCCTTCTGTCCTGCGTGTCCGTGCACGCTGCTGGGCAGAGGGAGGGCTCCCGTGTTAGAGGCAGCTCCCGGGGTCCCCTGGGTTGTCCTGACAAAGGCGGGGACGGGCTCACACAAGCCGCTGCCGACGCTCACAGTTGTCCTGGCAGATGAGCCCGTCCTGACAAGCCTGGCTGCCCCAGAGCCTCTGCAGAGCCAGGGCGGTGGCTGCAGCAAGGACACGGTTGCTCCGGACACACTGAGGGAATTTCCTTAAGTGACCTGCAGACAAGAAGGTTCTGTCCTCTAAGCTCTCCCTTACCTGTGGGCCACTGTCTCCTGCCCGCAGGCTCCTCTCTGCCACTGTGGTTCCCTTTCGATCCGTCTGCAGACAGGAAGTCCCACTGGAAGAGCTGCATCCCCCACTTGTCCTCTTCTGGCTTTGCTTGTCCTCTTCCGGCCTGTAATTGTCTTAAATAGTAACACTAGATACAGCCTGGAATGGGTGGGCCACGGGCTCCAGGTCACGGAAAGGTGGGTCCAAACCACGTCTTCGTTGTATGCCAGCCATGTGTCTTTGGGAGGGAGACTTTTTTTCCCATCTCTTTTTGTTTTTTGATTTTAGAACAGTATACATTTACAGAAAAACTGCTAAGACAGGACGGAAACCTCCTATGCACCCCAAACCCAGTTTCCCCTGCTGTTAACAACCTACATCAGTAGGATACATTTGCTACAATCAACAAATCAACAATGATACATCACCATTAACTAAAGTCCAAACTTTATTCAGATTTCCTTATTTTTCCCCTAATTTCTCTGTTCCAGGACACTGTTAGTCATCCTGTCTCCTGAGGCTCCTCCGGCTGTGACAGTTTCTTGGACTGTCCTTGTTGCTGGTGACCTTGAACGTTTTGATCAGAACTGGTCAGGGCTTTTGCAGAATGTCCTTCCGTTGAGATCCATGTGATCTCTTTCTCATGATCAGACAGGGGTTATGGGGAGATTTCAATGTTTAAACTCCAATTTCTTTTCTAATGGCTGATATTTAGTGAGCATTCACTATGAGCCAACACCGTACTAAATATTTCACCTGGATTATCTCATTTAATCCTCACAAAAACAAACACGTGGTGGTATCATTATTAAACTCATTTTTCAGATGTGGAAAGTGAGGCACGGAGAGGACCAATAGCTCAGCTAAGGCCCGACGGCTGGGTGGTGTCACTGTGTCTGGAGTGAACCAGACACCAGGGATGCAAGTTCTCCTTGAACGCCTGCTGTCGTGGAGAAATCGCCCTCTCTGTCTGGAAGGTTTACGTTGTGTTAACTTCCAATGGCTCCTGCAGGATGGCTTACTCCAGGCCTGGGGTTTTACTTGGTGGCTTGGCAACTTTGAGCAAGAAGAAGGCCCCCCCCCCAAGGCAAGGGAGCCCAGTGTTCTGTGGGCAAGATGGCGTGGACACAGCGAGCCTGGAGCAGGGAGGAACTAGCAGGCCCAGCTCCATGTACTAAAGGGGCCCACGGAAGAGGTGGAAGGTCGGAGTGGGGATTTAGGTGGGAGTGAGGGTCTGGTGTGTGTAGGCCTGGCAGGGTAGCGAAGTGGGGACATTGCATTCAGAGCGGGGTGTGCCCCTCCAGACAGTGCACACGGTGTTCAGCTATGGTCTTTGCTCCCAGCCCACCCTTCTGCACGTGGATTTGCCGTGCGGTGGGGCCCTGCAAGCTACCCTTCTCCTTCGGGTCCTGGCCACAAGTAGGAGACTGCAGGGCTGGAGGGAGAGGAGGGCCCTTCCTGTTTGGGTGCTGTTCCTGCCCAACCTCTGGGCCCCGAGTATTGGCTCCAACCTCTCCTTCCAACCCGCCAGCACCAGCCTCACAGGGCCCCGTGCAGGTCCCACACCTGCCGGGCAGCGCCCCCTTGCCTGTCCTCCCAGCGTCTAGGTGCTGATGGCAAACGAGGAACACTCTGTAGTTTAGTGTTGGCCACTAAACTACATTTGTGTACCACCCCGTGGACTATTTCCAAGTCCTATTCTGCAGTCGATTATTTCTTTCTTTCCTTAAATATAAACATTTTTAAAATGTAAATATACTTCTTTTAAAAGGACATTTCGTATCCTTATCATCTGTGAAAAATCAGTGTCACTTGTCATAATTAATTTTAAAAAATGCATGACAATTAAACAAGTGTCCTTGTACCATCCAAAATCCCTCTCCCACCATCAATGATGGGGGAATAGCCTTTGCAAAACCCTGGGGTATTCATTCAAATGGTATTTATTGAGAACCTATTGATGCAAATGGTTTTGTAATTGCTCTGAAGAGGTTTTACAAAGGTGACCCAGACCCTGAGCCGCAGTAAATCAGGCTTTCAAGCCTTCCTCCCCCACCTCCTTTCTACACAGAATGATCACTAAAACACACAGGTTTGGAATTCTTTGAAATATCCCTGGTGGAGCTGGCTTCTGTCCCTAATGAGCAGCTGGTGTCAAGAACTGGAGACACCCGGGGAGACCAGAGAGCTGAACGTGAATTACTCACATCACACGTTAGCTGAAAACCCCCCAGAAGTTAACAGGACATTATTTATTGTAATTTATGGAAATATATTAGAGAATTTCCCGATGTAACTGAAAAGGTCTAAATTATATTCAAAGGAGAATATTTAATGACATGTTAGAAGGTACTATATTTGAGAGCTATTTGTTAAAGTGCTCCCAATTTTGACAAACATTTGTAGAAGTGATTTTTTTTTTTTAATCTTGAGGGAACAGAAGTAATATATGGGTAAAAACTTTAAGTAATATTCACAAAGGACATTGGGAAAAATAAGAATCCAGCATCTGACGTATTTTTTCTTGCTTGCATAATGAACCAGGCGTCGCTGGCTTATGCACATAATTATCAAAGCTCATTTTTGTAAAACCAATAAAGAATCTTAAATCAGGAATTTTGTTAGGATGTTAAGTTAAACAGATGGTAAAAGACTTACCAGAGCTGATTCATCTAATAAAAAAATCTCAGGACAAATTCACCTAATTTCATAAAATCAAGGCAAACAGAGTAACTGCTTTACCATTTCCTTTTGAGAATATATATATATATATATAATATATATTTCATTAAGTACATTCACAGTGTTGTGCAAGCAGAACCACTATCCATTTCCAGAACGTTTTCATTACCCCAAGCGGAACTTCTGCACCCACTAAACAATAACACCATTTCCTCCCTCCCCCCAGCCTCTGGTAACCCCTGCTCTAATTTCTGTCCCTGTGACTGTGTCCGTTCTAGGTGCTGCACGTAAGAGGAATCATACAATATTTGTCTTTTCGTGTCTGTCTTATTTCTCTGGGCATGATGTCTTCAAGGTTCATCTGTGCTGCAGCATATAACCGAATTTCATTCACTTTTAGGGCTGAATAGTATTCCATTACATAGATACAAATTTTGTTTCTCCATTCACCTACTGGTGGGCATTTGGGGTGTTTGCACCTTGGACCACCGTGCACAGCGCAGCTGTGAATATTCTGTGCAGGTGTCTGTTTGAGCCCCTGCCCTCAATTCTTACGCCTATATACCTGGGGAGGGAATAGTTGCATCATATGCTAACTCCATGTCCAACGTTCTGAGGAATGATTTTGCCATATTTTTATGCTAAATGGATTATTGGGAAGTTACATTTGCCTAACAGTTAGGAGAGAGTCCCTTTTTTATTTCCTTAAAAATCGCAGAAGGATGCGCTTCTTCACTGGTATTCATCGAGCCCCTGGTCACTGCCAGCCTGGGTCCTAGACGCGGGGCCTGCAGGTGAGAACACAGCACAGGCCTGTTCTCAGGGAACTCACTCGACGGTGGGAGTCAACACGCGACAACACGTTTGCGATGTCAGAGAGTGGAGGGTCCCGTGAGGACACACACAGCAGGAAAGGTAGACAGAGTCCTTGGCCTTCCTGTGACCTCGGGGTGGCTGGGGAGGGTCCCGCAAGGGAGGCAGGGGCGTGTAGACCCCTGGGAGTGAAGAAGCCGTGCTGTGTGAAGCTGGAGGAAGAGTACTCCAAGCCGAAGGCACAGCGCGCGCAAAGGCTTGGCAGGACTCACACGAGCGTGTCTAGGGCAGCAGGAGGCACCATGGCTGCAGCCCAGAGTGGGGGAGCTGGGGGGAGCCGCCCAGGTCTCGGGGGGCCTCCTCAGCCTGGGGGGAGCTTTGGATCTGAGGGGCAAGGACGGGAAGCGGCCGTGGGGTGTTGGGCCGGGCGGGAGGGTCTGGTTCACAGTTTGAGCAGGTCCCGCTGCCTGTTGGTGAGCGTGGCCGGGGGGGGGGGGGGGGGGACCCAGCCTGCAAACAGGGAGACGGACTTGATTTGCTGTCGGTGCAAGACAGCACCCCGAGCAGGCGTCTCTCCCAGGCTCAGGTCCCAAGGGCATGAACAGCACCTTGGAACTGGCGTTTCGATTGACATCGAGGTCGCTTTCAAGGAAATGATACGCCTTCAGCATCTTCGCTAGAAGGGCGGTGTGGACTGTTCATCTTGTATTTTCAACGCCTCGTCAAGACGATTGCCCGGTGTCCTCCTGAGATTAGGCACAAACGACCAGATAAAGAGTAAATGGCATCAGCATCTTCGTTTCCATCTCAACAGCTGACATCCACCCCACGCACAAAGATGCTAAAGAGGAAGCCTAGGTCAGGACGACCCAGGAAAAACATTCTGTGAAATTAAAGCCGTACTTTCTCTCTGCGAGCTTCCCTATGCTATTTGAACAGCACTGAATGTGGACGAAGATTAAATGAGCCGTCCGAAAGACCTCCCGTGCAGAGCTCTATAGGACGGCAACCAAACCCAACTTTCAGCTTCAACACGAAAGGTATTTTGGGTAGCAATAACAAAAAGGAAAAAAACAAAAAAACCTTAAGTTTTTAAGTACTTTGTTTATTCAGTAAAGTTTTATAAACTTAGGAACCAGATGTTCCTAATTAAAATTTATTGGTGGAGAAGAGGAAGAGAAAAAAAGAGGAAAAATATCAATTGATCCATTTGGAGTATATCTTTCTTTTGACAAGTGAAGAGTTATTGCTAAATTTGATATAAAACAAGGTGCTGGTGAACTGATATCTAACATTTCAATTTACTTAGAGTAACTTACTTCCCCAAATTCAATGATATCAAGAAGCATGATTTCGCTGAGTAATGCCACAGGAAGGGCCGTATATGCCATTGCATTCCGTTTGGGGGAGGCTGACCACCCATGCACACCTTGCAGTCAGTACTGATGGCTTCATACAGGTCCTGGCCTTACCTACATCGGGAAGCTATTGGACCACCAGAATATCATTAATATTTATTTTTCTTACATGTTAAATCCCATCCCAATTTGCATGGAAAGACCAAAATAGTTTTTAAAAAATAATCCAAACAAGATCAAGCAACAACAGAGGGCCAGAAAGTCTTGAACTTTAGAAAGCAAATAGAATCGGCTCTTCAGAGAAATGAAACTAGAGCCAGCACAGGCGGAGGGAGCTGAGAAGGTAAGAAATGAGTCCAGAGTTAAAGGTCGCAGAGCCAGGAGGGTGGAGGTGGAGGTTCTAGGGCTTTGCCTGGGAGATCAATTAAGGTCTTAATCAGGTGAGGAGACTCTTCCCTGCTTTCCTGTTGTGTCAAAAAGAAGTGGCATTTGCCTGGGGCCAAAGTGGCTGGTGGGGGCTCTGAGGCCACAAGCCCAGAGTTGGTGACCTCAGACGGACAATGGGCAGGAGCTCCCACACCCAGAAAACTAGATCTGTCACCCTCAGCAGCCAGCCCTGCCCGTCCGTCAGTCACAGGATGTGACCAGGGAGGAAACCAGGGTGTTTAACACATAAAGATCAGCAAATAATCACACGTCAGCAGACATTTGAGAAAATCAACCGCAGGCACATGTAACTCCAAATGCATCAAATCGAAGAACTAAAACTTAACGGAACAGGGACAAACCAGGAAACCAAAAAAAAGAGCAACTATAACCAAGCACGTCAGAGAGAGTTGAGTAGAGATGGCAGATACAGCATCTAGGATGTACACACATCAGCCAGAGGGGTAATAAGTTAAAAATGGGATTCTGGAAATATTGTATTGAGCTCAACGCCTGGGCTGAGTAGCAGAACGGACATGGCTAAAGCTTAAGGGATTTCTTTCAGAATGCAGCAAAAATGTATAAGGTAGATAGGAGAAAAGTTAAGAGACATAGAGAATGAACTGTCAAGACTGACGTCTGGTTAAAGAATTCTGGGAGGGAAGAAAAGAGGGAAAGTAGAGAAGGGAATGAAAAAAAAAAAGGAAATCTGAAAATTTCGCTGCATTGCAAAAAGACATGAATCATGATGTTGAAAGGACCCAGCGCACTGGAGCAGGAGAAATGAAGACAGACCGCCCCCCGCCCCACCCCGGACACGTTGTGCTGAAATTTCAGAAAATCAAGGATGAGCAGGGTGTCCAAAAGCTCCCAGAAAGAGAAATGAGGTTTCGTAGGGAGGCGCAAACTTCAGACTGGCTTTGCACTTCTCATTGCCAATGTCAGCTGCTAGGAGACAATAGAAGCTTCTCTGCGCCGTTCTGAGGGAAGCTGATTTGCACATAGAATCTTGTGCTCAGCCAAAATAGCATTCAAGTGCAAGAGGAAAATGGAGACACTTTCAGACGTGCAAGGACTCGAAAAATTCACCTTCCAGAGATACTCTGAGGATTACTTGAGTATGTCCTCAAGCAACACGTATGATAAATCCAGAATTAGTACATGTGTGCAAAACAATTCAAATAATACATACATGTGCAATATAGAAAGTAAAATTCCCTCATCATCCCCCCCAGCCCCAAGATAGTCACTGTTTGGAATATATTCTTCCAGATATTGCGCGTGTGTGTGTGTGTGTGTGTGCTAACAGTACAGTTTTAGTGTTATACTTTATACAAACATATATCTTCACAAAAAGACAGCATTCTACCTAACGTTGGCAAAGTTGCTTTTGTAACTTAAAACTTTATTGTAGAATATTGTGTGGCTTCCTTACTAGCTCAACTCCCTGGTTCTTGGTAAAGTCTGCGTGGGCTTCCCTGCCACGGAGGGCCCTGATTTATTTAATCAGTCCCTGCTGATACGTGTTTAGATTGCTCTTATCTTTCACTGCTAAATGAACACTGTAGTGAATATCTCTTGGACTTTTATCCCTGCACATGAGCTAATATTTACACAGGATAACCCCCTGGCATTGGAATAATCACTAGATTAAAGGGAATGGACAATGGAAAACCTGATAGATCTCGCTGAAACATCCTTCAACGTAATCGTGACTATTTATTCTTCAGACGACTGAGTAGGGCATCCGACGCTTCCAGGGAGGGATGTGTGAGTGCTGGGGTGTCAGCGCTGGATCCCCAACCCTGAGTGTCCTGGATTGGGCTGAGCCGCAGGGTTGCCGGGTCCCGCCTGCGCTGCGCAGTATCTCCCACAGATGGCGCTGTTGCCTCGCTCTCCTGTCCCTCGCGCCTGGCGAACGAGGAGTATTAATAATTATTAAAAAAAAAAAAAAGAAATTAAGCTGCACACACAAGCGGGCTGGGGCATGTTTATGTTTATGCCGAGACCGCCCAAATCTACGTTGCCTCACCTTCCTGGCTGTAAAACTCAGATAACTTTGTGATCCAAGATTCCTCGGAAGGAAGAAAGAAAAGATTATATTTGACCATCTTTTTTGAAATCTTTAGAAATTCACCCTTTGAAAATAAGTCTTTGAGAGCTTCCCACAATGTGCATCCAGTGAGTGTATTTCAGGAGACAAGAAAAGAAATAATTTAGGTTTTAGCTTAGTATTTTTTTTTCTTTCATTCTCTTTTTCCTCCCAAGAAAGCAAAACCCAAAACCTCTTGATCCACAGGGAGCACATGGAGAAATGGAGATGTGTGTGACAATGGTGCAGATGGCATTTTGCCTCTGTGGTCCCTCGCGCACCGGCACTTGATTTCCAGGGTTGGTGCCCGGCGGTGGCACGTGGGGACACCCATGCATGTCTCGTGGGAGGGACAACTTCGTCCCTTAGGAACCCACTCCGGGGGCTTCTAGGTCGCATCCCTGAGTGTTTGGTGTGTTTGGTGACGGATCCACGTTGGTGAGGAACCAGGTGCCTCTCCACCCAGGCAGAAATGGGGGAATAAAGTGAGAGCTGTTGGCGGTCGGGCTGTCTGGACTTTGTCTTCCAGGATGGGAACAGTTCAGAGCACGCTTGGAGTCAGGATTTAAACGTAAGCGGCAAACACAAGCAAAGGCAAGTGTAGTGCACGGTAGGCCACGTGTGCGGCCACCTCCTTCTTCCATCCTCACATAAGAGCTCCAGGCCTGTTGCAGGTTCCTGACCCAGAGCGGGGAGGCCCCCAGCTCGCTGGGCAGGGGATGCCGGCACAGGCACCGAGGGCCTGGCAACGTCCTTGGCAGTCAGAGGTTTCGTCTCATGCATCCTTGTGGGCGTGGAGGACACCTGCATGGTCCTCTCAGCACAAGAGGTGGCGGGTTGGGATGACCCCAGTGAATCCCAGGCAGGATTATGAATAATTTAGGAGTAATAAAACCCAGGCAAGAGTGCTCCCCAGGCAGGCCACCGTTTTTCCAGGTGTCTCTGAAAGGGAAGACTGCCGTGGGCACAGCGGTGGACGTGAATTACTGACGTTATTAAAAGTTCGCACGTTTCCTTGTGTGTGGCTCGGTCGCTGAGGCAGAGCCGGCAGCTGTTACCGCAGCTCTGCTGTGCGCGTGGGCAAAGCAGCTCCCGGGACTGTGAAAACACCACGGTGGACATCTCTGTGTGTCTTTAACACAGATCGTAAGAGAACGGGACAGATGTTCAAGGGTGGGGGAGGGAGAGCTGGGTGTTTGCAGAATCGACGTGGCTGCGAGGTGCCGGGCAGGCGCCGCCACGTGTCCCTAGGTGCCTGGGTCCCTGCGTTCAGTGCCAAGTGGTGATGGTGGTGGTGGGGGCTTGGAGCCTTGACCTGGCTCCTCTTGTCCTGCTAGCAGCTGAGGGGCCACAATCCTGGGCTCTGCAAGGGAGCTGGCTCTACTGGAGGTCCCTGGGCAGGGGTCAAAGAGCAAAGGCCTTAGGTCATTCCCCCTCCTGGCCAGAGCTCAAGAGCTAAGTGGCGTTGGGAGCCAAGAGGTCAAGGCACAGGACCACCGGCCAGTGTTTAATCTCAAGCAGAAGGAAACTCACAGCTTGGGAGGCTGGTCAGCAAAGCAGGAAGCCTTGGGCCGTGTACCCAGGTCTCGACCTTGGAGGAAGCCTGGTGACAACGCAGGAGGAGTGGAAGAGGGGGAAATGACGCAGACTCTGTTGCTGTTCTCGCCCATGCGGTGCCTCTGAGGGGCTTCCCGTGGGTTTTCTCATCCACTGCTGGCAGCCATGGCCCCTCCTGTGCTCCACTCTGGGGACCATGGACAGCTTTGAGGGGGTCACAGAGCCAGACCAGTGTCTGAACCCAGGCGCTGACTTCAAGCCTGGGCTCACACACAGCTGATCCTGCTCCTGCTTCCTGCACCCTGCGTGTGGGCGGCAGGCTCCAGGCAGCGCAGATGCGAATCGGTGGGGCTGGGTCTGCACCCAGGCCTGTCAGGTGCTCACATCTGGGTCCCCAGACCGGGCCCCACTGTTCGGCCTCTGACGCTGGGATCCAGGCCAGGAAACAGAGGTTCTAAGCCCTGCTCCAGGTTCCCTGTCTTGGGTACAGACTTTCCTGTCATCTGAGCCTCCTGCCTTCACCCACCTGGATCGGAGCCTTCCCTCTGCACCTGTGAAATGTCTCCTGGTCCAGCCTCTGCCCCTGTGGTGTCCCTTCCTTACAGCTGTCATTGGGGTGCCCAGTTCCTAGGAACCGCTCTCTGCCTGCTCTCCCTGCTCCACCTCCCTCCATCAGCCCCCTCCCCCCATCCGCTCTCTCCATTGGTACCAGAGAGTGTGTCCAAAGCAGTGAGGAAGCTGAGCAATCCCACCTAGAGAGCAGCCGTGGCTCCTGGCGCCCTAATCCCCAGGCCTGGCTTTGCTTCCTCTCCTAGTCTCTTGGCCCTGTTCCATGGTGGTGGCTGCCTGGAGCCCTGCCCCACTGCCCCCAGAGCAGGGTTCCAAGGTCCAAGGGCCATGATTGATCCATCAGTAATGCCTGCCAGGGGCCCAGGAGCAGTGATTGATCAGTAATGCCTGCCAGGGGCCCAGGAGCAGTGATTGATCAGTAATGCCTGCCAGGGGCCCAGGAACAGTGATTGATCAGTAATGCCTGCCAGGGACCCAGGAACAGTGATTGATCAGTAATACCTGCCAGGGGCCTAGGAGCAGTGTGACTGGGCGTGTTCACCTGTTTCTCTCTCTGGCCACTTGTGGTCACTTGAGCATGCTGTGTGGTTTGGGAGTCTGGGTTCTGTAGATGCTCCTTTTATTTCATGGGATGTTTCCCCATGTCGGATCACCTGGCAAACTGCTAATTGCCCTTCAAGACTCTCCTCTGCGGCTTTACGACACCCAGTTACGGCATCACCTGGGCATCTCTGCCGTTAAGTCGCTGTGCCGTGAGCCTCTGAGTGGGCCCCCGCTCCTTCCCTGTCGCTTGCTGCGAGTCCCTGAGAGCTCGGAGAGTTTTAGAGATTGCATATCCCAGCACTGGGCACATAATCAATATTCAAAAATGAGCACTGAGTTTTAGAAATCTACAACTTTTATATCTGCCTTTAAAATCAGCAGAGGGGAGCACGGTTAAACGGAGTTCTTATTTAACTGTATAAATGGATTCTTTCACCTGCTCAACTTTCACGAATGAGTAAGAGGAAAGAATTTGAAATACCAAGATAGCAGGATTCAGTTAGGGAAATGAAATTATCTTCCAGGTGGCTTCTGAAATGAGCTTTGCTTCAGTTCGCGTGTGGTTACCAGCCCCTACTATGCGCTGGACACGGTGGGTGATAGATTGTCTTGCGTATCTCAGCTCGGTGTCTTGGACGACAAGAAGTGGCGTCTGCCTTCGCCTGGTCTCAGGGGCCAGTGGGAGCCGGTGTGCGCAGTGCACTGCCGGGAGCAGGGATGGGCCGGACCTCGGCTGACAAAGGTCCGAGAGCTGGACGAATGCACACACAGGTGGAGGAACTTCGGCCCCCTTCAAGCCTCGGCTTGCTCGTGTGCAAAGTGCAGGAGACCAACACAGCTGCAGCTAACATTTGCTTAATACTCGCTGCTTCTCCCTTCTGTTAAGCACTTGCTATGGATTAGCCCAGTTAATCCTTACAGCAACCCCAGGAGGAAGGCTGTGATTATCCACCTTTCGCAGACGCAGAGACGGCGGCGCAGGTTGTGGGCAGAGCTGTTGTATCTACTTTGGGTAGGGCGCTCGGAAGATCCAGTGACACCCGGCTCGTAAAGTCGCTTTGGCAACCACCGCCCAGTCATCGTCCTTCACGCACTCGGCAAGTCGTCACCAGCCCGTTGTCCTCGATCAGGGCTCAGGTGCCGGCCCCGGGACAGAGCAGTGAGGAACATGGGCCAGCCCGGGCTTTGAGGGGACGCGAAGTCCGTGGGTCCAGTGGAAGATGGACGCTCCTCAGACTCCTTCTGGTCAGTGCTGTCACGTGTCCCCTGCACGTGTGCTACGGTACTTACCACGTTCTGTCATTGTGTACTAAAAGGCGTGCACATCCGTCTCCCTCACGAGGGCCACATGCTGGTCACCCTGTGCCTGGTGTGGTGCTTTGCGGAGCAGACCAAATGCAGTTTAAGTCTATCATTGCAGCCGTGGCGTTGAGGTGCATTTGAGGGAATCCTAACCTCTTTAGGAATTAAATCAGTATCACATACAGTCCGTGAGTACCTACACTGTACCGGACTCTAGGGCGTACAGGGAGGTGCGTGTCACACCGTCTTTGCCCTGGAAGAGGAAACGAGCTCTGCCTTCTCATAGATTCTGAAGCATTACTCTTTCTGAGCTGTTGGATGAATCCTCATCCCGAGCATCCAGGCGAAAGCCTCCGCTGATTTTGCACGTTAGCACACCGTCAGCCGGGTCCTGGTTGCCAACTTTTGTAGGGAGGTGGCGGATGGTGCAGGGAGAGAAGGATGGAGCTGCACGCGGCTCTCCCCGGCCCCGTCACCTGCACGCCAGTTTCCTGGTACCTTATTCTCCACGGAACACCCAGATGCAGGTGCCTGGCTCCACGGCGAACCCTGGGACGGCCAGGCCAGGCGGCACACCACGCTGAGCAGAGTGAAGATGTGATTCCGAGTCCAGGCTCCTGGGGGGAATCCTTGCCTGCGACAGTATTGCTGTGTGGCTTTGGGTAAGTGACTTAATCTCCTTGTGCCGCAGTGTCTCATCTGTAAAATGAGGGTGAAGAATAATCCCTCCTTCTGGGGTTATGGGGAGGGGCCCATGAGTGAATGTGTGTCGAGGGCTCGGTGCAGGGCTGGCGTGTGTCCCCGGCTCATACAGACGGCTACCAGGGTCTGCCCAACTCACTGGCAGTGCCAGCCGGCCCGTCAGTCCCACCTGGCTGATCCTCAGTTACCTGGGGAACGTTTACAAGAGACAGAGTCTCTACTATGCAGCCATGAAAAAGAAGGAAGTAAATATCCATGAGCTGATGTGGGATAATTTTCTAGATGCATAATTAAATGCTGACGCCAAGTGCAGTGAGAGTACGTCAGCTTCCCTTCGTGTAACATGCGGAGAGGTACACACCCGCA
Source organism: Varecia variegata (assembly GCA_028533085.1). NCBI lineage: Eukaryota > Metazoa > Chordata > Mammalia > Primates > Lemuridae > Varecia > Varecia variegata. The sequence continues at coordinate 206,730,278 of CM052436.1, forward strand.
GGCTTGTGTACGTGCAGACTGTTTCTGGAAGGATCCACAGGGAACTGGTTACAAAGGAGCCCACAGAAAGGAAATAAGGGTTTGGGGGACAACTTTCCATATTGTTTGAATTTTATCATATTTTACTTTATTTTTTAAAAAAATATGACAGAGGAGTCCATCTAAATACAGACACCTGGGCCCTGTTTCCAGAGTGGTCTCATAGCTTCCAGCTGGGATCTGGGAATAGGTGTTTCTGCGAAGCTCCCTAAGTGAAGTACAGGATCTGCTGGAGTCTGGAACACCTGTTTCCTAGCGAGGAGGGCAGCCTGCAGGGGTCCTGGGTCAGCACCACCCTAGCACGGAGCAGGCCATCGTTCTGTTTGCCCACCTGACTTGAGTTGTGGAAGGGGAACTGAGGCAGGTGGTTCAGGTTGGCTATCTTACGTCCATTCCTAACCTCGTTCTCCCTTTCTCTTTCCTCGTCGGAGGCCAGAAAGTGAAACACCTGCTTTCTGAGATCCCCAAGCACGTAGGAGTGGCCATTTATAAGTACAAGTGCTCTGCGAGGTGCCGGGAAAGCCCTGGCTTTGGGGAGAAGGACATGGATTTGTCCTTTGGTCCCCATGGGGGGTGGTCCCAGGACCCCATACAGATCCCCAGATCTGTGCAGGCTGAAGCCCCTGATGTAAAATGGTGCAGTATTTGCATATAACCTGTGCACATCCTCCTGTATGCTTTAAATCATCTCCAGATTACTTTTAATACCTGAGGCAATGTAAACGCTATATAAAGGGTTCTTATACTGTATTGTTTAGGTAATAATGACAAGAAAAAAGAATCTGTACCTGTTCAGTACAGACACAATTTTTTAAAAAAATATTTTCGATATGCAATTGGTCGAATCCAGGGATGCAGAGAAGCCATGGATACAGAAGGACGACGGTATTTAGATGCTTTCCTTTCTGTATCCTTCTCATCCTGAGCATCTGTGGTATCTGGAGCTGTGGCAGCCACTTTGCACTCATGAAGCCAAAACCATGGGAAATTGTGGAGACCTAGCCCTGATGTCATTAGACCTTTTGAATGATTCCAGCAATCACTATCCCAGAATTCTTGTCGTGCAGGTAAAACAAATCCCTTTTTGTTAAGGTTGGTTGGATTTTCTGGTATTTCTGGGTGAAAGAGCCTAAGATATGGGCACTGCACTAGGGACACAAGACTTACGGAGGACAGTGTGATGTTCAGATGCCTGCATGCAAATAACGAAATCAGGGTGTGTAGCATAACTGTCTCCTCATGTTTTTCCCCACGTTGTTTCTCCCCCCACGTTGTTCTCCCCCCACGTTGTGGGGAGAACACTCACAGCCCTCTCTTCCGGCTGTTTTGAAACACACAGCACGGTATTTCTAACCACGCTCATCCCACCGTGCGACAGAGCACCAGAACTTGCTCCTATTTAGTTGTAACTCTGTGTCCCTTGACCAGTCTCACTCCCCCGCCCCACCCCCCAGGCCTGTAACCACGATACTACTCTCCACTTCCGTGACGTTGACTTCTTCATGTTCCACGTTTACGTGAGGTCATCCGGCATTTGTCTTTCTCTGCCTGGCGTGTTTCACCCATGTAACGCCCTGCACGTTCACCCGTGTTGCAGCAGACGACTGGAATTCGTTCTTTTTTGTGGCTGAGTAGGATTCCATCGTGTGTATTACCACGTTTTCTTTATCCGTTCGTCTGCTGATGGACACGTTGGCTGATTTCGTATCTTAGCTGTTGTGAATAGTGCTTCAGTAAACGTGGGAGTGCCGACATCTTTCTGACATACTGACTTTATTTCCTTTGGATTTATACCCCACAGTGGGATTGCTGATCATATGATCTTTCCACTGTTTAGTATTTTGAGGAAACTCCACACTGTTTTCCATAGTGACTGCACTAATTTACCTTCCCACCAACAGTGTTCGAGGGTCCCCTTTCTCACATCCACGCCAGCATTTGTTACTTTCTGTCTTTTTGGTAATAGCCATTCTAACTGGGCTGAGGTGATATCTCATTGTGGTTTTCATCTGCATTTCCCTGATGATTCACTGAGCATTTCTTCATATAGCAGGTGGCCATTTGTATGTCTTCTTTTGAGAAATGTCTATTCAGATTTTTTTCACCAATTTTTAAATTAGACTCTTTTTTTTTCTATTGATGTGTTTGAGATTCTTGTGTATTCTGGGAATTAACTCCTTGTCAGGTGCACAGTTCGCAAATATCTTCTCCTGTCCTTCAGGTTGTCTCTTCACTCTGCTGAGTGTGTTCTTTGCTGTGCAGAAGCTTCCAGTCTGATGTAATCCCATGTGCCTATTTTTTTGTTTGTTTGTTTCCTGTGCTTTGACATCTTATCCAAAAATTCCTTGCCCAGACGAACGTCATGAAGCGTTTATTCTATGTTTTCGTCTAGTAGTTTTATTGTTCTGGGTCTTACATTTAATGCTTTAATCCATTTTGAGTTGATTTTCGTATATGGTGGGGGAGAGGGATCTAGCTTCATGTCTCTGCATGTGAATATCCAGTTTTTCCAGCACCGTGTATCAAAGAGACTGTCCTTTCCACAGTGTGTTCTTGGTGCCTTTGTGAGAAAGCAGTTTGCTGCAAATGCATGTGTTTATTTCTGTGTTCTCTATTTTGTTGCATTGGTCCATGTGTCTGTTTTTACTCCCAGGTCTTTAAGGTTGCGAGGGCAGGGAGCCCAGGTGCACTGCTTTGTATCTCACTGCCTCCCCCCAGAGCCCAGCGCCCAGCACACTGCCTCCCGCAAACGAGGAGCTGAGCCAGTAGTTTGGGTTTGGTGCATTTAATATTGGGAGGATTCTGTATACTTTTAAATGCTGATGTTTCAAGCTGGGAAGGCAGAAGTATGGGGAAAACAATAGGTTGGAACTTCATTGCAACCCAGGACATGTCTGGCTGGCATATGAATCCATCTGCTGTGACTGCTTGGATAAAAATAGTCCATATTGGAAGCTTCGCTCCATTTGAATGTACAGGTTAACCAATACTACTGCTACTATTTTCAGAAAGCTTCTTGCTGAAATTTTGTAATGATATATTTAGGCTTCACAGCTACAAAACATGATCTTCCAGGTGAACGAAGATAAATAGCTTCAAAGAAAGGTGTCCCCCCTCTGCCTCACCCCTGGAAAACATAACCAGATGAAGAAAAATGACTCTGGACCCGTCTACACCGCTGGTGGAAATGTTCCACTTCCTGAGCATTTTATCCCACCAGTGTCAGCCTGGCATGGTGCGTTAACACCGCGAGCTTCCTGGGATGTTTTCTGACTGGTCATACTTTCCTCACAAGTTCTCTGTAAAATCTAAAGTAATAACGACAAAACAGGGCATTTCTTTGCTCTTGAAAATGTGTCATTGTCTGATTTCTTAGTTGGGTGGGATTTTCTGACTTCACATGACCTCCCAGCGGGGAGGAGGGGCTGCAGCATTGTAAAGCTCATCATTTGGACATTTCAAATCTGAAAATTGGGTCCTGGTTCCGGGGCCGTCCACAAGCCAAGGCAGCGGGAGGACCAGGGGCTGAGAGTCAGGGACCCTGGCTTGTGTGCCCTCCTCGGCCGTGGGTCTCAGACATTGATCTCTCGCCAGTTTCCCCATCAGTGAGACGAGGTGCTGAACCAGGCCGCGCCTTCCCAGCCTCAGCACTGCCGATGACTGAGGCAGGATGACTCATGTGCAGGGACTGTCCCCTGCAAATTAACATGCTTCCCCGCAGCCCTGACCCCTACCTCCAGGTGCCAGCAGCACCCCCAGTGGTGACAGCCAAAGACGTCTTCAATATTGTCAAATGGCCCTGGGGGGAGTGGGAGAAATTGCCCCCCAGCTGATGACCTTGCTATGGTTGAGAAGCGTTGGTGACATGTGTAGAGGAGATGGTTCAAGATGCATCACCCCCGTGGCTTTCCGTTTCTCGCCGCTCCTAACTATTCCCCGTGGCACTGGCTCTTCCCCTCTCTGCATCTGCCTTCCGAAAGAGAGCCCGGACAAGCCTGTCTTCATTCAGCTTTATGGTTTTAAAGTTTTTATGAGTGTGTCACTCACATACAGAAAGTGCACACGTCAGAAGTTCTCAGCTCAATGAATTTTCACAAAGTGAACAACCCATGTGTCACCAGCGCCCAAATTAGACAGCAGAACAGGAGCAGCACCTTCCTCCTTCCTCTTCCATCCGGCACCTGTGCCCTCTCCCTCACCCTGAATTACCCGCTATCCTGACTCCAAATCATAGGTTAGTTTTGCCCGGCTTGTTGCACTTCACACAGTGGAGTCCTACAGAATGTGCTGTTTTATTGCCTGGCGTCTTTCACCCTCACTGTGTCTGTGAGATTGATCCGTGTTGTATGCACCTGCAGTTCGTTCATTCTCATCACTGCACAGCGCGTGGTCATGTGAGTATTGGCAGCTGAACTACCCGCACCGCTGGTGACGCGCCGTGGGGGGTCTCTGGGCTGGGGATCATCAGCTGCTGCTGAGAACGTTTTTGTACCGTCTTTCGTGAAGATGTGCATGCATTTCTGGTGGGCATATGCCCAAGAGTCAAATGGCCGTGGTCAGAGGGCACACACATGTTCAGTTTTAGGAGATGATGCCGAACAGAAACCCTTGCAAATTAATGAGAAAAAGATTAAGAATCCCATGGGAAAGTCAACAAAAGACTTGAACAGCCACATCCTAGAGGAAGATGTTCGATTGTCAAATGAACATAGAATGAAGGTGCTCAAGCACCCTCGTCATCTAGGAAACGCACGTCAAAACCACAGTGGCATTCTCCTGCCTCTCCACCAACAGCGACAAGGACAGACGAGCTGGATGAGCTGATGAGGATATGGGGCAACTGGAACCTCCACATGTGATGACAGGAGTGGAGATTAGTGTGACCGCCTTGGAATCTGCGTGGTGCTCTCTTTGAGGTTTGTGAGCCCATAGAAAGCAACAGGCAGATGCTTTGGGTTTGTAAAAACTAGGTTTTATATGCGTGAGGAAAACAAAGCTCAGTGCAGAGGTCCTGAGCAGAGAGTTAAGGTGAACTTGAGCGTTTCCCCCAGCTGGGGGGCCAGGTGAGAAGGGCAAGGGGCGGTCAGGTGTGGAGAGAGGTGAAGGGAGGACACTAGGGTTAGGTACAGCTCAGGAAGGGTGAAGGGGATTCTGGAGGGGGGGCTGGTTTCCTGCTTCTGGTGTGGAACTCCAGGACCTCAGGGGCTGACTGGTCCCACAGAGAACTGAGGCTCCCAGGTCCCTGTGACCAGCGCAAGACTTGAGGAATGTTCTAGAGTTTCTCCAAGCCTTACAGGTGGGGTGGGCAGTGAAAGGCTGAGAGGGCACAGGCCAGGACCTCTTTGGGGCTGGTGAGGAGGGTGAAGGGCGGCTGTGGCAGAGACCACAGGCATCTGGAGCCAGTGCCACACCAGGGAGTGCCCAGCAGACAGAGATGGGGTCTGGTGCCTATAGACACTGCGGGAACCTGAGGGGCAGATGGCCATGGACCACCACCTCCCGCCAGCCCATACACCCCTCCCTGGAGCAGGGGATGGGGAAGCAACGCAAAGCTCTTTGCCCAAATAGGACTAGTGGATGGCATAAAAATACCCACGTTTGATTGAAGAATGGTGGATTAAACTCAGTGGATCCACAGGCAATAGATCAAGTGTTCCCCTCCAGGAAGACTAGGGGTCGAGATAAAAGCTGAGTTCAATTATAGCAGACAAAAGAGAAATTCACTTTGTGCAGTCAAGCTGTGGCCTGTTAATCCCCTGGTCTCCCTCCTACCTGTGTCTCCTTAGTACGACACACATGATCCTCTGTCCTCCACCCTCCTCCTTTATGACAAGAGCAATTACAGTGCCAGGAACCGGAGACTCCGTGGGGAAGGGCAGGGGCACAGTTCTCTTCCTCATGGAGCTTCCAGTCTGCTGGTGGAAGCGGTGTAAAAGAGAATGACTGCATACACGCAACACTCTCGCGGTTCAGTGTGACAAGTGAAATAGAAAGGGTGGCACAAGTGAGGTGGCTGGGACCAGGGTGCGTCGGAGATGGTCGTCAGGGACAATGCTTCACCGAGAAGCCCCAAAGGGTGAGGAGGAGGCAGGTGTTCCAAGATGATGGACACTTGCACACTCAGAGCCCTCCAAATAGCAGGAGCAGCCTGTGCAAAGGCCCTGGGGCAGGGCAGGAAATAATAATTTTCAGGGAGTGAAAGCGGTTGATTGTGGCTTAGTGGTCTGGAAGGAGGATGGGCAGGGGCCAGATCGCACAGGCCATGCAGCCCAGAGGGAGGGGTTTGGGAAGGATAGTGGAAAAGTCATTGCAGGGCTTTAAGCAAGGGAAGAAGCAACCTAATTTGTATGACAGACTCATTCCTCCTGCTTCTGTATCCAGACTATCTTAAGGGGGCAGAGTAGAAGTCAGGGACCATTTGGAGATTGTCCCAGTGGCTGGAAATGATGGTGGCCTAGACTAAGATGATGGCGTTAGAGAGAAAGTGCATGGATTTAAGATTATTTTAGAAGTAGAAATATAATAATCATAACAAACACTGTTACTATTATCATAGCTGCCACTTGTTGGTAGCCTATTCTGTGCCGGACAGTGTGCTAACAGTCTCATATATATTCAATATTCCAATTAACCGCATGAGATAGATACTCCTATTATCACCCACATTTGGTAGATGAGAAAACAGAATTTTCTAGAAATTATGTAAGGGATCAAACTGCCACATGTATCCACCATAGAACAGGGATTGGGATGAGTCACTGTGCTTTGAGCCACTGATGCTGGTGGAGCCGGATTCTCCCCCGGTCTGATGGGGCCGGGGAGAGGTCCTGTCCTGTCACGAGCCCAGAGGGTCACCCTCCCCAGCCTGGTGACTGCCCCTGCAAGGCTGGAACCCACTTGCCCTTCCCACTGCCTCTGCTATGAACTTGCCAATTTTTCTATTGGTTTGAGCACACTTATTATTTTATAGGACTATATATTCCAGAGATAAGCTTTCTTTGCCAGTTATATGCACTGCAAAGACATATTTTCTTCTAGACTATAACTTACCATTCAATGGCGTCTTTTGTCAAAGAAAAATGTTAATGTTAAAATAGTCAGATTTATCGATCTTTCTTTTCCGTGGTTTGGGCTGTGGGTGTTTTAGGAGCTCGGCTGTTGCAAAGCTGCGGAGATACTCCTGTGTATCATGGCGTAGCCATCTGCTGTGAACCGGGAGGGCTGGTGGCCCTGTGGCTTGGGAAAGGTCTCTCTGGACTGGGGTTTCTCGTTTATAAAATGGGGATAACAATCGTATCCGCTTGGTTGAATTGTTTTGAATATTTAACAGAATTAATCCATGTGATGTCCTCAAAAGGGAGCCTGGCAACTGGTGATCACTCAGGAAATGCTAGATTATTATTCTTGTCCTCAGAGTTCTAGTTTCCCTTCTAGTCTTTTCCCCTGAAATCCACTGGGGTCTGTTTGTGCATGTGGTAGGAACGTAATTTGATGTCTCCCCTGTGCTGGCTTGGTGTCTCAGCTCGTTACCGAATGATCCGTCTGGTCACTGCCAGTTTTCAGTGCTGTTAATACTTCCCTTCCTTCCCCGTCGGGTCCAGATACCTCCTGTGCTGCCCTGTTCCCAGGATCTATGTCTCTATCCCCAGGCCGAGAGTGTGTATTTAATTTACCGCAGACTCCCTTGCTGATGACTGAGGGGCTGGCGCCCCTGCATGTGCCTCCCAGTCACCCTCACCTGTTCGTCCGTGTGGATTGCGGGAGTGGCTCGTCAGCTCCCACGAAAACCCTGTGACCGCCAGACGACCACCAGACTCTCCTGGAGACACCACACGCCCCATCGGGACATTTATTTTCCTGGCATCTTGTTTGTTTGTTTCATAAGGTTTTATTTTTGCAAATGTTTGGCATGATTTGTGCGTCTTCACCGGCAGCTGGGCTGGATCTCCCCTGTTTGGGGTGTAGTGACTTGGGCTTTGTTTTGAAACCAGCTTGATTTGTCCTTTTTAAGCAGACCCTGGAGTTCACCAGGGACTTTCAAACTCAGCTTCTCAGAGAGCGTTGTTGGGTGTCTGAGCATGTCGGGGACTCCCTTGCAGGACTGGCTGACTGTGGCTTTGCTGATGAGACCAGGTTGTGGGGTGAATTCCTTCTGGCTCTGTCCCAATTTGTTTGCATCTTGGGTCAAATTTCTGGCATCTTTCTGCTTCTCATCTTCACCTTTTTTTGAATTATTATAGCTCTTTTAGCCAGCATACAGGTGGATAAATCCTATCTCAACATTTCTGTCTTCTAACTGCAGTATTTTACTCATTTATATTTACTGTGATTGCTGATGAATTTGGGTTTAGTTCTACAATGTTGTTTTATGTTTTTCATTTGTTGTCTTTTAAAAAAATATTTTTTCTTTTCTTTTCAGTCTTATATTGCAGACTGATTAATTGATCAAAGTTTATTCTCTTTACTTCCCTGCACTGGTGTGAAAGGTCCACGTTCCATCACAATTCTTTCTATGGCCAACCTCAGTTTCCAACATGCGCACTTGATTTGATGAACTCTAAAGTTAATGCACATTTTTACTCTCCCCACCAAAAAACCATGAAGGCATTTAAATCATCAAATTTGATCACCCATCCTATTTTTAAAGCTACATTGCTTTTAGTACTTCACTTTTACCTTATTTTTTAACCTCCCTAAAGTAGCAGTCATGACTATTATTTTTGTAATCAATGAATATTTAATTCGTCACATCTTTGCTGATAGTTTGATTACAGCTGTCTCATAACTCTCAATCTTTGCTACTTGTGTCTTATTAGTCAAGAATTTCTTTTAATGATACTTTCACTCTGGATCTGTGAGTGGTAATTTTTTCAATCTTTATCTGAAAATGTCTTAATTTTGTCTTCACTCTTGAACAATAGTTTATTTTAATATAGAATTTTAGATTTTTTTCTCACAGCCTGTAAAGGTATGTTCCATTCTTATGTGTTCTTAATTACTGCTGAGAAGTTGTTCACTATTCTCATTATTGTTCCTTTGAAGAGAATTACTTGTCCCCCTGGCTGCTTTTCAGGTTTTTTCTTTGTCATTTGTAATCTTCATTTCACTGTGATACATGAAAGAATAGATATATCTCAGATGTTTTCAACTGAGAATTCTTTCTATCCTCAGTTTTGGAAGATTCACAATGGTTCCACTGTATCAGGTCACCACTCTTCCATCTCTGCTATCTTCTCCTCTACTTGTTTTGAATACACTGGACCTTCTTGTTCCATTGTCTATACCTCTTAATTTCTTGTCATATTTTCCATTTTCTAACTTTCTCTGTTGCACTGCTAGTGATTTACTCAGCTCCAATATCCAGTTATGTCTAATTTCTGTTGAGTTTTAGATATTAGTGATTGTATTTTTTTCATTTTTAGATGTTCTATTTGGTTCTTTTTATTAAACCCACCATTCCTTTCTTTCATAGTATGTTGTTCTTTCCTCATAGCTTATCTTAGTTCTTTAATTCCTTACGGATTCTTCCATTTCTCCAAGTTCTTGGAAAGATCACTTCTCCTCGTTGTGTATATCGGCTCTTTCTTATTGTGCCACTTTTCCTCATGTGGTTTATAATTTTTAATTTTGATTTTATCTTCAGCTGGCATGTCTGTGTACCGTGACCATTTTCTGTAACTTTGCTCATGAAAGTGTCCCTACAGACCAATTTTCCCCGGCCCAAATTTGAATGTTATGTTCCTGTTGGTTTGGAATTCCCACCCTGTAAGCAAAGTGCATATTGAACTCTGTATCTGGATGGTGCAGACGTAGGTTAGGATTTCTAGCAAGACTGTCTGCTGCGTTCAAAGCTGAGCAGTGCCGAGATCCCTCGGGGTTTCCCTGGGCTAGTGGACGTTCGGTTGCTGGAGC
>CM052436.1:206740728-206759235 GCA_028533085.1 Varecia variegata
TCCAAACCTACAAGGAGCACCCTTTCCCCCTCAGGCAAAGACTTTGTGCAACAGGGGCCCAGCCCCTCCCTGCCTCAGCTTCAAGGACACACTGAGAACGGAAGACCCCAGGACACCACAGGGTCTGCTCATTTCTCATACTTTGCACCTGACTTGATTACAGCGGACAGGACACTTTGCTTGCCTGGTGCAGTTCCATTTCCTGTCATTTTCTAATATAAAGGTGCCTCAGGGCAGCATCGCCGGGTCTGAGGATGAGGCCAGCCTCATGTCCACCCACCTCTCTAAAGAAAGGGCCCCAGGCCCCCACCTCCACCCTTGGATACCTGCTTCCCAGGGGAGGGTCTGGGCCAGCCGCGCCTCCCCTGCGCCCCTCACTGGCCCTGCCCGTCCAGCTCATGCAACCAGGAAAATTAAGTTTCTGTCATGACCTTATGCAAAAAGGACAGGACAAATTTTCTTCCAATTTGGAGAGGATGTTTGGGAGAATCTGGCTTAAAATGTAGGCACTGTGGCACATTCATGATTCATTTGGAGGGGCCCTGGGAACTTGCCAAGGGTCAGCTTTAGAGTAGCTAACAGCAAATGAGGCCATGCGGGTTAGGATGATGCAGACAGAGAAAAATAACAATCTGCTGTTTCAAGCATGGGTCCCACATCAGAGTCCAGAGTGGACGTACCAGAACGCCGGTGTGGTCCACAGTGGGCGATCCATGAACTGAGCTGGGGGCGGCAGAAGCAGGCTGGGGGGGGGGGTCCTTTACCTTCAAGGAGACCATGCTGTGTGTGTGCACACGTGTGTGCTGTGCCAGGCCTCCCTAAGTTACAACTAAAACATATGTTCAAAATTCCTTTTTTCAAAAATGTTTTATCTTGAAATTATTTTCAAAGTTATAAGAGAGTTTGCAAGAATGGTGATACAAATAGCTCCAACATATCTTTTACCCAGATTCACTCATTTTTAACATTTTGCCAGATTTTCCATATATGTGTGTTTCAGAATCGTTTCTAGACCTCGGCCCACCAGAAGGGCCGGCCGATGTCACAGCAGATGGGACCCCCTGACAGGCCTGTGGTACCTCTGCACTGAGCCTTTCCCAGAGCCTGAGCACAGGCAAGGGGCACAGTTCAGGGGTCAAACAGAAGCTGACAAGAAGGTCATCAAGGACAGGCATCCCCGGGATGGGGCACAGATGAGGGGTCCTCTCTAGCCCCTCTGTCCCCCCCAGAGCTCCTGCCTTCCTGCTTCTGCTGCGGCGAGGGATGCATGTAACCATACGAGTTATTATTAATAACGACATTGGTAACGGCGAGATAAAAATAACCATCGAAACACTGTGAGATGCCTTGAGTTGCAATTCAATTGCAATCATTGCTATTGTAATCGTGAGTTAAAGTGATTTTATGTTGATAAATCAATGAGTAGAGAAGGACTCCACAGCTGCGTGTGTGAGTTTTTCCCAGCTGAACGATTTGAGGGCAAACACTTATCCCTACACATTCGGGGCCTGGGAGGCTTGGGGGCAGGACAGGATGGTAAAGAGCTTGAAATGCACACACTTCTAGGACAGCAGCCGCAGATGGATGGGCAGAGCACCCGGGAGCTGAGAAGGAAGGAACAGTCTGGTAAGATCCAGAGACCCTGAGCTGCTGTTAACTCACAAGATGCTGGAATAGAAAACCGCCAGCCTGGGACTGACGCGAGGCCCCAGGACCGCCCACTGCTGTTCTCCTGCTACAGGTGCAGGCACGGAGGTGCGCAGGGCTGTGACCAGCCCGTGGCCAAGCCTGGCAGGTGCTGGAGATGGGCCTCCAACCCCAAGATGCCAAGCTTCTCTGTTCTAAGAGACAGGGAAATAGAGCTCGAATAGAAGAATTGGGTAAAGGATGTTTTGTGTGAAAGGGAAAGAAACCGCGCATCCAGCCATATGAAATGGAAAACATGTACCTGTGGACACCTACAAGGTTAACCTTTTTAATACAGAAATAATGCAGTGTTAATGTGCTTGGTTCTCAGCTTTCTGTGACACTATGGTGGAGGCATATGGGTCTGATTGCTATTTTAAATGTCACAAAGTGGATGCATTTGAAGTGGAAGTTTGAAATGATGTGTTTCTTTTTCCTCCCCCTCGCATTCCTTGTCTTTCAAGAAAAATAAGGTGTGGCCTTATACATTACCTTCTAATGAAATTTTAATGTATTTGGGAGTATGTTCAGCACTCTACACTTTTACAGAGATGAAAATATAAAAGCCCTCAAACGACTTCAAAACTGAATTAGTCTGCAACATATATTCAAGCTATATTTCTTTTTGACCCAGTTTATCTATTTTTTAAAAAGTCTAAAAACTATCAAAGAAGCCTCTTTTTTTTCACCCCTCTGTTCTTCTTCATTATCCAATGATTTTTGACACTTAGTATCCAATGCAACCCCATGAGGTTGGTTGTGTTGTTGCTTCTTGTTACTTCTGTTTCTTTTGTTTGTTTCTTTCTTGTTTATTTTTTTTTAAGAGATGAAGTCTCACTCTGCCACCCAGGCTGGAGTCCACTGGCACAATCACAATTCACTGCAGCCTCACACTCCTGGGCTCAAGCGATCCTCCTACCTCAGCCTCCCGAGTAGCTGGGACTACAGGCATGCGCCACCACGCCGGCTAATTTTTTATTCTTGCTCTTATTTGTATAGATGAGGTCTCTCTATGTTGCTCAGGCCGGTCTCAAACTCCTGGCCTCCTGCTTCAGCCTCCTGGTCTGTTTCTAATTTAAAAGCAAAGAAACTGAGCCTCGGGAGAGTAATTGACCCTGCGATTGCGGCCATTAGTCAGAATTTGCAACACAGCTCATGCTCTTGATTTGATACAAGTTGGGTCTTTTGTTCTACCTTAGTTTTCTCTTGCTACTGTAACAAACTACCACAAACTTAGTGCCTGAAACAACACCAATGCACTATCCCAGCCGTCCCCAATCTTTTGGGCACCAGGAACTGGTTTCAGGGAAGACAATTTTTCCATGGAAGTGCAGGGGTGGGGAATCACCACCTCAGCTCCACCTCAGATCATCAGGCATTGGATTCTCATAGGGAGCCGCAACCTAGATCCCTGGCACACGCAGTTTACAGCGGGGTTCGCGCACCTATGAGAATCTAATGCCACCGCTGATCTGACAGGAGGCGGAGCTCGGGCAGTGACCTGAGCCGTGGGGAGCGGCTATGGATACAGATGAAGCTTCACTCCCTGCCCTGCCGCTCACATCCTGCTGTGCAGCCCAATTCCTAACATGCCACGGACAGGTACTGGTCTGTGGCCCTGGGGTTGGGGACCACAGCACTGTCCTCGCTGGTGGAGGTCAGTCAGAAGGCTGGCACAGGTCTCACAGGGCTAAAATCGAGGCATCCCCAGGGCTGTGTTCCCTTCTGGAGGCTCCACAGGAGAATCTGTTTCCTTGCTCCTCCACGCTGCCGGCAGAATGCAGCTCCTCGATACTGTGGGACTGAGGTCTCCTCTCCCAGGTGGCCGTCAGCCGAGGCCCTTCCCAGCCTGCAGAAGCCACCTGTGCACCTTGGTGTGAGCTCCCTCCTGTCTCCACAGCGGTGGTGCTGGGTGGACTCTCTCCTCTTCCCTCCTCCGTCTCAGCTCTCTGGCTACTCTTCCACCTTCTCCTTCTGCTTTTAAGGACTCAAGTGATTTCATTGGACCAGGCTAACCCAGGATATGATCTTTTTGCTTTTTGTCTTTCCAGCATGTGTCCCTAGCCCTTTCCTCTTTCCTGGTAACAGACCCTCCCTCTGCCTCTACCAGCATCCCTGAGGTGTGTGCAAGCCCAAGGTGGTCTTTCAGAACCTCCTCTGACACGCATCTGTCGGACCAGCCAGGGAGGACAGCCTCGCGGTGCCGGAGCTGCCCGAGCCCCTGAGGAGGGAGAGACCAAGATGAGCACATGAAGAGCCCAGAGAGGGAGGGAGGGAGGACACAGGACAGAGCTGAGGCAGGGGTGGGAAAGAGAGATTCATCCTTTAGTCCTTCCTGAACATTGGACCAATAATTTTACCTATTGATTGATTGATTACTGGGATAAGTTTATTCAGATTTCAGTCATTTCCAGCTGAGAAAATCCACAGCTTAGCAATATTTTGTTCAGCAACAGAGAGAAACAGTCAGCCTCCTCACCGCCCACCCTCTTGCGATGCTAACACATCACCATGAAGAAACACTCGCCGTTGCCCAGGTGCCCACAGCCGGGAGCTCAGCTCCAGGGCCCACCCGGGAAGGCAGCAGAGCAGGGGCAGTTGTTCCAGAACGTGGTCCCTGGGCCCGCAGTGCCAGTATCACCTGGGACCTGGACAGAAAGGCTAATCTCAGTCCCCACCCAGCCCTGTTGAGTGGGAACATCCGGGATGGGTCCCGACACGTGTGTCTTAACAATTCCTCCTGGTGGCTCCGTGCTGCACTGGGAGAAGCTGTGGCGGAGGTGAGGGACACAGGCTGTCCCCGGGAATGACGCTGGCTCCGAGTCACAGCTCAGCCACTCAGCAGCCCCGGGACCTGCTGGGTCCCGTCCCTTCCCCATGGTGTGTACTGATGGAACTGTCCGAGTCACGGCTCCCCCACAGTGGGGAGGAGGAGGATGGTTAGCGTCGACCCGGACCCAGTGAGGGACCCCTAGAGGAACTAGGGAGATGAGACGTGTACAGACTTGGCATATAGTAAACTTACAGCATGTGGATCAATTACTACAAATCATTGCTATTCTTGCTATTATCACTGAGCGGAACCAGAAATTTATGAATTGCAAGAGAAAGAAATGTCTTTCAGAGGCAGGATGGAAGGAGAAAAGTCTTTATAAAGATGTGTTAATAAATAAAAACTCAAGCCTACTGTAAAGAACTGGATGAAAACACAGAGAAGACAACAGTTTTTGCCACGTGCCGTCCACAGAATCTAGGGGACTTTTCCAGCAGAGTAAAGACTGTGGTTAAAAGATGGGGCAAAGGCCCAATTAAATTTTAGGCATTTTAAAAATCAATAATAATAAATCAGTATCAAAAAACTCGGGCAATGGAGAAAAAGAGATCTTTCCTTTTCTTTCTTCTTTCTGGAAGAAGGTGGATGTGTATAGAAGTACATGTGTGAGTGTGTGTGTTCACATGAGTACTAGTTTTTCAACAGCACAAAAACAAGGCCCTTTGTCTCCAAATATTATCCTTTAAAATCCCAAGAATGGCCGGACATGGTGGCTCACACCTGTAATCCCAGCACTCTGAGGCCAAGGCAGGAGGATCACTTGAGGTCAGGAGTTTGAGACCAGCCTCAGCAAGATCGAGACCCCGTCTCTACTAAAAATAGAAAAAATTAGCCAGCAACTCAAAAATAGAAAAAAAAATTAATCGGAAGTAGTGGTGCATGCCTGTAGTCCCAGCTACTTGGGAGGCTGAGGCAGGAGGATCACTTGAGCCCAGGAGTTGGAGGTTGCAGTGAGCTGTGATGATACCACTGCATTCTAGCTCAGACGATAGAGTGAGAGAGTGAGACTCTGTCTCAAAAAAATAAAATGAAAAATAGATAAATAAGTAAAATCCCAAGATTCTGAAAGAAAAACCATGTAAAACTCCTCGACACATCTTAAACTGAGATTACTTCCCTATAAAAATGATCTGGGACAATTAGTGTCAAAAACTAATATTTTATGGTTCAGTGTCTTCATTTCCTCAGGGCTGCAAAGAGGCAGGTTCAGAGAGAGAGACGGGGAGATCCTGCCCTGGAGGCTCACAGCGTCACTCCCGGCACTTCTACCCAACAAGGCCGTCACCAAAGCCACTCAGATCCAAGTGGAGGGGACATAAGACGCTGACTCTGAGGTTCTGTTGGAACGTGTGGGACAGACGTCTCCCTGCGGCCCGTCTGGAACACGCAGGCCACTGCAGCCGGGTCCTCCCGTGCCCCGTCCCCGCAAAAGCACATAGCTTCTCCCCACATCCCTGACCTGACGCTGTGGTCTGTCCTCCCCCAGCCCCTCTCGGGATTTCATCTAATTTCTGAGGCTTTAGAACTCACTCTCCAGTCAGGCATCCTTAGACTAGATGTGCCCATATGGGAAAAATACATCTTCTTATTCCTCAAGGGTACGGCAGATCTGTCTGGCTGGGCGGGGTGGTCGGGAGTGGAGCCTTTGGGATAAACGGAGAAGGAGCAGGTGCACCAGACACTCCAAAACACCCCCCGCCCCCCGCACGGCCCTCACTGTGAGCTCATCACCACTGTCGGGGAGGCGAGTGGAGAAGCCACCTGCCTGATCTCACCGTGTCAAGGGATGGGTTTGAACCTGGGCAATCGGACTCCAAACACAGCATCTTTATGTCCACCCTACAGTGACATGAAATGGCCTCTGCATCAGAGGAATTAGCATTTAGCTTTGAACCACTGCACTCCCTTGTTACAACAGATTCCTGGGCCCTGCCACACAGGTCCAGGGTGGGGGCCGAGAATTTACGTTTGAGCTCTTCTCACAAGCTCCCAAGGGCCCGTGTTGGGTGCTCCTGGTCCATGGTCCTCACCCTGAAGAGCCTTGAACTCTTATCGGAACAGTGACACCCTCCTATCACCCTTGAGTATTACCATAAAACCAGAAAGAGGATTTAAAAAGGAAAACCCTTGCTGCTTTTTCCTCTGAATAAGGAAGCAATTTGTTTCGCATGATGAATGAATGTAATAAACATAAACTTTTGTTAAAACTTTAAAATGTGCATGTTTATGTATATGCATATTTTTACACTTATTTTTATTTTATGAAAATTAGTTTTCCATTTAATAAAAATATATGCAATTTTTTTAAAAAATCAAATAAGAGAATGTAGGCAACAATCCTAAAAATTATAGTACTCTTTGGAAGAGGAAAGGATGTTTAATTCTATTATTAATTTGGTGCCACGTTGGTGGTCTGATTCGGCTAAGTCACCAGCACCGTCTTCTCCCAGAATATGTCTCTCCCAGAACTCCCATGTCACACACCGGTGGCTTCACACGTATGAAATCCTGGGCACGTCTCCATGGAGCTCTCTTTTTACCATGATTATCCCAATAAGGAATGCTAAATGGCATCAACAGGAAGCCATGTGAGCCGTCTGCGAAAAGGACTGCAAAACTTCTTTTTATTGTTATTATTTCAATTTCTAGACATTTTATTGTAATGAGAGAAATCACAGGCCTGGGTCGAGACTTAATCTGGTATTTTGTGGTGCAGCGAGGAACACTTTTCCCTCCTAATCTCTACTTAAAGTGTAAGTAAGAGTGCCTCTATCCGTCACCGTGAACAAAAAGCACAAAAGGATTCAGAAAGTAATAACAAAGATAAATAACTTTGCAATAAAATTTCAGCTCCAGTAATTTTCCATTTATATTTTCTCACTGAATCATGTAGTCCCCAGCATTGCACTCTAACGTCTGAGCTGCATCATGCAAAGTAATTTCATATCTAATGCTTCCCAGAGAGCCCCACACCCAACGCCCCGTGCACTGTGGCTGTGGTGCCGTTGGTGAGTTATACAGTTGGCCCCAGTAACGGGGCTTCTGTGTGATGTCATAGCCTTTCCCGGGCAATCGATCTCAGCATCTTCGGGGGAATGAATTGTCAGACAGCCCTTTCAGCAAAGGGGGTTCCAGATGCTATTACTTATGCCACTTATCGCTGGACGCTGAACGCTGCACGTGGGTTTCCTGGGTGAAACCACCAATGTGGTTTTCAGGCAGCAAGTGTGGGCCTTGGTTAGCAAAGTGAGTCAAGTGCGTTAGGGAACCTCAGGGAGTGTTCCAGAGAGGGAGCAAGCAGGTGGGGAGAGCACTCTGCTTTCTTGAAAGAAATCTCTCTCCTCTCTCTTGTCTCTTTCTCTCTCTCCATCTCTCTCATCTCTCCCCCCCCGCCAGTTCTCCCTCTGTCCTCACTCTTCCCCTCCTCTGTCACAGATAGCTGGTCCCCACCTAATCAATCTCTCCTCCTCTGTCCCTTTTCTCCCCACTCCCTCTCCCCCACCTCCACTCTGGACGTTTTTCTCTCTGAACTCACCCAAAACAGAAGCAGCAGGGCCCCCTGGACCCAGCCTTGGTTAGCAGCCCCAGGTGCCTGTGGGTCCTCCCCGGACCCCGTGCTCACAGAACCAAGTTCGTCCACTGGGTGCAGTGGGGGAGGGGGGGACATGGATCCTGGAAGCTCCTCCAAAAGCGTGCTGATCTGGCTGTCTGCAGGTCACTGAATTGAGTTTCTCTCCATCCTCTGCCCACCTCGCTGCTAAGCCCGAGTGCCCTCCTCCCCCTGCCCCTTTTCTCTCCTTGTCTCTCCCAGCCCCCCAGGGCCTTTAGAATGTTTGTGACGCACAGCCCAGGAGGACAGAGCTGCAGCCTCACCCAGGAGGGGAACACCTGCTCCGGCCACCAAGTCTTGGCCCCTCACCTGGATTCTCGAACTTTCTCTCCTCCCCCTCCCCAGGTCAGGCCAGCTGTATTTCTTGTGTGAGCTCAGAGTGTCCTGTTTTCAAAAGCCTTTCTCTCTCTGATTATCTGTTGACTAGCGTGTTTGTTTACTTGAGATCTGTGCATGCACACAAGCACACACACATAGACACACACCTATCTGTCCATAAGCTCCTGAGGCAGGGTCTTGTCCCCTCATCTTCCTCTTTGTATCCCATACTGGATTTGATAGAAATCCATGTGCTTCCTGGAACCTCAGAATGTGACCTTATTTGGAACTAGGGCTACTGTAGATATCATTAGTTAAGCTACGATGAGGTCCTATTCAAGTTGTATGGGCTTTAATCCAACATAACTGGTGTCCTTATAAGAAGAGAAGCCCACAGAGACCCTGACAGGACGCTGTGCGGCCACCGAAGCAGAGACTGAAGTGACACGGCTGCAAGCCAGGGAAAGCCACAGATTGTCACCAAATGCCAAAAGCTGGAAGAGGCAGGGAAGGATCCCACCCCCTCCCAGAGCCTCCGAGAGAGCACGGCCTGCCAGCACCTTGGTTTGACCTTCCAGCCTCCAGAACTGTGAGAGAATAGCTTTTCATTATTTTAAGTCTCTCACATTTTTGGTACTTTGTTATGACAGCCCTAAGAACCTAATACTCATCCCCAGGGTCTAGCACCACGCCCCGTCTATGCTAACAGCTATCCCAGGAATTACATGTTAGTCCACATTCCAGTCTTATCTTTAGTCTATAGTCCCATATTTTGGGCTTCACAAACCACAGATACCTTAATTTGGGTGCCCCGGGAGCAGACCAAGCCCAGGAATCCAAGGGCAGATACTGGAAGGTCATCCCACAAACACCAGCAGGGCTGGCACGAGTGGTGAAGAAGGCAGGAGTCTGCTGCCCAGCAGAGGGAGGTCACCTGTGTGAGGTCACCTGTGCGGGCCATGGGCTCAGGCTCCTGGGACCTCCAGGACACATATAGACGGAACCCCTTAGAAACCCCACCACACAGGGGAAGAGTGCCGGCTGGCTGAGAACAGCAGGCCGAACCCGATGACACCTGTGACAACTCCAGAGCACTGGCATAGAATTGTCACCTTTTATGTTGTCAAGTTGGGAAACAATAAATGCAAATTCTATCTGATGCCTCTTCATGAAAGGGACATTTAACACCAACAATACCGGAAGATTATAATTTTAGGATAAAGAATAGTTCTCTATTTTGATTTTCTGCCAAGGTTATTAGCTTTGTCCTTAGTTTGTCCTTATTGTTAGTTCGTTCTTTTGTGGGGGGAAGGGGATGGATTAAAATACTTTTATTGTGGAAAATTTTATGTATTTACAGAAAACTTGTAAAAATAGAGTTCCCATATACCCTAGCTTCCTGCAATGACAATGTCCTACAAAATCATAGTACATTCGTCAAAACTAAGAAATTAACATTGATAGAATATTATTAATTACTCGGCCATAATTTTTAAATATTTCATTACTAGATGGCACCAGTCCAGAGATCAGTGCCGGGAACCACTGCCTTCATCCACCCTGAATAAGAATGTCATAGTGCAAGTCTCTGCTTGGTAACTTTCAATTTTGCTTCTGGGCAATTGACAAATTAAAACTGGCCTCCACCTCGGTGGGACCCACATATCAATCAGGAGTTTCTGAGCATATGCAGGCACTGTCCTCAGCCTCAGTAGTCCGTGCAGTTGAAGATGAAAAGTCAGTGTATACAAATGTATATAATGTATACAAATATATGTTATATACAATTTGCATAAATGTATACATTGTATATAAATGTATGCATGACATACTATGTATACAAATAGACACTAAAGGTCAGGTATTCATTATCAATTACATTAATGACTTTTTCCAGATATAATTTATATAACATAAAGTTTCCCTAACATACACAATTTAATGTTTTTTTGTTGTATTTATAGAATTGTGCAACTATTACCATAATCTAATTTGGAGACATTGTCATCACCTCAACAAGAAATCTCACAGTCGTTCTTAGCAGTCGTTCTCCGTTTCCACTTCCCCCATCCCCTGGCAACCACTAATCTACTTTCTGTCTTTATGAATTGGCCTATTCTGGTATTTCATGTGAGTGGAACAGTATGTGACCTTTTGTGACTGGCTTCTGTCACTTAGCATAACGTTTGGGCTTCGTCCATGTCGTAACAGGTGTCAGGACTTCATTGCTTTTCATCACCAAATAATATCCCACTGTGTGGATATGCCACATTTTGTTCATCCATTCACCAGCTAACGGGTATTTGGGTTATTGCCACTTTTGAGCTATTATGAACAATGTTACTGTGAATATTCTATGGGTTACAGTTCATCAAACATGGCAAGAACATGGATCTGCAAGGAAACGTTGATTCCGAGTAGAAGGGTGGTGTGAACAATCCGTGGCCCCGGGGAGGAGACTCCATATTTGTTGGGTGCAGAGTGACTCTGCTTTCTGGGAACACAGCAGCTCTAAGGGGTGGATACGCTGAGACCCAGCCTGCCATAGGCTGCCGTGCGCCGGCCCCCACGTGGATCATCACATTTGATCTCCTCAGAGACCCTACAGAAACATGCTCATTTTACATATGGAGAAACTAAGGCTTGCCCAAGGCCACGCCTGCAGAGAGGGTGCAGATCAGACTAAAATTCTTGTTTCTCTAACTCCAAAGAACACATTCTTAGCCAGGACTCTGCACTAAGCTCCTGGGAGGGGATTGTGGGCCCTGGCATGAGTGTGCCACATTTGTCCCTTGTCCACCCCCTATCCGCTTTGCACGGCCACCCGCCCAGCTGTTCTCGTCCCCCGGTAGCCACCATTCTCTGCCACAGAACTCCCCAACGTGAACTGCTGAGTCACCTGTCGCCACGTCCCAGCCTACTCTTGAAAACTGCCTTCAAAGGCAGGGGTTTAATTCTTCCACAAGAGAGTCTCCCAGAACCAAATCTCATTAATAAAAGACGAGAAATAAATTTTAAAAAAGGACGTGCTGAGATGCTTCTGCAGCAGCACACACTGTCGAAAACTTGTTTTACCCCTTGAACAAAAAGGATTTTTCTCAGCAGGGCCAAATAATCCCCCTCCTTCCTGGCAAGTCCACCGGCTCCCAGTGTGGAAGGAGCCCCAGGTTGGGCTCCTATTACGCATGTGCTGTTGTTTCATCCTTCCTTGGAGAAAAATGCAAATCTCCCTGACATATTTAAATATGCCATTAATTACTGAACATTGTCTTGGTTTGAAAGGAAAAGAAAAAAAGAGCACATAATTGGAGACTTCCTTTCACTCTGCAGATGTTTCGGGGGACATGGGAGGAAGTCACTGGAGCATGACTGGTCATCACCCTGAGCCGGCTGGTGACAGCAGATGTAGGCCCCTTGGAGGGGCAGCTTGCTCAGTGGAAACATTGCCATAGCTCAGGGCAGACCCCGGGCTGGCACTGACGCTGCGGCTTTGTTTTATTGCAGTCTGAAAATCTGCTTCTGGGTTGTGGAGCCAAATTGGACAGCCAGGATGCACGTGGCCAGCAGGCGATACAGGAGTCGGCTATGCTCCGGCAGAAGCCGTGCCAAAGCAAATCTCTGCAAGCCAAACAGTTCAAAGAGGTGCCAGGTGCCTTCCCTGCTCAAAGTCTTCAAGAGGCTTCCCTTGCACATGTCTCCTGTGATTTCACGATTTCCATTCAGGTTCACTTAGGCTTGTTCCCCATGCCATTGCTGAACAGAACAAGAGCCCTCCCACTCTGGATCAGAGGTGAGCCCCAATAGCATGTCATGTTTCCTTGCTGCTGACAGGTTCAGAGAGCAGGGATGGTGCCATCACCCTGTGACTGAGGCAGCTAGTCCTTGAAGCAGGCACTCCTTGTGGGCTGCCACCATACCTGCTCTGCCTCTGGCATCTTATTGGGAATCTGTGGTGTTCACTGCACCCTGAAAAGCCAAGAACTCAAAGACATTGCTGCAGGGCGCTTGCGGAGAGAGGAAACGGAGAATTCACAGACCACCCCCAGCAGCAGTTCTGAACAATGTTGTAAAGCAGTGTGGGCTCAGGCAGCTCAGATAAATTGGAAACCGCGTTCTTCCTCCACTAAGACAGTAACCTCCCACATCCTCCACTGTTAGACTGTGATGTTGGGCCGTGTGACCAGCCCTGAGCAATGGGACATCTATGGCAAGGATACAGATGGCTGAGAGTTGAATCCTGGAATCCATCCTGACAAACGGAAGATTGGGGACAACTGCCCTAACTTGTCCCCAGACCCGCTTGATCTCGTTCCCACACCCCCTTGGTTTCTCTGAGGACATTTGGGGGGTTGTCATTAGGGTGACCTACTCATCTGGGCTTGCCTGGGATGTTCCCGGGTTCAGCGTTCTTAGGAACTCTGCAGTCCCGGGAAAACTGGGGCCTTGGCCCCCCCATTTGTCCTCACAGTCCTCATTGGCCAATCCCACCATATTTGTGTTCGGTCCTTTAAGAATCAGTCCACAGATACTCAGCGAGGCCCTGCCAGGTGCTGCTCCTGGTGCTGAAGGGGCAGATGCAATAGACAAGCCCCCGCTCATCCGGGAGACAGAAAGCAGGCCACACGTCGATCCACGCTGAGCGTGCCGCATGGTAACAAGCCGGGGCTGAGATGAAACTGGGTGAGGGGAGACAGAGTGCTGGGCTGGGGGGAGACAATGGCCTGAAATGACCAGGGAAGGCACCACCAGTGAGCTGCACTTAAACAGAAAGGAGAAGAAGGGCGGGTGGAGCCTCGCGGATGTGTGGAGGCAGAGCATTCCCAGCACAAGGAGCAGGGGGTGGAAAGGCCTGGAAGCAGCAGGTGCTTGGAGTGTGGAGAAAGAACAGAGGGGGCAGGTGTGTCCGGAGCAGAGTGGGCTGGGGCGGGGGTGACAGAGAGGAGGGCAGAGCAGAGGAGCATGCAATAGTCTGTTCAGGCCACTGCAACAAAACACCATGGACTGGGGGGGTTGTACACAACAGAAATTCATGTCTCAGGACTCTGGAGGCTGCAGTCCGGCATCAGGGCTCCGGCAGACCCTGTGCCTGGTGAGCCCCCCTTTCCCGCTCATGGTCCTCACCTCCTCTCTGCCACCGCACATGGCAGAAGGCACAAGGGAGCTCTCTGGGACACTAATCGGTTAAAAGGACACTAATCCCTAATCACCTCCCAAGGCCCCACCTCCAAATACCATAATATTGAGGGTTAGATTTCAACATAGGTGTTTAGGGGCACACAGACATTCAGACCATAGCTTAGGGTCTGACGGACAGGGGACAGGTCAAGATTTGGTTTAACTTAGGGAATTGCATGTTCTTGGTAGCAGGGTGGTAAAAAAAAAAAAAAGTTATCCTAAGAGATGGTAACCATCTTTTCTTAAGGAGGGATATGTCTTTGTTTAGAAAAATACCTTAAAAAGCCACATGGGCAGGTGGGACCCTGAGATTTGGTGAACAGGGATCAAGGAGTGACAAAGGTCATCAAGTGGCTCTGCAGTAGAAGCAAACAGAACACGGAGGTGAGAGTGACAGAGAAGAGACGAGGCTGAAGACAAAAGGGGCAGAGGGTCAGGGACGGCCGCGCCGCGAGGTTGGGGTCTGCAGGACTCCTGAGCCCCAGAATGTCTCGTGCTCGGTTGTCAGCTGTTGCTGATGAGCTGTGACGTCTCCCTCTGATCTGCTGGGCACAGTAAACCAGAGATGGCCTCTCATCCACGGGGAACTGGGGTCCTCCCTGGACCCACGTAGGCTCTACGGCTGCGTGACCAGCAGAATAGAGAGCAAGGGGTGCTCTCCCTGCCAGTTTCTGAGTCCAGACCCGGGGCTGAAGACACTTGCACTATCATTCTCTTGGACCCCTCGTCCTCAGCGCCCAGCTGCCAAGGGCCCTGGCTGACCTCCCAGCCACGAGCGAACTGGCTCGGAGATTTGTGAGCAAAATAAATTATTGTTGATGTTTTCAGCCCCTAAGTTTTGGGTAATTTGTACTCAGCAATAGATAGCCAGGCGGTGAAGACTCTACATTCATGACAGCATTGGGTGAGTTGTGTGTTGGTAACTGAGGACGGAGACTGGATTCCACACCTGGGGCCGAGGGGCACGAAACCTGACCAGCACACGCAGGGATGCTGCCGCAAATTCAAAAACTGAGTGAACCGGACAGAAGCTGGAGGCTGGAGCCAAGACCTGGCAGCCTCCTGGGAATTGGTGGAGATATTGAGAAGGCATTACAGTTTTTAGTTTTTCTTGAGATAATTTTACCAAGAACTCAAGAGGCATGGTGACCCCATCTGATATTCAGGGTTTCCACGCCCTGTTGGGCAGAACCCATCACACCAGACCACCCACGTTGGACTGTCCTCAGTCAGGCATCCGTGCCTGACCTTACAGGTGTCCCCGCCCATGCATGAGATACCCAGCACTGCTCCCCAGACTGTCTTAGGAGGAGCTCTCTCAACGACAAGACAATGAGTACAATGGGCACCGTGACCATTCTGCGTGGTACAAATGCACCCGGACAGAGCGCACTGAAAAGACACAGGGTCTGTGCCACGGCCCTTGGATGAGCAGAGCTGAGCATGATGGAATTTCTCCAGAGGGAAAGTTTCTACTTTTGTTGTTCAACCAGAATTCAGTTGAAGAATTGCCAAGAAAGAAGACACTTACCAAGGCTAAAATGACTATTTTCACTTAGTATTTTGAGCCTTTTCGTATAATTCCTAATCTTCACAATAACCCTATAATGGACCAACCTGATTTTATAAATGAATTTATAAACATTTATAAACTAAGGCACAAGGAGAATGACTAAGCAGCCCAAGCCACGGAGCTTACGGTAGATTTGAACTCGGATAGTCTGACTTCCAAGTTCTTTTGAAAGCACCACAGAGGTGCATAAATTTCTGATAGTTTTGTTAACTAACTTTCGATGCATTAGTGTCTATTTAAGTTGCAACTGTGCATAAGCTTCACGGCATAAATACATTTAAACACACCAGACTTTGCAGGGAAACATCTGGCCTTAAACAAAGTTCATTTCATTATGTAAGTAGCCATAACGCCAGTGGTCGGAGGAAAGTAAAAAGGCTATCTCAGTCCACACTGAACTACAGCTCCCTTGAAATCTCACTGTTAAATCAGAAATGTCTAAAGCCATAAATGAGTTAACCAAAAGACAGACCAAGTATCTAAATACAAAGACATTATAGCGTCAGAGAGCAATGCCCATAAAGACAGATATCTGTTTGTTTATTCCTGATGCTGCGACAGGATTTATGTGTGTTTTTTATTGAAGGAGCTTTTTTCATAGATAACTCAATGCAAATTATTTGAAAGAAAATGTATTTTGTTATTACTTGGAATAAAAAAGGCAATCATGTTGGAATGAAATGCAGATAAAAAATGAGATCATATAATAAAGGATATGGAATTTGGCAATTTAAGCAGAGCTACTCAAAGGCAGGTGATTCACGAATAAGCTGAAAAAGATGGTTCAACTAATGCTTTTTAACCACCTACTATGTACTAGGAAACTGCTAAATCATCTTTCATGTTAACTTCATTTTAACTGATAATGCAATGCTATAATTTGTAAAAGAAAATATTCATTTTGCAGAAAAGTACCTGCAGAGGGCATTGCAGCAGGAGAAACAAAAACGTGCTAATTCCTCGGAGGCCAGGTCTCCTTTTTCCTTTCCACTTCTACGACCTGGACAGGAGAGATGCCCACTTTTTGAGCATTCTCTATGTTTGTGGGGGAGGGACATGTGCTAGAGTTTTGGCCAACGAGATGTTAATTAAAGTTTTCTAGGTGTTAATACTCCTGAGAGAGAAACAGCTGACACAGACTTTCCCTTGTTCTTACTGCCTTGAATGTCAATATGATGCCTGGAGCTGAGGCAGCCATTTTATTACCATGAGGAAGAGATCTGCAAAGATGTTGGCTCTAATGTTGTCGATCTCCTAAACCAATGCCGAGAGCTGCCTATATCCAGATTTCTTGTCATTTTAGAAAAATAAACCCTATAGTTATTTAAGCCACATGGAGCAGATTCTATATTTGGTTTTTCTGTTGTTGTTGTTGTTATTATTGTTTTTTTGTTTGTTTTAGCCAAAAACATTCTTACCCAGTGCATCCCTTGTGCTATGTGAAGGGGAAAAAATGGGTACTTACTCTTCTTGATATTGATAATTATAGAAATAGTAGTTTAGCAGTTTTTTTCACACTTAAAAGTAATTATTAACGGAAATTACAATCAGGACACATGCCTTCAAGATTACTATAAAAAATGATCAAAGACAATATAATCCACACATAAAAGAAAAAAAATTAACCATAAATACAGAACACAAAAAATAGGATGACAAGATGATCAATTATATGATGTCCATTGTGACAAAGGTGTAAATGGGTTACACTTTCTATTAAATGACAAAATATCTCCTGTTGGTACACACATATCAACTATGTGTCTGTGAAAGATGCATCAGCATAAAGACATAAAGAAAAGTTCATGGTAAAAGAACCACTGACGAAAGCACTTACATAACTAGAATAGTGCATTTTATTAGAGGTTAAATGGGAAAATCCTATCGCTACTGTCTACGTGGATGTAGGCATAGACAGGCATCAGATGGCATTCAATATTAATTTCTGAGTAAAATCAAGTTAAAAGAACATTTTCTGTCACAGTAAAGAACAACTATCTTCATGTAACACCACTGGAAGCATTTCATTAATGTCTATAAAAAGGTTAGAATCCCCACAAACTTTGTATTTATCATTGTTCGATCAAAAGTAATTAAACATTCTGAAACGATGTGTTGGAAAAATAAAGACAAAGGTGATTGTTTTTCAAGCCAAAATAAAACTCTCTCCCTGGGAGACAGAAGAGCATCAGCTAAAAGCTCAGGGACTGAAGACAGTTCAGCAAATGACATGTTAATAAAAACAAACCAATGAGTTTCTTTACCCATAATAATCAGTTAGAAAAATATAACAAATATTCTATGGGTAACAGCCACAAAAATATACTTCAGGACACTCTCAACAAGAAATGCACAGGGCTGCGGGAAAAATATTATAAAACCTTACTGAGAGATACAAAAGAAGATGGAGAAACAGAGAGACACGTCGTATTCTTAAATGAGAAGGTACGAGGTAGTAAAAATATCAAACCTTTCTAAATTAAACTGTAAATTTAATAGAATTCCAATGAAAACCCAACCATGAGGTTCTCTGAATCTTAACAATATGATTTTAAAGTTTTTCAAGAAGAATAAACGTATAAGATCAGCGAAAAAGAGAGAGAGCAGGAGCGAGACAGAGGGAGGGAGGAAGGGTGGCTGCTCTCAACAAAACTGGAGCACTGAGCTAAAATCGTCCCTTGTTGCCCAAAAAGATCACCAGGATGACATCGAAACAGACCCAGGTAGAGTGTGTGACAAAAGTGACATTTAAAATCCAATGGTACAGGGGGTAGACATGTCAATCAACTTATTTTAATCATTCCACATTGTATACACATATCAAAATGTCACATTTTACCCCACAAATGTATATAATTGTCAATTAAAATATTAATAATAAATTATTTGAAAAACCAATGCTACAAAAGCACATAAGTCAATAGATGTGAGATCATTTAAGATGAAACAAAGTTGGATGTCTGCTCATGACTTGCACCAAAACAAATCCATGTGCACGAATGATCTCAGAGTCAAAGGAGAAGTAACATATGAGAGATGATATTTGCATTACACATGTATAATATTCTTAACACATAAAAAAATTCCTAAATAAGAAAATGAGAACCACCCCAATAAAAAGATGGTTAAAAGATGTGACTACAGAAGTCACCAAAGAAAATACAAATGTTCGAAGTCACCAGAGGTGAAGCGAATTCAATAGCAACACATCACTACTCACGCAGAAGCTTGGGGAGTATTTCGAGAGCTGTGGTGGCGTCTGGTGGTCGAGTAAGGGTGAAACGGAAAACACGCAGGGCTGCCGGGGAGTGC
>CM052436.1:206759735-206777246 GCA_028533085.1 Varecia variegata
TGAAAATACACCTCTGCAGGGTTTTAAGGAACAACTTATTGAGTGATGTAAGTGACCTCAGGAGGTCTGATACTGCCGCATATTTGGAAATTAACTCCCAGGCAGGGAAAACAGCCTCTCTTATCTGATACTCGAATCTGCTTAAAAGGCGGAGTGTGCCGAAGACTTTCCCGTCATGCGGTGGGTCTTCACCTGCTGCGGCTGCCGCGGCTGTGATGGCTCTGCCCCTCCCCGCTGGCCAGGCTTGGGGGGCCCTGCCCCAGCCCACCAGGGCCCTCTGCTCTCCCAGCCCCCACCCCGTGAATTCCCACAGGTCCTCTGGTCCCGGCCACCTGTCAGCTCCTTCCACAGGCCTTACCTGAGCATCCTGCAGACTGGCTCCTTTTCCCAGTCACTCTACCTTGTGTTACCTGGTTCAGGTTTCTCTATAATGTTGTCACCATCTGAGAGTATCTCACCGATTTGTCCCCTTATGTGTGCTGTGACCTTTGCAGGGGAGCCGGTCTTTGTCCTGTTTATTCATCAGTGTCCAATGGGCTCGGCCGAGGACCCAGCACACAGTAGGTGCTTAGTAACCGTGCACTGAACGCACGGGGACAGATCTCTCCTCCCGCCCCGCGGAAGGGAAGGCACAGTGGCAGGTCAGAGCGAGTGGGGAAAGGCTGGGCCACATGACGCCCTGATGCCTTCCTACAGCCTCCTGTGATGGAGGCCGGGACCAGGGCGGGGCTCTCTGGGGCGTGGCCTGGGGACACACTCGAGGTCCACGGCTTCTCCTCAGGCTCTGCAGTGCCACAGGCGTCTGCTGTCTGCAAGGTTACACCAGGACCCCGAGGGCCCATGAGTAATAAACATGCGGCAGGTCACCGGGAGTCATTCTCGACTCAGCAGGTGTGTTGGTCAGTCCAGGGCTGTGGTGATCACTGCTGTGTGCGAGAGTCTGGACCCCGGGTCAAAGTACGCGGCTGCTAGACGTGATAGGGAAATAGTAGCCGCACGTGACAATCGTGGAAACTGGCGGGGGACATGGGCTGTGGCAGGAGAGGTTCCCGCAGGCCTGGGCTCTGTGTGGGCTCCCCCACGTGCCATGAGAAGGCATCCCTGTCCTTTCTACCACAAGGATCCCCAGCAAGGAGCCTGTGGGGTCTCGGCACAGGTGGCTGTATCGAGATCTGCTGTCCAACCTCAGCCCGTGGGCTGCCTGGGCATCCACCCAACCCATACCTTGCTCTTTGGTGCAAGCCATTCCCCACACCTGGGTGCTGTCTGACCAGAGCCCAGTGACCCTGCAGGTGCCAGTCCCTGGCGGCTGCTCTCACATCATCCAAAAGGTGTCTCGTTCCTATTGACTAGGACAGGGTATTTTTAGAAGGAAATCTGTCCAAGTGGGATTGTAAATAGGCCTCCTACCACCATTGTCCCTGAAACAGCACAATATTTCTACTCTATTATTTTTTTCTTTTTTGAGACAGGGTCGTGCTTTGTCACCAAGACTGGAATGCAGTGGCACTATCATAGCCCACTCCAGGGCTCAAGTGACACTCCTGCCTCAGTCTCCTGAGTAGCTGAGACTACAGGCATGTACCACCATGCTCAGCTAATTGTTTTTATTTTTTGTAGAGAAGGGGTCTCGCTATGTTGCCCAGGCTGATCTTGAACTCCTGGCCTCAAGTGGTCCTCCTGCCTTGACCTCCCAAGTGGCTGGGATTACAGGTGTGAGCCAATGCTCCTGGCCCCACAGTCATTCTTAAAGGCCACCAACTCCAGAAACATCAAAGGGCTCCTGCAAAGCCTCAGCTCTCAGCCTCTTGGTGGGGCGGGTGCAGAGCTCCCATCCTTGGAGCAGGCTCTGAATGAAATGCATTTCCGTAGTGCAACTGGGAGAGAGAGTTCCTTCTTGCCCAGTAATTTCCTGGCATCCAATAGAAGCTGAAGAAAATGTGCTTTCATTGCCAATTGGTCACATAATTCATTTTTTCTCAGCAAACTGGAGCAGGGTATCGTACCCGTGGATCACAGGCAAAGAAAGCTTTGCCTTTCCTGAAAAGAGACTTCCGCACTCACAGGCGTGTGGTTTAGTCTTGATGTAACTTGAGTCAACGTTTTAGGGTCAGGATGTCCTGAGTCCCTGCAGCCTTGCTCCTGGAGGCAGGAGCTGTCTTTCTGATGAGCAACACAAAAGGTAAGACAGTTAAGGCCCTCGCTGAGTAAGTGACAATTGGTAAACTCTCAGACTTTCAGGAGCCTGAGTGAATTCAGTGCGGCACATCAGGGCTCACACGGAGGCCTGTTCACAGGGTTGACAGTCAAGCGTCACGTAAACAGGACTGACAGTGCCAAGCCATGAATTATTCCTGCATAATGACATTCTTCCAGACTAAGACAAAAGCTGTCATTACTTCATTACCCGGCTGTGTCTTATTTATTCTGGGCCTGCTCTGCAGAAACCATGAGAAAACATTTTCTTTTCCCCCATAGAGGACTGCCTCGATCAGGCAAAAATGGCCTGCTTCCAACCAAAGCACTCACAAATCAATTATCCCCCGAGTGATGAAAATTCCTGGAGGTCACTGCAGACTGAGCCGGAGAAGGAAATCTGATTTGTCCGTCCTCGGTTCATTAGCTCAGAGTTGGCGGCTTTGCAGTATCCTTGCTGGAGGGTCTACGACCTTTTCCTGAGGAGCGACTGCTTCTGATTTCCCCGAAGTCTTATGACGGTTGATGAGAAAAGTCAGAGGCCGGGAGGCCGAGGACACCTCCTCTAGATCATTTCGGGGACCTTGAGAGAGGAGATTCTGGCAGTGGCAAGCACCTTGCAGACCCACCTGTAGGTGCCCCGGGCCCTGGACGTCTCTTTGCTCCTTTTTGCTTCTGTGGTCTCAGCGTGTGAAGGGAGTGGCAGGCATGTGCCCACCCTGGGCACTGTGTCGGTGAGGCAGACTGGGCACTTTTGGGGGAAATTTCCAGGGAGAGCAGCGGCGAGTGCTTGGGTTTCCGAGGAAGCAGAGCACAGGGTTTAGGAGGGCAGGGGCTGCACCCAGACTGGCTGGTTCCCCCTCTGCTTCTCCCCAGCTGGCGAACAGAGCCTCTTTGGGTCTCAATCTCATCTTTAAATGGGCTGTCGTGAGGATCAAATAATTTAACAAATGTAAGATGTTTAGCACAACGCCTAGCACACAGAAAGGTCAGCCTTTATTTTTATAGATCACTGGACTGAAATATTGAATTTAAATCTTAAGGAAGGAGAATAAGAACATTGATATGTTAGGAACCCTATCATTGTTGACGGCACTAAAAATGGAATGTGCCTTGTGCCTCCAATGCAAATGCAAGTCCACGGGAAATTGCTACTCGATGAACCCAAATTTTGCACTGCCCTCCTGTCTCCAGGAATAACCATTTGTGGAAAGTGGGGTCTTCTTCATGCATGGCTGCTTGCCCCCGACAGAGAGAGAGGTAGTGCTTAGCAATTCTGGATCCAACCTGGCCCAACCTCTCTCTCGTGGAGGGTAAACAAATCTCGCAGATATTTTGCAATCACATGTCTTTGTGATTTCAATGTGATCTAAAACACTTGGCTGTTTATTAGAATCATTGCAGCCCCAGAATCTAGGATGCTGGATTTAATGACAACCACGGTAGGGAAAAAGCATTGATTTCTCTTAGAGACAGGCTCCAGAATTCCCCTGGAGGACTGTGCGGTAATAACACGCAGAATCGGTTTTCTCTCTGTCGGATGGGAGAAGACCACTCACTGCACCATTAACTTTAGAAAACACCACCTTCCTCCAGAAGCCAGACGCCGGCCGGGGTGCAGCGGAGCATGGGAGAGTTCAGACACCAGAATCTAGGCTGATCATGATTAAAAGTCACCCCACTCTCAGTCCGGCTTGGTACAAACCGCACAAAGGTTAGCACCTTAAGAATTGCTGACACACTTATTCAGATTTCAAAGCTACAGCTCAAATCCCAGGAACACAGGATTTCAGTGACCTAGATAATTTGGGCTCAAATGCCTGCAAGGCATTCCTGAGAGACAGAAGCCAGCACCAGGGAGCACCGCGGTGCAGGTGGGTGCTGCCCTGTAGCATGAAAGCCTACTCTGAGCGGGGGAGAAGACAGAGCGTAAGTGACTTGGGAGATTTATTCCGAGGCAAATGAGAGGTTAGTTCTGGAAAAGGGCAGAAATCAAGATAATGCTTCCCACATTTCCTGGTGATTTAATTTTTTGCAGAAGAAATGAAACAAACACAGTCCCTACTCAGGAATTTTGACTGAGGTTGGACATGTCTGTTGAGGAATGGGTACAAGTTTGAAGGACGGGATGTAGGGAAGGAAAGTATTTTTATTTCTTCCAATGTAGTGGCTCTCATCACGCCAGAGTTCCCCCCTGGAACTAGACTGTAGGCCCTTTCCTGAGCAGGTAAGAATGGCTCAGAATTAACATATTAATTGTCAGGTGCTCCTGAAGTGCTGGAGGATGCTTGAGAAAGGACTTGAGTAGTTCCAGCGTTGCTTTTCTGAAACCGTGTCTGCCGTAAATTGACTCAGCCAGCCCCTTCTTTACACAAACGTTAACTTCCCATCCAGCAGGTGTGGGCTATCGCGGCCTGAATGTGGCGGTTTCTGTATAATATTTGCCTCTGGGTGCCCCGGTGAAAGTAGCTAAAAATAGGGACTTTTGGAGAACGAAATCTACCGGGAAAGCTAAGGACTGCAGGTGACCTTGAAGCCATGAGGATGAGTCCCTGCTTTCCCGGGGAGGCAGCCCGAGCCGGCTGGGACTCCGCTGAAGCTTGGTGGCTTTAGTTATCCTGGTATTTAACCGCTGGCCACTAAGAAATGTTTTCTTACTAACAAATAAACATCGTCTGCGATAGCAATCTGCAGTTTACTCAGCCGTTTTGCACATGTGATCCTCACACACCCCGGGAGGTAAGGAGGACAGATTTTGTTATCCCGAGAAAACAGAAAGCTTCAGTGAGCAGCGGAGGCCCCGGGCAGGTGTGGTGGAGCCAGGACTCAACTCCAGGTCTTCCACTCTGCCTGGTGCCGGGGTCCCTCCCCTGGGGCACAGTGTGTTACTATTTTTCAGTTATCAGCGAAGCACCACATTCCGTAGACAACGGTCCTTACTGGAGAAAGTCCCAACACCTAATGGAGAAAAAACAGAAATTAAGAGAGGAGGGTCACATAACAGGAATATTCTTCTCAGCCTTCTCAGAAGACTTTGCCACCGAGTTTCTTTAAAAGAAGAGAATATGTTACAAATGCGATTAGATTTACGAGAACTTGGTGTCCCTTCCCGGAGCCATGTGCATTTGGTGGATGGTGGCATAGCCAAGAAAGTAAAACCCACAGGACTCGGGGAGGTCCCTCCCCTCCGGCCCCCCTGCTTGGGCAGCGCTGGCGACGGCTCTGCCGCTTCCCCTCTCCCTCTGCTGGGTTCCTGGGCCGTCCCCAAAGGCTGACTGGGTTCCAGGCACATGCGCGTGGTCCACAGGGCTTGTACTAACTAAATTCGCTCTTGGCACACTCTAAGATGGTGTCATTGCTCCTTCCCGGCTGTCAGCAGCTTTCTTTCAAAAGACCAGACAGACGGAGGTGTTCCCGAACCTCTGGGCATGAATGAACTCTGCACCCCGAGCCGTGAGGCTCTCTACCATCTCGGCAGCACTTTCTTCCTGAACAAATGCACACCTGTGTGCTGGTGCACACCTGTGCACATTGCCTGGGGACACCTGCCTTGTGGTGAATCTTCCTGTCGACATCCACGTGCACCTTCTCGTCCTGCTCTCTGGACGGTGCCCCTAGGGGAATCCATCTGTGTTCAATCCATGGTGGTGGTTTCCACCGGGGGGCGGGGGGTGATTTTATCCTTTTACCCCGGGGTACTTGGCAGCATCTGGAGACATTTCTGACTGTCACAACTGGGAGGGTTTGTGCTACTGTTTCCTAGTGGGTGAAGCCACTAAGCATTCCCTGATACTCCAGCCAGCCCCCCACAGCAGGGAGGCATTCAGCCCAAACGTCAGGAGTGCTGGGGCTGAGAAACCCTGGTCTCCTGGAAGAGACTGCATAAAGTGAAATGACCGACAGTTACTTTTTATAGGGGACTCTGGCCCAGAATTCGTGGATAGCATCGGGACTGCTCTCTGGAAAACTGGAAAAGGAGAGGCATGCCCACCCTCACAGAATGACGCCCATGCATTGCATGGACCTTGCCTTGTTAGGAACAACAACGCCCAAGATGGCGATGGAAACTTTGCCCTTTAATTACAAAATACGGCTAGTAAACCTGGCACCATGACTTCTAAATTACAGGTCTCCAAGTGTCTCTTTCCTTGAGCAGCCAGACAGGTGAGGGACACCTGAGCTGATGATGTGCGAGCGTCTTTGAGTTGTAGGCAAGGAGAATGATCTGGTCTTTTCTGAAACACTTTCCCTCCTGTTATTAAGATATTACATTGAAAAGAGACACTTGCTGTGTTTGGCGCTATTAATAATTCTCCATTTGTGACATCACCCACGTCCCCAGAGAAACTTGGAGTTTCAATTACTGCATTACAACAAAACTCTGCAGGACGGGGCTGATAGAGGGAGATACCGAAACAGTTGAAGGAGTCTGCCTGGCAGGGGCAGTGAGGAGGGGCACTGAAATTTAACATCAGGGCAGTGTTTGAGTAGGAGAGCCAGAGTCAGTGCAGGAAGCAGAAGGCTTCTTTGGCTTGTGAAGGTAGTAAATATAATTGCCACTGAATGCACGGCTATATTAAGCTGGATATTGGAAAGGG
Organism: Varecia variegata; assembly: GCA_028533085.1. Classification (NCBI taxonomy): domain Eukaryota; kingdom Metazoa; phylum Chordata; class Mammalia; order Primates; family Lemuridae; genus Varecia; species Varecia variegata. The sequence goes on from CM052436.1 coordinate 206,766,530, forward strand.
TAGAAGAAGGATATGTTTAAATAAAGGTTTTGACATAGACAAACTCATCACACGTGATGTGCACATATCGCTACGGGTCAGGGGGGAAAAAAGCTTCTATCTGATGGTTCCCTTAAATGATGGTTTCTACCCCGTTTCTATCTCAGACATCCTGCGCACTGCAGTTCTCATTAACACAGATTTTAATGGGAGATATCTGTCTACAGTGTTCCGCTGTTTCTACTTGCGTGAGGCTGCCATTTACAACAACAAGTATAATAGCATCTTTGAGCTTTTTAATTAAAAATTAATTAGGAGATTTAAGAACAAACTCATTGGGGGTTACTGTACAATAACATGTTTACAAAATTAGGTCTGGGCTTTTTGTTCCAGCTAAGTGTTTCAATCAATTCTGTGTCTATTAAATGTAATTACGTATGATGCTTCCTCAAAATTATAATGTAGCATTTAAAAAGCAGCTGGGAAAAGTCTGTAATTTTAAGTTTGGAATTAGGGTAACTATTAAAATGCAAATAAAGGCAACCGTAGTTGGTTGATTGGGGAGCGGGGGGCCACACTCTTAAAAACAAAGTTTCAGCCGGAGAGAGTTCACCTGGAATGACGTGCTATGGTCTCCCCTTTCCTGTTTGCTCAATTTCCCCCGTGAGCGATGCCACGGAGGCCAGATCAGAGTGATGCCAAACAATGAGAACCGTGAGTGGAAAGGACTAATAGTCTTGCACATTTCCTTGGTACGTCTTTAAGCACTTACTACTTTTTAATGAGAGGTATTAATTGATTAAATGTTTGCTTTGGATTTGGGTCCTTTCAATGCATGTTTCCCAAATACTCTTCATTTTCTGTGTTCAGAAATGGCACTTTTAGACACTTTGGAAGTAGGTTCTCTGTCTAATTCTTTTTGCTGTGTGCATTTCTTTACTGGGTAGTCATTTGGTGAGAGATCCGAACGTGTGCAGAGGCAGAGATGGAGGCTCCAGAGCCCCTGAGTTCTCTCCCACCCCCTTCGTTAACGGAGGTCGCAGTTGGCACGGCATGTGGAATCCCACCCACCCGATAACTTCTGTTAAATGAACAGGATTGTGTTCCATTAGTAACTCAAAAAATTGTAGGAAGTAATTAAAAGGTAGTGCTTTTCAGAGAAGAATGCCAGGGTCTGCTGCCACGGCCACCCCCTCCTCCCTACCTCAGGATGGGCTCGGAGAGGTTAGTTCATGTCTACCTGGAACAGACATTTAAGAAGCTCGCTGTGGAGGGGCTCCCCCGTGGGTGGTGACATAATACCCAGACAAGTGTGATCTCTGAGCAAAGGCCGTAGAGAGCCCCAGGCTGACCCGAGCACACGGGCGTGAGCTAGGAGTGTGGTGCTAGTGGAAGAGCCACTGCAGATGGTGCCTGCCCTGCCTGGTGGAGCCCACAGGCCCACAGCACCCTCTGCTCTCACGTGGGGGGAGCGTGCCTTCTGCAGGGGTGGCCCCCACCTGCGTCCCGCCAGGCGCTTGTCTGTCAGCCGAATACTGATTGGCGTGTGCTACCAGTCTTCCCTTTGCAGACGTGACCCCTAGGCAGATACGCTGTAGGTTGGGACATGCCACATCGGTCCTGACCTCTGGAGGAATCAGAGAATAAAAGTATTAGCCTGACCCTCTGGGAGGGGCTGCAGGTGCTGGCCCAGCCATGCGGGTGGTAGTGACCGAGCCCCCACCAAACTCTGGCCGCGACACGCCGGAGCATCTTCACGCATCGTGGCAGGGAGGAGGTAACGCCGTCCAGGACTTTTTGGGGCTTAAGATAACCAGAAACTTCCCAAGTGGACCCCTCCCAGGCCCGTCCTATGCGCCTGCCTTTGGCTGGTTCTAATCTGCAACCTTTCAGTGTTGTACATACAGCACCTCCCTGAGTTCTGCGTGTCCCTCACGGGATTACTGAAGCTGAAGGGGGTGTGGACACTGCTGGTTTTGTGGCCAGGTGATGAGAAGAGAGGGAAGTCCTGGGACCCCCGATCCCGTGTCTGGTGTCTGAAGTCTCGGCCGACGTGGCCTTCTGGAGCACGGAGCCCCTGGCCCTGAGCTCGGCCAACTCCTCAGCGATGTTGCAGCCTGAATGCGTCACAGAAACGCAGGTTGAGAGAATAAAAGCAAGTTTCACAAAATTGTCATGCCATTTATGACAATTTTATAAAGGATAAAATCATACCATGTATTGTTTATTAACATATATGCATATAGTTCATACTTGAATACCTGACATGTGCACACATGTAAAGTACATAAAGCATAAATGCATGTATAGCTTATATATAAACCTCCGTATTTATTCATGTACATTTACATCCAAGGTGTTAAATATGGGACTAGAAGGGCACATACCAAGTTCATGACAGTGGCTGCCTCTGGGGTCAGGACAAGAAAGTCCAAATGACAAGCTGTTAACGTTTGTTAATTATGGGTGGCAGGTATTGGATATTTGTACTATTATCGGCCCATATGTTTTTCTCTATTTAAAATTAATGCTTAAAAAAAAGCAGGCAAGCGAGAGAGATTGTGGCATTTTCAGTGCACTGTGAGGAGGCCCCAGAGGCTGGAGCTTGGAGCGGGGCTGGCCGGGTGCCAGGGGAAAATGTGGGTGCTTTGCACACCCGGCGATGACTTCTCCAAGCACACCCTCACCAGGAGGGAGGTGCAGAAGGAGGTGGCACGGGCTGCCCATCCTTGGACTTGTCCTGGCAGCAGCGGCCGAGGAGGAGTCGGCAGGGGCTGTGAGACCCTGGACTGGGCTTCGGGGCAGAGGGCATCTCCGAGCCACCCGCCTTCTCGCTCTCTCGGGTGTCCCTGCCCCAGGGCAGGCTGGACAGGGACGAGGTGAGGAACAGAGGCCCACGGAGTCGCCTGGGGTCTGAGGGTCCCACCTGCCCACTGAGCTCCTTCCTTCCAGCCCCACCAGTGCATTTCCTCGCGACCCTGTTGTTTCTTGCCTCGGTTTCATTATGCTCCGTGGTGGCACGAGTCAATAAAAACCCCATCTGGCTCTCACAGCACAGAAGATGGTATATGCCTTGAAAACTCATTTGTGCTGAGCTGAGCACACGCTTCTAAATCACAGGCCCCCGAAGAGTCAAGGTGACATGGCAGGAACAGGGAAAAGCCAGACGTTGGAACCTCTGCGCCATAGGGCCATACTTCACCTTCAGCCGAAAGCAGGGTGCCGTGTGCTTTCTGGTTTGTTCTGACGGTCAGAGGACACGAGGGAGGTTTGGGGGGACACGTGGGGACCCGCCCGTGACAGACACTGCAGGCACTTTGCCCAGAATGTAGTGTCACCCAGCAATTTACATTTAATTTCTCTTTGATCTAACTGGGGACCAATGCAATAGACCAGGGGGTGCAGACGGACTATGGCGGAACCAGCAGGTGTCCAAGCACCCCTCAGATGCTACCTGGGACAGTGTCAGGCACAGGTGAAGGTGCCCTGTCCCGTCCAACTCCAGAACGCCCCTGCACCCTTCCTGATCCCGTAAAAGATTTCTAGGGGGAAGAAAATCCCGGGCAGGATAACCAGGCTGGGAAAGCCTGAATTTCCAGAATAGAAATGGAGCTTAGGTCAAAAAAGGTGTTTTAAATTTTGGGTGGGGGTGGCATGGCCGTGCCCCTTTGCTTCCTCGCTCTCCAGTAAGTTTCCTGAGCATCAGTGACGCCGAGTCCCGAGCCGGGTGCTGGGGCAGCAGCGCTGGTCTAGACGTGGACCCTGCTCTCCTGGGTTTAAAATCCAGTGGGGGAGACAGCTGGCAGCAAGTCGACAAGTCCTTCCCGATGGCGACAGCTGCCAGGACGGAAGCAAGTGTGTGTGTGTGTGTGTGTGTGTGCGTGTGCGTGCACCTGTGTGTGTGCGTGTGTGTGTGTGTCGGGGCAGCCACTGTGGTGGGTGTGGGTGCAGCCCGGGCTCAAAAGGAGCGCGTCCCACAGAGAGCAGCGAGTCTCCCGGGAAGGTGGAAGAGGGAGGCCGGCATCGCGGAGCACCGGAGGAGAGAGGTCTGGCCCGGGCCCTTGGCCATCCGGAGTGAGGGTCCCAGGGAGGCTCTGCCCCACGGCAGTGTCCTTGCTTGCCAGGGCTCTGGACAGCCTGACGATGGGATTCCTGAGGAGGGCTTTGGGACATGCCACGTCAGTGCCGACCTCTGGAGGAGTCGGAGAATACACGTGTTAGCCCAACACCGCAGAGGACCCGAGAGGCGTGTGGAGGGACAGATCCAGCCCCGGGGAGGGGGCTGGAGAGAGAGGCAGGGGATGGAGGGAGGAGGGAGGAGAAGAATGAAGGGACGAAAGGACAGGTCGCTGTCTCTGGGTGGTGGCACCGAGGTGGTGGCTCGCCCGTCTCCCTGTCACTGGACCCTAAGGCCGACCGCCAGGTTCCGGGGCCCAGGAGGGTGTGTGAAGCTCTGGCCCTGGAAAACCCCCCTCTCAAACCTGTCCCCCGTGTCCTCCCTGTGACCCCACCTCTGCCACCTCTGACCTGCTCTGCTCTGTGGCCCCCCATCGGGTCCCTGCGTCTGGCCTGGGGCTTGACATTGAGGATCCTTATGCAGTGACTAAACTTCAGCCTGTCCCAGCAGCTGGGGCTTGGTGTCCCCCGAGGTCCTGTGCCCCTGTGGCTGCCCCTGTGCCAGCCATGCCCATCCCCAGTGGGGCCCACTCAGGGGCCCTTTGCAGCCACACTGTGCTCTCAGGTCTCTGGAAATGGACATTGCAGTACAGTCCAGGTGTGCAGACAGCACCTGCCCGTGCGCCATGTGCAACAGCCATCCCCTTCCAGCACCTTCCAGCAACCTGACGCCAGTGAGTGCCAGTGAAAGGCTCATTTTGGTGACAAATGTGACCCTAATTCCATGCCTCATGTAGGATGAACAGGTGTTTCAAATTCCAATTATGAATTCTGTCAATAATTCTAATAAAACCTTGGCAATAATTAAATTAGAATCAGAGTATAGGTTTTTAACATGAAAGGAGAAACAATTTGCTGAAATAAGTCAATCTGGAAAAAATGTAACTGCCTGCATTATGTATTTATGAAGGAGAAACTCATTTTCCCGTCCGATTTCAGCTGGCTGTTTCATGCTGGGTAATAGGTCCTTCTGGTGCGACCACCCCTTCGACAGAAACACGGGCCTTGTTGTACCATCAAGTTCTCTTCCACGCAGGTCACTGATTAAAGACAGTCCTTACGGTTTGACTGTCTCACTAGCCTTGACCCAGGCTAGTTACAGGGGGACTGATGGTTTGCCAGCGACCCCCCCGGTTCGCCACCTTTCTGTGTCGTCCTTTTTATTTTTTATTATTCTCACCTAAATGGTGCCAACCCTTTGCCAGCAACTCAAAGCTCTCCTCCTCCAGGAAGCCTCCCATGGTTGCCTTTGGGGAGAGGAGCTCGGCTGCTGTGCTCAGGGCCGGCCGGGGAGGAAGAGGAAACGTGGCCTGGGCCCCTCCCCGGCTCCAGACGGCCCATCCTCTGCCCGTGTGGCCCCAGCTGGGGTACGGCAATGAGGATAATGGGTGGAAAGTCCTGGAGAACCAGGAGAACACAGGTGAGACCAAAGATGGACGAAGAGTGATCGCAGGAGATTTGCTGCCTGGAGAACACAAGGAAAAGAGACAGGACGGGAAAGGGGCCAGGTCTGGGGAGGATCACCTGGGACTGGGAGCTGAAGGGAGGGGAGGGGAGAACGGGGGGGGGGTGGGCAGCTACAGGGCGTGGGACAGGCCAAGAGTGAGCTGAGAGGGGATTGAAAAATATAAGTGTAAAGTGTCACTCTGGGCTGTGAATTGCGTCTCTCTGATGTTCTTTGAGAAACTCTGATAAAAAATGAAAGGATCTAAATTCCCCTCGGCCCCTCAGAGGTGGGACCGTGTGCACAATCCCGTTTCTCCGTGCAGAGATGGGCCCCGTGGTGTCCCCGCTCGTCTCTGGCGTACGAGCTGTTGGTTTCCGAGGCCCTGTGTGCGTAGCGCCTGGGGTCAGACACCGGGTTGGAACTCCAGCCCTGCCACGTGAAAGCTAGATGTGACTTCTCATGAGTTGCTCAGCTTCTCTAAGCCTCAGTTTCCTTAGCTGTACAATGGGCACAGTAATGGCAGCTTTCTCATAGGGTTGTTTCAAGATCAAATTGAGATAAAGAGATTTGAATATGCAGGGAAAGCTTATTACGCTGTAAGCAATTAACTATTAGAAAATCTTTAATTTTTTGCTCTCTTTCTTGTCCTCCTCACTCACCCCTCCCTTGCCGTGTTACGTTGTCCAACCCCAGCTGTTCCACGTGCTCTTTGTAGAAAGGACCGTGTCTTGTGACTTAAGATGACTGCACCTCGCGAGCCCACCCAGGCTGGGGATACGGGGAGCTCCAAGGCCAGCTGGTTGGCAGCCCACCCCGCAGCCCCGGGGGTCTCTTTCTCCTGTTGCCCCTTGCAGGAGGGCCAGGCAGGACCCAAGCACAGTGGCGTGTCCCCCCCTGCCACCCCCCACATCCATGGGACTCCTCCCGGCTCTGCCTGGCTCTCCACGGAGCCTCCTGGCTCTGGTGACAAGAGTCTCAGGAGGTCAGGAGGGAGGAATGCGGGCTGGGCCCATCTGCTCACCCCCTAGAAGCAGCTCGTGCCCACACGGGCTCTCGCCACATGTCCCTGAGAGGAATCATTCATTCATAATCACATTTAGTTCCTCAACGACAAGAGACACACATTTGTCCAAGGCTAAGTACTGCAAAATGCATAGAGAAGGGAGAACATCACCCACGGAAGTTTAACTTCAAGCCCTGTGACTAACACTATATTTTGGGTGTTCTGGCTTGCCTACAGCTGGCCGTGTTTGAAAACACCCAGATCGTGTGGCAGGCAGAGCAGGGGGCGGCCGTGGGTGGCCCGGGCTGCACTGGTGGACGAGGCCCACGCGCCTGAGCCGGGCCACCTGGCGGCTCCTCCTCCGTGTGGGAGGAGCCAAGACCCTGCGCGCAGAGTGATGGACACCCAGCTCCTGGCAGGAAACCGCAGGTGCTGTTACTATTGTTAGTGTGCTCAGGAGGATTAACACCGTTTGCTCCTCTTGAAACATAGCCAGATCTTAATTCGTTTTTTTATACTCCGAAATGACAGATAAATATTTTAATCTATTGATACCTTGTGTTCTGCTCCTGACATCCTAATGAAGGGTGAACACCACTAGTGGTGCTAAAAGAACCAGAGACTTGGTTTTGCAAAAAGATGTATCTTTGCAGCCAACAGATTTACCCATCATTCCTTCAGACCTTAGTAGACTTTCTGTTGTTTGAATGTGTACATTAAAAATACTGGAGGGGCATGTGCCTTGAACATGTGTGTTAGAACAATGGGCGATCGTGAACGTACACCATCGCACCGAGGCTGAGAGCAGAGGGCGAGCTCCGACCCTTCCGTGGAAAGCAGGGCCCACGAGCAGGCGTGTTCCCACGTGGAAGCCGGTTTACAGGGGAAGCCGTGGGCTCAGGGAGGCAGCGACTGGGACTAGAGACCCCACAGTCCGTGGGAAGCCGGGAGTGTGGTGCAGACCCCACCGCCTCCTCCTGCCGCCTGTTTTAACATAAGCAGCCCGAGAAGCATAAATATTGACTGGGCTTGATCTAATCATTATGGAAAGTACAGACCAGAAAATAATAAACAAAGAGAAAGGCCAGAGGTTTGGTGGGAGTTTGGATTTTTCACCTGTTCATCTCCAAGCCCAGTGCTGGGAATTTCTGCTGCCTCTTTGATCCCGAACCAGCAACCAGGGCCAGGAAGAGGCTGAGGTGGCCCCTCGGACGCACACGGTGGTAAAGGTGGCTGCTGTGAGCCCTCCCCCTGTGCACGTGCTTTGCAAAGCACTGCTCGGTGCGTCGTTTCTAGTTTTATCTTTGCAGTGACCTGTGGGATGGAAAATTCTGTTGCTCCATTTCACAGATGTGGAAAGTGAGGCCGGGCAGCGTTAAGGTGCTCTAAGTCGCACAGGCCATAGGTGTCAACGTTTCAGTCTCTGGATGTTTTGTTCTTCCTTCTGTGGGCTGAAATCTGATTTCTCAAACTCCTACCCTCAGCCCAGCCTCTCCTCTTGCTCAGCAAATGCCTGCCCTGTCCCAGGGGACGGACCTTCAGGTGGTCAGAGGCGGTGCCCACACCCTGCGCACTCCCCTTCTGTGATGCCACGTTCCCCGGCCTTCTCCCCATGCCTGGCTTTGCGCCTCCTCGCCGTTTGTGTGTTTTAAATCTACCTCCAGCTGATCACTATCCCCCTACAAAGTTCAGTATTTAGGACCGAGAGCCACCGCTGGTTTTAAAACACCTAAATTAAGTTCATGTGGGTCACCTGAAGTCACTAGACTTCTCTCATCGCGAGCTAAGTGTGCACCAGCCTAGTCGGCACCATGCGCAGTGTGGACGCACACAGATTCCTTGTTGGTTCATTGGTTCCCTGGCAGCTGCTGGGCCTCCCAGGTGCAGGCCCCTTGTGGGATGCTGGGATGTAGGGAGAGCGGCAGGATCAGGCAGAAGAGAATGAGATCGTCAGACATGTGTCAAGTCGCCACTGTGCATGACCTCAAGGAGAGGAACAAGGTGCTGGCAGAGTAAACAGGGAGGCCTGGCCTGGATGGGGGTGACAGGGTGGTGATGGGACACTCCCTCTAAGGAAGTGGCATTTAATCTGAGATGTGACAAATGAGTAAGAATGAACTTGGTGAAGATGCAGGAGACGTGGGATAGAGTGGCCAGAGAGAATGTTCCAGGAAGAAGGTGCAGCACGTGCAAAGGTCCTGGGGCAGGAGGAACTTCAGGTGAAGGAGCTAAACGGGGACTGGCTGAGGTTCAGGGAGTGGGTTAGAGAAGTCGGCCTCAGGGCAGCCACATAGGGGACTCAGGTACGGTGAGGATTCGGGGTTTCATCCCGAGAGTAACAAGACGTCATTGAAGGGTTGCAGGCAGAGGAAGGAGATGATGAGCTGCATTTTGGCAAGTTCACTTTCCCTGCGGTGTGGATGGGGGACCCTCACAGGACAAGAGTGTAAGTGGGAAGGTTGCCAGAGCAGGGAGGGGAGAGATGATGGGGCCTAGGAGGGAGTGTTGACTCACGGAAGATTCTGGGGCACACTCCCTCATCGTGGGGCCAGCCCAGGGGCTGGTGCTAGCAGAGCGACTCAGAGCTGGCTTGGAGACTCGACCACGTGCTCTCCTGGGTGGGAAGTGGAGCCACTAGAAATGCGTCCTGCCTCACCACCTTCTTCCACTCGGAAGTCAACTAGTGACGTGGGGTTTCCCCCTGGACATGCAGGGGCCAGCTCCGGCAAAGGTTACAAAGCAAAGGCAATGCTTGGGCCTGGGTTTGCATCCTTTAGGAAGGGAAGCTTAAGGGGCAGCGGAACATCAAACGGAGCGATATTTACTGAAAATGGAGAATGTGCTGAGTACGGCAGGAAGACTTCTGACGTGAGCTGTTTCTCTGGACTTTGGAGAGCCCCACTCTTCGCTGCTGCTCTCCAGCGAGCCACCCTGCCACTGTCCCAGCACCTCGCAGGTCAAAGCCCACCGCACCCAGGCCTTTCGTTGTCGCTCCTTTCACACAGCTGACATGGATGTTGACGGGAAGAGGAGCGACACTGCTGTGCCCAGGCAAGGGATGAGGAACACGTGTCCCTGGGGACAGGGGCCACTACACACACAGTCCCCAGCCAGCTGCCCCCAGCCCGTGACCAGCATTTCACAGGTTGAATTTGGAGTTTAAATGCTTCCTGCTTGAGGTGGGGCACAGGGAGTCCCAGGCCAGCCTTTCAAGGGCATAACATTGTCAATTTCTCAACCTTGTTTGCCACACTCATGGATGCCATAATTAGTTATTTAATTATGATGTGTAAAACCAAAAGTTAATGAGGATACAAATGATGAAATTTAATTATTTTGCCACCCCAAGGTAATGAACTTCCAACCTGGCCTTGTATGTTGTGGCTGGAAATCAGATTCCTGCAAAACGAGTCTCGGTGGGCAGAATTCAAAATGCTGGGAGCGTCCTGCCGTGTGTCCTGTGCCCACTGCCAGGGCTCTAGGAGGCCACGTTAGAGAGAAGACACAGCCGTCACCACAGCCAAACGTCTGCACGGGGTGGGGGTGCTGGGCCCCCTCTGTGCCCAGCGCGGCTGAGTCCTGACGCCACCCTGAGAAGTCAGGTCCGAGATGGGGCCGCCAGGGCAGGAAGCCAGAGGCCGAGATGCCCCAGAGCTTGTCAAAAGTCACCCAACCTGGAAGCGGCGGAGGCGAGTCTGCAATCCGTTCTGCACCCAAACCCGCACGGTGACCCCGCAGCCCAGGCTGCGTGGAGAAGAAAGAAGGTCGGAACACCTGGTATCGGACGCTTACGGCAAAACAGCAAAAATCACGCACCTTCCATCAGGGCCCGCGGGACAGCACGCGCCACGGCGGCGGCTCTTCATTGTTCTCTGTAAAGTATTTACACATTGCAATTACTCCATTGTAAACACAGTTTAAAACTCCTGTTCTTTCAAGGTGCTCAGTTCTTGTACTTTAAGGTACTTAAGCTTGACTAGCGATCAAATTTTGAGAAAGCGACATTTAGGTGTCGGGACTAACCGGCGTGATTGGAAGATGTTCGGCACATGCCGTTTCTCACTGACGTCCGTGGAAACGGCTAAATGAGATTGTGATCGTTTCCTGTCTCT